>JAPKLY010000564.1:109638-186017 GCA_026898435.1 Prunella vulgaris
AGTCCAATAAATTAAATTGTGCTTCTAAAGTCCAATAAATTAAATTGAGTCTCTAAAGTCTAATAAATCAAAGTGAGTTTCTAAAATCCAATAAATTAAATTGTCCCCCAAAACCCAACAAATTAATCAAACTCATTTCAAATTCTTGAAGTCCATCAGGAAACCAAGTATCTTGTTAGATATTTTTTAGATTTATCAAATCTGACATCTTTAGGAATATTTCATAAATTAAATTTTTTGGTCCATCAAATCTGGTCTGTGGATTTAGAATTATACATTTATAAATAAGGGTCTTATTAGTTATTCCACTTATTTGAGAGACAGCAGAACACATCAGATCACAGTCCAAAAACTTCGTAAGTCAATGATCTTTCAAGATCAAAATCTCGAAAAGTCTCTACAAATAACGTTTACTTTGAAATAAGGTTTGACGCCCTTGGATTAACATTATAAGTCCGCAAGTTAGATCTTTCAAGATCAAAGTCCGCAACATCTGCAAAATCTCGAAAGTTCCAAAGAGAAAGTTTAATGGAGAAAATTAGAGATAATAAAATCTCAAAATTTTGATAGATCCGAAATAAATTAAATTGTAATTTTTTTCGTGTTATTATATATTAATTTCGTAAAAAATTATTGTTACATATATATCACACAAAATGAGCAAACTACATTCACTTCATAACTTGCATTACATCATACAGGGGTAACATTTTACAAAAAAACCAACATCAGTACTACACCCCGAACTAATTTCAATATAGCATCATTCTTTTCATGTTCTACTCAACACTTTCACTAAATAAAATGCATCTAATCTTTGCTAATATTAGAATGAAACAAAATAATATAGGTGTTGATAGGGCGAACTAATACAACAGGCATCGAAATAATTACGAAGGACCCGCAGGTCGCCGAGGCTCGGCGAGGTGGAAAGTAGCTCGCTCAGGCCTCGAGAGCCTGAGATCGGCTTTGTCTAACTTTTTTCTTTTCTACAATGGTCTCATTTCACTGCCAAATTATTTCAGGGGGTCCTTCTTCTACATACTCCCATCCATCTTCATCCACATATTAAACCTATATGAGTAAACCCATATGGCTTTTTACAATATACAACTATAATTCATTTGTAGGCTGACAGAGACTGGCAAACAATGTAACAGTCTAGCAATAACAAGAATGACTTCAATTACAGTACCATTGGGCTTTCACTATAACTGCTAAGTAAACCACAATTCAGTGCTAACAACGAAAAACACATAGCATTATTTGAAGAAGAAAATCCCAATTCCAAGAAAAATAGAGTTCCAAGTCAAAACACTCCACAATTTTCCACTACAACAAGAGCATAACTAAATCCCGTAAAGAATGTCAAATCCTATTTGAAGACAATCACCAATTATGAGCTTTAAGATAAATTTAAGAAAAAAACATGTGTTAATCAGCTCATTGGGTTTTGTATTAGAAAGCCATTTCTGAAACATATTTCACATGTTACCAAATCACCTGCAAAGATTAAAATTATAAGCGATTAAAATAAAACTATGTGACTAAAAGAAAATGCTAGTTCACTATTCTTTAGTTCATCCATTAAGATCTAACAGGCAAATCATTTTATGGCAAATGACAGAATTATATTCTTCTGTTTCTAATCTGACTTCACTTCCTCATTAAGCCAAATTAAGTTTTATCCATTTCCAGTCCCCTTAGTGTAACACAAAAGCTTGTAACCCAAACCACCTACAATCATATCTATGCCCCAAAAGCCATTATACAATTCACATTGGTACCTCAATAAAGAAATTTCCCTATACACTTTAACCTCTACCTCTACCTAAATATCTGAATTCCCTCTCCTATAGGAGGAACCAATTAAATTTATTGTTCCTTCATCATTTCATGAGTAATAAACCACCACAGAATAAGTGAAACAACCATGTATCATGTATGTGTATGTAACAAATGGCAGAAATAATTCACACACACCATGTTTCCTCTGTATTCCCCTCTGCTTTTGTTTAGGAAAGAATTTCTCAAAATACAAATTAACATCACATGAACAAACGAAATTTCAAACAATTAATGGGCACAAGTATAAACAATGAACAAATACCTGGTGCAGAAGGTGGAGGCCGAGGCAGACGAGCTTGCGTTGGGGCTGGAGGCAGACGACGATGGGCTCGCGTTGGCGCTGGAGGCGAACGGCGATTGGCCCGCGCTCGCGGTGGAGGCGGACGGCGACGGTCTCGCCCTCGCGTTAGGTGAACGGTGACGGGCTCGCCCACGCGGTGGAGGCGAACGGAGACGGGCTCGCGCTGGTGGTGGAGGCGAACGGAGACGGGCTCGCGCTGGTGGTGGAGGCGGACGGTGACGGGCTCGCCCTCGCAGTGGAGGCGGACGGCGACATACAGTTCTCGCGGTGGAGCAAAATTTCTGAGTTTCCAAATTGTCTCCAGGCTAGGGCAAAATTTTAATTGTGTTTCTCTATTTCAAAAAATTTCTAAGTATTGGAGGATATACTCCCTCTGTCCCGCAGGAATTTGCACACTTTTCTTATTTGGACGTCTCACACAAATTTGCACACTACTAAAAAATAAAGCATTGATTTACGTGCACACTCATAAACATTTACACATATTTACCCATATACCACTACTTTATATATAAAACTATTTTTTCTTAAAAAATATGCCGTCCCGTAGGGTGCAAATTCCTACGGGACGGAGGGAGTATTTGGTTTTTTTTTAAATATTGTATTTTTCATTTGTAGTTATAAAAGTATAAGTGAAATCTAGAATCTTTTTGTTTTTAAGTAAAATTGTGAATAAAGTTCACGTTTTAAAGAAAAACATGAACTGAGATCACGTTTCACCAACAGTTCTGTTAACGCCGTGAATTGTAAATGTTAAGAGTGAAAACGTAAATAGAGTTCATGTTTTTCATCCTAAAGTCAAAGCTCATTTAATATACAACTGAATGTTGCAGTGTGAAATGACGTTTCCATGGAAGAGAATTAAATTTAAAATGTCACCTCAATTAGTATTGTTTAATTAAATTTTATGATGATATATGAATGTGGATAATAAGTCATAAGTATTAGTATATGAATGTAGCGCTATATTAGTATTGTTTACTTTAAATTTGGTTTAATGATGATATATGAATGTGGATTAAATTTTATTTTATTTAATTATTTAAAATATTATTAAAAAATAATCATTTTTTTTAAATATCGACCTTCGTTTTCTGTGATGTGAAAAATTGCAATTATATTTTTTCGCTCTCAGGTATGTTACTATTTAGCCAAATGCATGTTACTAATAAGCAAAATATGTGTTACAATTAGATTAAATGTTGTTTTCTTTACATATATTAATTTGTTTTTGAAATAACATTTTTTCATACAATCTAATAATAAATGTGTGTTACTACAAAAAATATTATTTTTTTCATAAATACTTATGAAAAAATAATATATTTTCTTATAGTAACACACATATTGCTTTTGTGTTATATGAAAAATTATTTATTATATAAAAATAAATGAATATATATATAAATAACAACATTTCATAAGATTGTAAACACATTTGCTCTAATAGTAACATATATTTGCTCCCCCAATTTATGTTACAATATGGGCAAATGTGTGTTACAATATGGGTAAATACGTGTTACTGTAAGAGAAAGAACAACACATTGAAAAAACCTTACAAAAAATTATGTTACTAAATGAAGAAATATATGTTACTAAATGAACATATCTATGTTACTATTCAAACTGTGTTACTAAATGAGCATATACATGTTACTATTAAAATATGTTACTTTATTAACATATGTATGTTACTATATAAAAGACTTGGTGTTACTTTTTAAAAATAGATAAAAATATATTACAGAATTCAATATATATGCATAATTAAAAGAACAAAACATTGAAAAAACCTTACAAAAAATTGTGTTACTAAATGAAGAAGTATATGTTACTAAATGAACATATTTATGTTACTATTCAAACTGTGTTACTAAATGAACATATACATGTTACTATTAAAATATGTTACTTTATTGATATATGTATGTAACTATATAAAAGACTTGGTGTTACTTTTTAAAAATAGTTAAAAATATGTTACTATATGTATAATTAATTTTAGATAAGGTGAATCTATTCTAATTTAAATTAATTAGAATTGGTTAATTAATAAAAAAATTGAAACAATTCAAAATTCAAATTTTTTCCTTATTTTAATAAACCAATTTAAAAATAATTCTATTTAAATAAATTTGTAGCTTGATACTGTTCATTTGAATTTCTTTTATGATAAGAAAACAAATGTATTAATTGCAAATATCAATATGCTGCCATATATACTTACAGTGAAAATTGATAAGGAAACGTCCTTTCACACTGCAATCTCAGTTTCACATTAATTGGGGCTTGACTTTGAAGTGAAAAACGTGAATTCTATTCACGTTTTCACTATTAACATTTACATCTAACACCGTTAACGAAACTGATGGTAACTGATGGTAAAACGTGATATCAGTTCACTTTTCTTCTTAAAATATGAACAGAGATCACGACTCTGCTTAAAAACAAAGTGATCCTAAATTTCACTGTAATTGCGTAACTGTAAATAAAAAATACAATATTAAAAAAAAAACCCATATATTTGTGTTTCTCCTATTTCAATTTTTTTTAAGTATTGGGAAATATACTTGCTAGCTGTACGAATACATATGAGTATATTCTACCTAATTTGTTTAATTTGAATTGTTTACTTTGTTTAAACAAATTGAATTGTTAATTTTATTTAATTGAATTGAATTAAATTGTTTAATTCATTATCAAAAAAATTCTGAATATGAAAAATATAATATATATATATATATATATATATATTTAATGTTATTTTAAAATTAGATAACTAAAAATTAAATAACATATACATATAAGTTATCTAAAATATATTATTTTATTAAAAATTATATAGATAATTTTACATAAATAACTAAGAGTAAAATCTATCTAGGTACAAAGTGATCTCTACCTAGATAACATATATTACATAGATGACTGATATTTGAATCATAAATAACGAATTTAGTAATATTCGTTATCTAGGCTCTGTTATCTATCAGAAAAATGTAGTAGTGACTTGAGGTCGTTCCTGGAGGTCAACAGAAAGTTTCGACAAAATAGCAGAGAATTCTATAACTTCAGGCACCATACTCATCTTATTTTCCTTCATAAAACTTTATTTTACATTTTTTCAGTTTGTGTTTGGGGGTTTTTGTATTGTTCGAGATTATTGTTGAATTTCAAGTGTTTTTTCAGTTTGAGTTTGGGGTTTTTCTACGGTTTGCGATTAGGGTTCGATTTGAAGGGGTTTTCATTTTTTTTTTTGGGACTTTTCATATGGTTGGATTTGTTGCATTTCCAGTTTGTGTCAGATTATTACAATGTATTTTCATTTGACCCTTTGAAATATGAAATCTAAAAAGTTGTGTGAAATGTGAAATCTAAAATCTGAAAAGTTGAAAGCTATAATGTATGTGTTTATTTTCATATTGTTCGAACTAGTGTGAAATCTGAAGTTTGAATCCTGAAAAGTTGTGCGAAATGTGAAGTTCGAATTACAATGGTTCTTTTACCCACATTATAGTTTACTATACTCACTGCATTTCAGTTATAGCTACACATGTTTACAATTTTTGCAATGTGTTGTTCTATGTTGTTCTAATCTCATTTTCCTTTTGGGTGTTTGAATATAGAATGATGCATGCCCTATTATTTGGAACCACGTAAATACTTGTTAAGAAATATCATAAATAAGTGTCAAACATATTGATTGTTGTGTTTTGCATACGTAGATTTCAAATTTGCCTCTTGGATCACTTACAATGTTATCTTCAGTCATAAGAAAATGTCTTGTTGTCTATTTTTTTTATTGAAGAGATGCTTTCACCAAAGGATGATGATCCGATTAGTGGTTTATTTTTTCCTAAAATAATAATATGAGAGTTTGAAGACGGGTAGACAATGTTGTGTCTTATAACATGTTGGAGAGAATTTCCTTTCAGGTTGTGCGCTTAAATAGGCTATGTTTTCTAACTGATTTAGCTTATGTCGAAAGTTTAAGGATGGATCAGAATACTTTTGCACACCTATGTATGCTAGTGTGAAAGTTAGGCGGTTTGGTTGATCAAAAGTATGTCTCTGTTCAAGAACAAGTGTCCATTTTTTATTTGTTTGGGTCACCATAAAAAGAATAGTGTAGTTAAATTTGACTTCATAAGGTCTGTCAAACAGTATCATATTATGTCCATCTTGTGTTCAAGGCAATTTTGAAGGTACATGAGTTATTTTTTGTTACTCCCACCCCCATCCCTGAAGATTCAACACAACCAAGGTAGAAGTAGTTTAAGGTATATGCATGTTGAACCCAATAGTTCTGTTATTTTAAATTAATAATGTCCTTTTGAGATTTTCATATTTTTCATATGTAGCGATGTATTACATTGTTTATATATTTTTCTAATAGGATTATCTTGGGGGCTATAGACGACACATACATTGATCTACATGTCCTAGTTTGTAATAAACCTCGTTATAGGACAAGGAAAGACACTACAGCTACGAATGTATTAGGTGTTTGTGATCAATAAATGCATTTCATCTATATCTTACCAGAGTGGGGAGGGTTGGCGGCCGATTGTCGAATACTTTGTGACGTTGTCCTAAGACCACACGGGTTAAAAGTCCCCAAGGGTATAGATGCTTTCTCGTCTCATAATAATCCATCGTACATTACATTAGTCTCTTGGCCACATGTGGATCTTAAATAATAAAGATATTTCATTATTGTTTAGGGTATTATTACCTTTGTGAAAATGGTTATGCGAATAGCGAGGGCTTTCTTGTACCATACGAGGATATCGTTACCGTCTCAAAGAGTGGGGCCCCTAATCTCAAAGATCCAACAATCACCAAGATTAGTTCAATATGTGTCACACCAAGGCTTGTAATATTATTGAACGTGTTTTTGTTGTATTAAAACAACATTTTGGAATTCTTAGGAGTGCATCGTATTACCCTGTCAAAACCCAAGTTGGGCTTACAATGGCTTGCTTCCTACTTCACAACTACATTTGTTCCATGATGCCTGTTGACCTTATAGAGAGGGAGTGGGAGGCGCAGCCCAACCAAGAGGAATTTTAGTGGTGATAATGTTTAGTATGTTGACGCAGTTGAATCACCACTGAGTGGACCAACATGAAGGACACACTATCCATGTCTCTATGGAATGAATATCAACATAGATCTCATCATGTTTAATAGCATTTGTAATTTTGTGTTGCGTTTATTAATTTTACATTTATGAGTACAGTTGAGGACATCTTTATATTGTACTTGGCATTTGATGTATTGACTTTAAAATATATATTGTTGTCATGTTTAATCTGAGATTGTTGTTTTGGCTACTGTTACATTTCCAATATGTAATTATTATGTTTGAACTATGTAATTCTTTTTAAAATTTGGTGGTTATTTTTTATATATTGGTGTGGCAAATTGATGTAGTAACTGGCATTGAGCCACTGAATTGGGTGATGCTAAGTTTTACATTGTGCAATTACAGAAATGGCCCCAGAAAAATGTCCAATTAAACCTACACAGTGTCTTTGTGGCAATGGTTGAATGTTTCGTCGCTTGGCCGATCCTAATTCGACATGCCTTGGCAGGTATTACTACATTTGTCCATGTAACTCCAAGTACAAGGGCAACTTTTTTTGGTGGGATGAATATACCCAAGATGACCCACATGTTGTAACCAAAAGCTCAAGCATTAGTTCACTACATTCTAATTCGAGACCTGGAATTGATTGCATCGATAATGCTCTACGACGTCATCCGAAGGATGGTGCAATTATGCAGCCAATGACCATGCATCTCCCAATCCGTCTAGCTTCATCATTACCAATAATGGGTTACCATCTACTTCATTGGTTTGTTTGTTTATTTTTATTGTATTAATGTTCATTTGTGTTGTGCTAGTTTTGTTGGGTGTCTTGATTGGAAAAACCCTTGTAAGCATCTTCTATAATGTTGTAATTATGATTGTGTTGGACAGTGTGTTAGCAGGGTCAAGTCTAATCACTTATGAGTTTTTGTCCTTTTGTATCAAGACCTATGTATTCCATTATCATGCCCTTCTGGATAATTCAACTGGACGTTTGATTCTCTCAGAATCATGATGTATTAGTACAGTTACTTTTGTGTTCTTCTATTTATTTATATGCATGTGATACCTATATATCTAGTGTGGGACATGCACATCTTATTTAATTTTCAAGTTGGGTGATTGTTCATCTTTTATAGGTGTTAGGCTTAGACCAAATAATACACATTTAGAATTATATAAAATTCACTAGTGCATATAAGAAAAGTTATAAATTGTGCACCACTATATGTGCCTCATTACCAACTCCAATTCACAAACAAAAAAATGTGGCTCCAACTAAAATTCCATCTCAAATAGAAATCCTCTTCAACGACCTATGGAGTTATAAGATGGAATCATGTTTCATCAATTGCTTGGTTCAACAAAAGCACCAAGGAAATTGGGTTGGTCGACATGCAATAAACTATCATGCCATTGCCACTACAATAGCAAAAATATGAATCACATTTTTTGGAAAAATCTGTCATTTGAAGATGGAGAAGTGCATCTTGATTTTTTTAGTGAGAGATTTGAAACCTTCATGGAGTGTTACGAACTGAGGGTGTTGAGGTTGATGAGCATGTCAATATCATTGCTGCTAAGAAACAATGGTTCAAGATGCTAAAGGTGTGTATTTTGTACTTGAATTTAATAAATTATTTACATAATTTAAATTTTTTAATATTATTGTACATATTTTTTAGTGTGATCAACTCGCTATGGCATATTTCCGAGAAGAAGAGCTATTCCTTGATTCAATGAAATTACTATTCAAAGAAGATTCAATCCATGCATAACGTGGTTGAATTGATCAACATAAGTGATTTCATTTAGTCTGGAAATGAGAGCCCCCAACGTGCAGTGAATGAAATAATTTTTCTCCCTGACTCGGACAAAGATGAAGTTCTCCTTCATGGACCAAACAATATGCTAGTCGAAGGAATTTGTTTAATTTTCCATCACAAAGTGCCTCAAGCTTTCGCCCACAATATTCTCCTAGAAAAGCATTTCCACCAAGACCTACTAATACTAGTAATCACTTCAACCAATTGCCAACCAACTCTTGTGATTCTGGGAGCCCCTACAAACGGTTCTCCTTTTCACGTAAGGATGATTGAATTATGGCGTCTCATATCTGTTTAATACAAGCGGCTTGTGTAACGTCATTTTCTAGTATCGAATAAATGCTTTAGCATAGTACTGTGCATGTTTTATTGTATGTGGTTTGTTGAAATAAGCCGGATTGGATTAAGAATTGACTTGTACTATCTAGACATTTGTGGTTTAAGGTAATACTCTCTCTGTCCCACTGGAATTTGCACAATTTCTTTATTTGGACGTCCCACACAAATTTGTATACTACTAAAAAAAGAAATATTAATTTACGTGCACACGCACAAATTTATACACATATTTACCCATATACCACTATTTTATATATAAAACACATTTTCCTTAAAAAATGTGCCGTCCCGTAGGGTGCAAATTCCTACGGGACGGAGGGAGTATGAGTTATTGTGTAAGCTTTAATTATGTCTCATTATTTCTGTCCATTAACTTTGTCACTGCCCAAACATGAGTTAGCCGATTCAATATGTTTTAATGTTCAAACACAAAGGCAATTGAAGGAGGCACAACATCACCATTTCAAATAATATTGCATATCATTATTGGTGTTCAAATGACATCACATGCTTACAATATTTAACATCCATTGTAACTTCTCCACAACATATGAAAGATTTAACATGATATTAGTTTAAACAAAATAGTATTGCAGCATAATAGGTCATCCCCCTTGACAAATTTATACAAAATATACATGACATAAAAATATATGTTGGTCCTTGCATTAATTTGTGCATCCTACGGTGTTAAATGTGAAGAGAACAACTTGGCACAAAAATCCGTACGATAACTGTGACATAAACTAGGGTCAATCTCCACAACAGATCGACCAAAAGCCATACACTCAAATATTTTCAAGCACATTACTCCACAATCACTAAAGTTGGTTTGTTGAGGAGCTCGAAGATACCTTTCAACGATCAATGACTTTTTTGGTGAAACAACAACATTGCGAGACTTAAACACATTGGTCTCACTGCATAAACTGCAACACTGAACCGAGTTTGTGAAATAAAGTTATCTATCTTCAGTATCTTGGTGGCGGTCGTTGATCACATAGAGAATCATATATCATTATTAATTGTTCCCTAATTCTTAACTCGAATAGCACCCAATGATTCCCCTGCACGTTTGCAATTCCATAAAAAAATTGCTTCCAACCACGACATGCCTAAGTCGCCCATTGGGAGCCTACCAACAACATGACCAAACATTGACTTGCACTTTTCTGCTATCTCCAGCTGTCTCCACCTTTCTTTTCGTTCTCCCAAATACTATAAATGCTAGAAGTAAGTTATACCTGCCATTAATAATATGAATTACCTTGTAAAATACCTCAATGAATAGTGAAGTTGGAAATCGTTCAAATGTAACAGCCTCAACACACAGAAAAGTTTAACATCATATACTTACCAAAAAATTCAAATCAACAAATGTAACATTTCTCTAGGCGCCCAATGGAACAAAATCCTTGACTTTGTACATAATCAGTTGCATCATACAATCAATATTCTATTTCAAATATGGACTTATGATCAAATTCAAATCAACGAATGTCAAATATAGACTTATGATCAATGCAAAATCAATATAAGTCTAATGTTATCAGAATTAAATATAGACACATAGACATTCAAGATTAATACTGACCTCACTGTTAACCAACCCTCAGGATCCCATATTGGATCAAACCATGATGCTTTAGCACAAGGGACCAGATTAATGGTCAGATGAACTTTTGCACTGAGAAATTGAAAAAAACAATGCCAAGTTCATATCAAAATTCATGGTCATGTGAAAGTACCTTGACGATTAGGTTCCAAGCATCATCGTGGTAGTCAATGATGTGTCAATGATGTCCATGGAGGTGTTGAAGTCTATCCCAGAATTTTTGTTGAGCATATTGAGGAGTGACCCACGAAATTTCTTCCAAATTGTGATTCGCGAAGTAATACGAGGATTTGCTCGAATGTTAGTTCCCAGAAGACATTTTTTCATCCCTGCATCAAGCTTTGCCAGGTATCCGGGCTTAAACCCCTTTATCCGTTGACAATGAGTTCTTTCATGAGTTCCACTAGCACTGATTCTTCGATGGGAGTCCAGACACGTCGTCATCCTATCGGTTTTCTTCGCCTTCTTGTTCATCCCTAAACTGCTATTGTCGCCACTTTCCATTGCACACCTTCAAGGCGGAATCGATCAAAAATAAAGGTTAGTAACTACAATTTTACGGTGGAAGTCGAAGAATTGTGGATATATTAGCTCAATCTCTCACCTCAAAGAAGTCGAAGAAACCCTAATGAAGAATTCCACCCGATTTTATATGTTCTCTCCAATTTTGTTATATTTACCAAACATAAAAAAAGGATTTCAGTTGGTGATATCTGATGTTCTTCAGATCTGCCTAACCAATATAAAAAAAATAGTCATGCCACTATCTGGGCACTGTCTGGGCTACCAATCAGTAAAATGCTTTTCTTGTCATGCCTACCAAACCAGCGAAATGATTTATTTCTGGATCAAACCCATATACCTTTTGTGGAAGCCCATCTTGACCCTTTTTCCTTCTCATGGCTACTAAACGCACCCTAAATGAAGAACTATAAATGTTCACTATTGTTGCTTGTACCTTTGTGTTTCTTATAAGATACGGATAAACATATGAGCCTCTTACATGTTTTCGACTGAGATATGAAATTGATTGTATATAACTGGGAACAACATCTTTAATGGTTCCATGTTACTAGCAAGTGTTCTAAATCTTGTTCCAGGCCACACTATTGGGACAAGAAGAGGTTGCACTTATCTATGAATTTATACCAGTACATGCATTAATGTATGTGTGCAGTGTGAACATCATGTGTTGTTGTCGCAACTGTCTTTGCAGGGACGACACATGTGTGTGCCCAATGAATTGAGTAAGTGTGTTATGGAAATTACCAAAGTCGAATTTGAAGACGTCTCAATTAGTTATGTGATTCCATCAGTTGTAATAGGAGATGGCTACCCTTATGCTTTCATATGAAAAATGTAACATCATAAATATAATTTTCTTGTTGAAATACTCCTGCTTCTGCATCCAACTGCACAGAAATATCCAACCGCTCTTTACTTTTTCAAATAATAATTATCCACACATCAATAAATAATGTTGGCACATAATAGATAAATTTAGAGAATGAATTTAAAAGTTCAAATTTATAGGAGAGAGTGAAATTAATTTATTTGTATAGTTTTTTTTATATACAAACAATATAACATCATTATCTTCATGTTCTTCTCTACACCTTCACTAAACAAAATACATCCAATCTTTGCTAATGCTAGAATGACACAATATAATATATGCACATTAAACATAACTTCAAATTAATGTTAATGTACAAAACCATTTTTTTTCATACTTCATCAAATTGTGCTCATACAACAATTGAGTATTCTTACTCTTCAAAATTCTTATTTCCTCATCCAAAATTCAACTATTTCTCAAGTTTCTCAACTGTATTTTGTCATTTTTAATTTTAGCTTTTTGATCATTCATCTTCTTCAAGTCCAGGAATAATTTCTATATCTCTCTCACATGTTTTTAGGTCAATCCATCAAAAAATTTGCAATATCCAGTATTATACAAAATATTAGAAAGAATAAAAAAATTGGAAGTAATCACTCAAAAAAATGAAGTAGTAGATTTTTGGCGCTACTTTCACTCAGAATAATTCTAATTTTACCAAGTATTTTTCACATCTAAAAAATCAACGCTAAACGTTTCCATCCTTCCAAGAGGTGGCAAATAGCTTCTCTATGGCAATAGCAATTAACCAAACATTAGGTTCCATCAGAATGAGATATCTTTCCAATTTTGTGTGTAGGGGAAAATCAGTTTGAGACTTTTTTTTTTCTAGGGCTTCTTCTTTGTGCAATGTTCAACGATGAACACTAAATGAAGAACTATAAATACTTTAAAAGCTATAAACGCAAGAAATAAATACAGAAGAGATTTGCTGGACTTTTTTTGCACCCAAAGTTAAGGTTGTTATCCCCTTTATTTAGCCATTGGAGATACTATTTATTGTGGCATATTACATATTAGGTTTTGCTTCAAAGTTTATCTTATCTATGCATTAAATTCGTAGATTTTAGCTTTAACTACTCTGCATGAGATTTATCCTAGAGATCAGACCCCAGAGAATGATTAGGCGTTACGTGGATGGTGTCAGAAGATCATCTTACAAGAATTGATATTCTACCTAATATAGTAGATGTATTTGTATCCTATTTATGATCATTTAATCTCTTTTCTCAATATGGACAAATTCTCTTGACTTTGGAGAGATATTGTTTTGATATTTTCCGTCTCCCCTATTCCACCCAGGTAGGGTGGAGTCTTTATATTGGTGGGGGTATTTTGAGCCCGTCCGACTGGATCGGAATCCTAAGGCCTTGAACGATTCTCACCCCATCGTTGTCCAGTGGAGTCACTCTTGTTAGGATGTTTATTAGATGTTTTGAACATATTAAAACATAAGATCTTTTAATAGAACCAACAGAATCTATTAGTTAACTGAGATATAATATATATATGTTTAGAATATGTCTTTGGTTAAGGGAAATATAAGTTTAGAAGACCTTGAAATCCACTAATAAAGAGTCAAAACAGTCGACTTCTAAGCATCAACTGACCTTATACTTGGCAAATGAGAAGAAATACAACTAATGGCAAAGGAATATTGAAGATTGATTGATAGAATCATGTGGAAAAAAAATCAGGTTGAAGATCAATTAAAGATAGAAGTCAATAATTAATGAATCAATCACATAATCAATCTTTGATTGATTATCTTCCTGAAAATAGGGGATTTAGATGCTAGCTCCTCCAATGGCTAGTTAATGCTCTAATACTTGAGTTAGAAATGAATCAAAATACACAAATATACGCATAAGAGAGAGACAACAACATACACACAAAACCTCCTTACACTCACAAGAGCTTTCAAATTATATCTTGCTTAGATAGTTGGATTTGCATCCACACCTTTCATTATATCGTAAGAGAAAGACTTGTGTGATTAGTTTAGAATTAATGCTAATTATAAATTAGTTACTTGCAGAAAAATATATGATTCTGTGCAGAGAAAATTTATACTTTTACGTAAATACTGTGAACCTATTTGTAAATATATTCATTTTTTTGAATTAATTTGCAAATGTAAATTTTTTAAAAATAAATAAAAAGCCAAAATGCATATCGAAAAAACATAAAAAAGGTAAAATTTTGTAAAAAAAAATTAGTTCATAATAAAGTTATCATAAACTAGTTATATTGTACCCCCTCCCCACTGTCCCATAAAACATTGCATATTTTCTACTTTTGTTTGTCCCACAAAAAGTTTACATGTTTAAAAGTGTAAATTATTTATTAAACTCCACTCTCATAATACACATATAACATTTATAAAAATGTACTTATTATATTTTTTCTTAAATTGCATGCCCAAAAGACACTGCAATGTCTTCTGAGACGGAGGGAGTATCAAACATTTGATAGGATGTATAAAAAATCTCATCAAAAGTATCAAAATTTTGAGTTAATAATATTATATGATAATTGTTATAAATTTTTATTGACCGTAATCTTTAATATTTTAATGAATATTTTTATATGTTAATAAATATTTAATATTTAAAATAATTTAATGATAAATTTATTGAAAAGTAGGGGATTCGTACGGAATAATGAATTAATGTGTCGCAATACAGCTGTTTACTTATGTCTTTTTTGTTTTATTTATTTGTTTAATATTGTGTTGTATTCTCTCTCCACTGTTAGACACTTTTCATCAATCATAATAGCCAAATCGTATTTAAATAATCTATTCCTTTATTTTTAAAATAATATTTTAAAAGAAATACATATATGTTATACAATAATAACATCATATACATATTAACAAAAGAATAAAGGGAGAAATTGAGATTCAACTTAATAAAATTTCACCTTAGATTTATTGATAATCGTGTTGTTAATCATTTACATGGGTGACTTACATATTGGTTCAAAAAAACAGCTATATTTACTAATTGGTTCACAATTTATGCATAGAAGTATTTTTTTTTTCTGCACAGAAACATATTTTTTTCTGCACAGAAACCTATTTATAATTTATGTTAATTTTGTAAACTATTTTATAATTTTTCCCATTTACATTTATGTTTAATCTAACTAATAGTCCTGCGAATTTTTATTCATCTTGTAAAATTAAATTTATATTTATTTAATAATGTACATACATAAAAATAAATCAATCTACGTATGATATTAATTTATAAATAAATTGATTATTACATAAAGATTTCATTTGGAAAATAAATTTGATTTTAAAACCTAGACCTATGTATCTAGTTCACTATTATTGTACTCCCTCCATTCCACCACAAGAATTTGCACATTTTTTTATTTGGATGTCCCACATGAATTTACATTTTACTAAAAGAAAAAACATTAATTTACGTGCATACTCTCAAACATATACACATATTTATCCATATATCACTACTTTATATATAAAATATATTTTCTTTAAAAAATGTGTCATTCCGTAGGGTGCAAATTCCTACGGGACAGAGAGTAGTATATTTTCTCCATTACTTTTTATCAGTTTCATTATATTATCTCTTTGATTTGTCTCTCTACTAATATAATGTAAAGTCTTAATCTTGTATGCACTAGATGCACCATGCAACTCAAGTTCATTTTTAAAAGATTACGCAAAATACTAAAAAATTACACAAATTATTACACTTACTCAAATTTAAATGAGTCTTATTTTTACTAAAACATTGTCTCTAATAAATAGTAGTATAAGTTATTATGTAATTGTAAACTTTGTTGCTAACAAACGTATAAAATAAGGGTATAAATATATTTTTAATATTCTAATAAATAAATAAAATTAAAATACTGTACATGAATGGATAGAATTATATATATAAAAGGAAACAAATGGGATAAATACATGAATATTAAATTGATACATGTAGCATAATAAATACAAATTATGCAATAATCAGATTCCCTTCCGTTTTTGTTGTATTGCCTTATGTTAATCCATATTGTGATTACAATTATAGGAGCATTTGGTATTAAAGAATCTTCAAAAAAACTTATATACAAATTTCTACGGGTCAAAGATCCGTAGAAATATCCATTTTTAAAAATTTGCGGGTCTAAACCGAGTCGGGCCGAATTTGAATATTTTTTTTCAAAATTCGCGCAGCTTGTGATTTTCGCTCTCAGGTATGTTACAGTTGGGGCAAATGCATGTTACTTTAAGGCAAAACCTGCGTTATAACCAGATTAAATGTTGTTTTCTACACATATTCATTTATTTTTGTAGAAGTAAATATTTTTCATGCAATGTAACACATGTATATGTTACATTGTATGTGTAACACATATTTATTCTTAATAAAAATACATTTTATCCTATAGTAACACATATATGCTCATATAATAACACAAATTGAGGAACAAATATGTGTTACAATTAGAGTAAATATGTATTACTGTAAATTTATGTTACAATTGGAGTAAATTTGTATTACTGCAAATGTGTGTTACATCTAGAGTACATGTGTGTTACTGCAAATGTATGTTACAATTAGAGTAAATGTGTGTTACTGCAAATGTGTGTTACAATTAGAGTAAATGTGTGTTACTGCAAGATCAAATGTGTGTTACTGTATGCACAAACATTTATTTATCCTTATAAAAATATATATATTATATTTTATATAACATATATAAGCTATTAAATGATGTATTAAGTACATGAATAACATATTATTAACATAAATCAACAAAGAGAATAAAAAATAAATTAAGTAACACATATTTATACTTGCAGAAATACATATTTTCTTTATAGGTACTTGAAAAGTACAAAAAATTAATTTTTGAAGAACTTGTAACACATATTTTGCCTAATTGTAACACGTCTTTGCCCAAATTGTAACATAACTGGAAGCCAAAAAATATATTATTAACATAAATCAACAAAGAGAATAAAAAATAAATTAAGTAACACATATTTATATTTGCAGAAATACATATTTTCTTTATAGTTACTTGAAAAGTACAAAAAATTAATTTTTTAAGAACTTGTAACACAGATTTTGCCTAATTGTAACACGCCTTTGCCCAAATTGTAACATACCTGAGAGCGAAAAAACCTGAAACTACAAGTTGCGCGAATTTTGGAAAAAAATGTTCAAATCTGACCCGACCCGGTTTAGATCCGCGAATTTTTAAAAAATGGATATTTCTACGGTAGAAATTTGTACACAAGTGTTGCTCTTCATATATTAATTCAAACTAACATTATTATATGTATTTTTAATATTCTTTCGATTTTAGTTTAAATTTCGCATTTTACACAATACGTATTTAAGAAAATTATTTTATTAATCTCTTCATTGTGTTTTCCATTTTGTCATTTTCGTTCGTTTCACAATATTTTTCTGATTGCTTTAGTCTTGTATGCACCAAATGCACCGTGCAACCCAAGTATACTTTAAAAAAGTTATAACCATTTATTATTACTGAAAAATATATTTTGAAAAATATAATTCTCAATAATAATATGTGAGACTTTTCAATAGTAAGTTGTATAATTTATAAAAAATGAATTTGAATTGGAGGGTGGATTTAGTGAATAAGAGACTTAATAGTTTCTCATTTGCTTCTTTACTTTTTTTAAAAAAAAATTACTATTCATTTTTTATTATTATTTTTTTACTATTTATATTACTTTTTATTTTTTTTATTACATTACTTATACCTTTTTACTTTTTTCATCATATCATTTATATTTTTTTAATTTTTTTTTAATTTGTGTACTAAAAAATAATGAAAAATATATGATGAGACAAAGAGAATAATTATTTGGATTAACGATTAAAAACAGTTTAAAATAAATAGATTTTATAAAAGTACTTTTTTAAATGTAAAAATTAAATTTATATTTAAAAACAAGTTACTCAAAAGTGTGTAAATATTTAAAAAATATATATAGGAGTAGAATTTAATACCCCCAGCCAACCACCCCTTTAGCCATCTCCATCGACTCCACTCACTTACAACTCTCTTTCTCTCTCTCACTCCTCAGTTCACTCATCACAGAAATGGCTATCCCCATTTCTATTTCCAATTTTACCCCCCTCTCTCTCCTCTATTTACTTTTCCTCTCTCTCTTTCCCTTATCCTATTCCTCCTCCATTAACATCACCCACCTCCTCTCCTCCTACCCCGATCTCTCCGAATTCACCTCCCTCCTCACCTCCTCCGGCGTCGCCGCCGATCTCACCTCCCGCTCCTCCATCACCATCCTCGCCGTCCCCAACGCCTATTTCCAGTCCACCTCCGCCGCCGTCCGCCCTTCCTCCACCAGCATCGCCGATGTCCTCCGCTACCATGTCCTCCTCGAGTACCTCTCCCTCTCCGACCTCCGCCTCATTCCCCCTACCGGAAAACTCGTCACCACACTGTTCCAAACCACCGGCCGCGCCGCCGCGAGCTCCGGTTCTGTCAACATCACGGCCGACTCCTCCGAGATCGTCACATTCCACTCCCCTACCTCCAACGCCACGCTACTGTCACTCATCAAAACCCTGCCGTACAACATCTCTGTCCTCTCGCTCAATTCGTTGCTAATTCCTTACAATCCCGATCTAATGGCGTCGGAAACTCGGCCGCCGCTGGGGATGAACGTCACCAAGACGCTGATAGACGGCCACGATTTCAATGTGGCCGCGTCGATGCTCGCCGCGTCAGGGGTAGTTTCGGAATTTGAAGCCGACGAAGGCGGCGCCGGAATCACAATGTTTGTCCCCACCGACGACGCGTTCGCCGATCTACCACCGTCGGTCAGATTCCAATCACTGCCGGCCGACAAAAAAGCCGTCGTGTTGAAATTTCACGTCCTCCATTCGTACTACCCATTGGGCTCACTGGAGTCCATTGTAAACCCGGTTCAACCCACATTAGCCACCGAACAAAACGGGGCAGGCAGTTTTACCCTAAACATTTCCCGGGTTAACGGGTCGGTCGGGATTGATACGGGTATAATCCAGGCTTCGGTTACCCAAACGGTTTTCGATCAAAACCCGGTCGCAATCTTCGGCGTCTCGAAAGTCCTATTGCCCCGAGAATTTTTCGGGAGGAATCCAATTGAATTGACCAAGCCCGACACTGGGGTAACGGGCGGCGCTCAGCCGCCGGATATTGCGCTCTCGCCAGAGGATTCCGGTCCGCCGAGTCATTTGTCGGGGACTGGTGGCGTAGCGGCGGATATGGGTGATGGAATTTTGAGGATAATTTTGGGTCTGTGGTGTACAGCGATTTGTCATTATTTATTGTTTTAGGTATGATTTGGAATTCTATCAATATTTTCAACATGGAGGATGAGATGAGAGATGGGGCTTCAGCGATTCATCGTTCTTGAGGTAACCAACTCAAGAACCCAGATTCTTGAAGATTGTGTGGTAGACAAATTGAAATATAATAACCATTTTTTGTTCGTCCCACAAGGAATAAATTATATGCTTGCATTGAATTTTGCAGATAATTGTACAATATTTTACCCTGTTTTTGCTGTATAAATTCATAGATTTTTAATGCACAAATCTAGTCCTTGTACTTTTTTGAATCTTCTTTTCCAGCTATAGATAGATTGCAGAAAAGTTGGTGTTGCTGATGTATTAGGGGAACAATTTATTTTCTGATTACATTTTGTTGCTCAGTCCTGGACTGTGTTACTGTGTATGTGCTCAATCAATCGAGATTATATTCTGCGTGAATTATATCTTGTTTCTTCCAAATTATCTACAACTTTTCTATTTGATGAATTTAATTCAATAATTGGTTCTAATGATAAAAAAGATTATGATGGCACGTACAACTAGGAGAAGGATATATATATATATTGTCTAAAATGCATAGGTATACTTTTGGAACGACACAATTGAGATTTGAGGCTCTGAAAGCTCATGTTTTATTTTGGATTTTGTAATTGGATTCTAAAATTCAATTTAATTTCATCTTGATATTGACTTCTTCATCTCAAAATATCACTTTGTCCAAATCAAATCGTACAATCATTGCACACACACAACTTTCATACTTGTGGTACCACCAATGTGAGTATTCACTAAAACCTGTATTTTATTACATCATCAAAATTTGCAGTATTAATTAATGTGATAGTATTTCACTAAAAGGCCATAACATAACAGTGTAATACTAGTGTTGATCATGGAATCAAAGCTTTGTTGGGGAAATTGGAGATGTATTATATATATATATATATATAGAGAGAGAGAGAGAGCTACTAGACTCGGTCATGAGAGATGAATAGTGTATCACCAAACTGAAGTGAAGAGACAAGGTAATGGTGGTGGTGCATCATACAAGTTGACCACAAAAAACATGATGCTTCTGGAATTCATAGATTTTTGTTGTTGAATTGAAGATAAAGCATGCTTGAAAAGTACAACTTCCTAAGCCACTGAATTTGTCAAGGAACATAACCTCAAAACGTCCCAAATGAATTTCCATGTTTACCATTTTGGGTTCTATGCCCACAAAATTGTCATTGGATTAGTTGGTGCTTTAGTTTATCATATTAATTTGACCTTAAGCCCTTCCAACTTGCATCAACTTCAAGAGTACTCCTTCCATCCCACTATAAGTTGCTCATGTTGTCATTTTCGTCCGTCCAACTATATGTTGCTCATTTGCTTTTTTACCTTTTTTGGAACCTACTATTCACTTATTTATTATTATTTTCAATACTTTTTACACTATTTCCATTACTTTTTCACTTTTCTCCATCACATCACTTATATTTTTTCACTTTTATCTTAATTCGTGTGCCCAAAAGGTGCGAGCGACATATAGAGGGACGGAGGGAGTATATATTAATAACTTGTATCGTATATAATACATATTATTTTTACTATCTATTTGAGTTGATATTTATTTAATTTATACACGTGTCATTATTTGATTGTGTGCAAATTTTATTCGTTTACAAATGTCCCCTCGTACTTTGTTCACTATCATTTCTTGACTTAAAGTGAATTAAACACGCAATTTGAATTCATCACTCAAGTTTGGAGGATTCCATCCATCTCGACTGACCCAATCAATTTCTTTTAGTTAATCCTTTTGTTCAGGATGCGGATATTCCCCCCATAATTGGATAGTTCACCTCCCTCTTCACTCCATCACCAAAAAGTTTCTGTTCACCACCATTAGTTTTTCTAATTTAACCCATTTTATTATTTTGCAAGTTCACCCCATTCAAAAACAAGAAGAAAAAGTGTGTGACACCTACTTCCGACCACGCCTATCACCGATCTCCGGCTCTACCACAAGTAAATTTCAATGGATACCCACCACCATCACATTATTTTCTGATGGATAATTTATTTTTATATATTGAAGGGTTTGAATGATTTTGAATGAGATTTTATTGTTACTATTACAAATATTGAGATTGAAATCGCTCACAAAATTTCGTCGGACAAAATCGATTAAAAAATGCAAAAAAATCAATGGAGATATTTTTTCGAAAAATTTAGTCAAACAAATGAAATTTGTTTTTTTTTTTTTTTTTTGAAAATTTTTGGTGGAACAAATGCAAAATGTTCGAATTTTTTCCAAACAAAGTACAAATATTCAAAAAATTTTTTTGAGCATTTTGCATTTGTTTCACCAACCAGTGTGAAACAAATATGTTCGGATTTAAAAAATAAAATAAAAAAAGGTAAAAAAAACCCATTAATTTGCAAATGAAGAACTATTATTAATTTGTATCAAAATCATGTTAATAAAATAAATATTTTTTATAATATTTTTGTTCGAAAAAATATATTTAAAAAATTGTGGGGTGGAAACCAATTAAATTTTAGATTTTGATAGAGGAAGTAACTAATCTTCTGTAATTGTGAAATATATTTGAAGCATAATTTTATTTTTTAAATAATTTTAAGGGTGTTTGGAAATATCCTGTGCTTTAGTTAATCCTTGGTCCAAGATTTTATTTGTGGAATTTGAAATTCAAATTGGACTTCCTCCCTCTTTTTTAGCCCATTTTTTTATGTCAATCCCTTTTTTCTTGGGCCCATCAACAATTGAGGCTCATGAAAATTGATGGCCATTTTATTTTTGGCCCACGTCATGTGCACCTTTTCTATATGCAGTACACCCACCAAAAAAATGAAAAAAATTATATTATACCATTAAAAAGACTAAACTATCCTTTCACCCTAATTTCTATGCACGTTCCCATACAGAGAAACTCATGCACCCAATGGCCATCTGCGAAAGAAACAAAATTAGAGAAAAAAAAATACATTTTTAACCCATGAGTAGGTATTATGTGAGTAATACTCAAGGAAATAATTTCGTGAACGACATATTTTATTTTACGCAGTAACACACATTTCGGTGTGTAGTGTTAGTTCATATGCAGTGCGGTGTTAGTTCATATGCAATATGATTTTAGTTCATTCACTGTGACATACTACTTGTGTTGTTAATTCATATATATTGTGGTGTTAGTTCATATACAGTATTTTATGTCATTTATCTCTCAAATATCAAAATACTTAAAATAAATTGTTGTTCACCATAAAATTTATTGTGTTTATCATTCACATAATATTTTGTCTTAACCCATAGGTAAAAGTGCAATAATACAAAACATTAAAAATAATAAAAATATAATGTAAAACATGGAGGAAAAAATTCAAATTAAAAAAAACGAAAAGACACAATTGTTGAAAAAAAAAATCTAGCTCAAATTTTAGAAAATATTTCAAAAAATAACCTAAAAGTCTTATTATTTTTTGAAATAGTTTTTAAATTTTGGAAAAAAAAATTTGAACTCCATAACTATCACTTAAAAATTCTTAAGATTCTAAAAGACTTCGTCAAAAAATCTGAAAAAATTATTTTAATACGAC
This sequence comes from Prunella vulgaris, assembly GCA_026898435.1. NCBI lineage: Eukaryota > Viridiplantae > Streptophyta > Magnoliopsida > Lamiales > Lamiaceae > Prunella > Prunella vulgaris. The sequence goes on from JAPKLY010000564.1 coordinate 133,020, forward strand.
TTTTTTATGAACAAACAAGGGAAAATATTCGGGAAGAAAATTGCAACGATTTCGAAAACAATCTAAAAATCTCAGAAAAAATCCCATTTTCAAATCTGAATAATCATATAAAATCCAGCTTTGAATTTTTATTTTTTTTAAATCAGATCTGACTTTTTCAAAAAAAAAAACCACCTATAGGTATTTCAGATCTGCAATTATCTTTGATTAAGTAGTAAATTTATTCTATAAAGTTTTCATATGAGGGAGAAGAAAAGAAGAGAAGGAAAAAAAGAGAAAAGAACATGTTGATATTAAGGTGCGGTAGATGGAGCAGCATTGAACTCTGTTGGAAGTGGTGGAGAGAGAGAGAAAGAGAGCACACAGTGAGAAGAAGTAAAATAGGGGGAAAATTAAAATTTTCAGAGGGTAAAAATGATACTCAGGGTGTGTAGTTATCATGTAATGAGTGTACTCATAACAAATGTGGGTGCATATAATGAGTTTGCTAACAGGCCGATTTGCAAGTTTTTGATATTTGATTCCATAAATGTAATCAAATTTGCATGCAGAGAAGATTGAGAAATATTGAGAAACTAATCTAAATTAACTTTAACACCCAAATTACTCTTAAGATGGGTCGACTCTCTTTTCTTTCACGATATTTTAATAGCAAAATCAGATGGTTATTTTTTTCCTGTGGGGAAGGACATGATTTTTGTGGGAAGAGCAGGTGACAGGTACGACCGTTTAGAATGGAAACACATTTTGGCGTTGAGATGGTTTCTCTGAGAAGACCACAGCTAACGAGTGAAGATCGGACGGTTTTCTGGCCAAAGAAAATAAGGCTTTGGGGGCTATGTGTGTTTTGGCTAAAATAAGGCAGCAGGGGCTGTTGGTTTGGGGGCTAAAATAAGTAAAACATACTTATTAAGGGTAATGTGTAAAGTTGTATTATTAAAATAATGAAATTAATTGGATTTAGTGTAAAAAAAAAATACATTTTGTGTAAATATGTGAATATTATGAGGATAAAGTTAAAGTAGTTATTTCCATTTATTGGGTGTGCAAAATGTTGTGGGACGGATAAAAAAGAAAGTGTGCAAAGTTTTTAGGGACAGAGGGAGTAATAAAAATAATTTAATTTTTTTTTATTAAGTGCATGTTTGCAATATGTGAGTAGAATTGAAAAAATGATATTAAGTAATTTTAGTAGTAAAATAAAAAATAAAGAGTGTTTTAAATTTAAGTGATTTTTAAAAATGATTAAGAAAAATGTGTTTGCAAAAGAAGTGCTTCTAGAAAGAGTATTAAATATTATTTTCTTGGTGGATATGTAGAAGTGTTTAAGTGAAAGGCTGAAAGCTAAAAGCTAAAAATTGTTATTTGATCAAAAGTGGTAATAAGCACTTAAAATTATAGTTAAAAGCATGTGTTTAAGTGCTCTTTTTTAAATAAATAAATACTTTTACTTTTTATTTAGAGTTTGTAAACAAGCACTAACTCTCATACTTCCTCCGTCCCAACTCTTTTTTTCACATTTTCTATTTTGGGATGTCCCTGTTGATGTAATTTTCATAAGCCCGATTATGTGGCTATAATAACATCGATTACACCAACAATAGGCTGAAATAAACGAATATGTGATGTTTTATATGTAAATAGATAAGTCGTATTTAAGCAGCACGTCGTTAGGGGGTAAAATTTCGTATCCCTTATTCGAATGAATTCGGTACATTATATAGGAAATACAAGCTGCTGGATCGTCACCAGTCTGCTTCATCGTAAGCTGTTGATCAGTAGTCTGCTTCACTATAAGCTGCTGAACAGCTACCTGCTTCACTATAAGTTGCTGACTCTTCACCAGCTTACTTCATTAATAGCTGGTGACTCGTCAGAGCGTTCTTCAATTTCATTCTTTCTTTGTGCTCGATTAATTCTTTTGGGCACGCAAATCCGGACTTGATTAATTACTTACTTAAGCACGCACGTCGATTATTTCATCAACAGTTGCCTCCTAGCCTGATGTTTGTTTGAATCATTAGATGAATAACGAACATCAGACTATTTGAATCTTTGCAAGATTTCTCCAGTGTAAGAAAGTAGATTGAGCTTGAATTGATATGCCTTTTGCTCTGTCGTTTTCTTTGTGCTTGTACTTCCTTATACTCATGCATAGATGCATCAAGTGTGGTTTTGCAGGATTCTATAACCGTGTTGCGAATATACAGAAGGACACTACAGGCCTCGTTAAAAACCTAGCCGTAAACCACCCTTGTGGATAAACCGGTCGTAGGGAAAAAAGAGTACCGTGCAATCCTTCCAGATACCCGTAGGTTATTTAAATCCCTGCGTTCATTGCTCTATTTGTGCGGGCTGGGTGAGCATTGGCTTCCTGTATTTTATTATACCTGCAAGTAGGTGTATTGAAAAATAATTTGCAGTTTTTCAATCTTTCTGGAGATCCTTTGTGCTTTGTTATTGCTGGAATATTCATGTATTGTTTCTTGGAGAGCGCTTTCGCTTGGTTGCTTTGCGATTTTCGTTGTTGTATTGGGCCTTGCTTCTTTCATACTGATGGATGAAATTTAGCCAGCCGAGATGCCATCATTCACTCCGGTCGAAGAATAAATTGCTCCTGCCGCTAATGAATGTGGCCCCAACGGTTTAGACTTGTTTGCTTTATCATTCTTGTGCCTGCTTCCGTGTGGAGAACTTTTGGCTGTATTAGTTGAAGTAGGGACTATTCTTGCTTCTTTTGATCATAACATGTATCTCAATTCTGATAATGACATGAAATGTTATTTTCTGCCTCTTATCGGGCGCTGCTTGTTATTTAGTGGTGCTTCCATCGTATCATATGCTTTTTCAGCATTGATGAGTGAAAAACACTGTTATTATGCTCCCCCACTCTGCATTAATTGCTATGCGAGTTCCACATAGAATGGGGCCCTCTCCTTGGAGCGTTTATCACGCTTTCCTTCGGCACTGATGGGATTCTCTTTTCCCGGTCCTTGTATATTTAAAAAGTGGGCTTTTATGGTCATAACTAAACTGAATCTTTGAGCTTCATCTGAAATAAGTCTTTTATCACCGTGCTTTAGATAATATAAATGTTATTTATTTATTGCAATCCGTTCAAATATAATAGTACAAGTTACACTATAGATAAATGTGGTGATCCCCGGATAACTCACAACAAGATCACATTATCAGTGTCTTGTAACAAGTACTAAATTCACAACCTAGATGGGATTTGAACACCCCATTGGTAAACGGTTGATGTGTAGATCCCGGATTGCTTATCTTGACCAAAGGATTACACTAGTGCATGATAATGCATTGAAAAGGACCTACAGAGAGGTAATTTTTCTGTATTGGTTTATGGGATGAAGAATTAGACCTCAGTGGTCATTTATTTCTAAACATATGTCCCTTAAATAGGACTATGTGTAATCCACGTGTGGCGCTTTAATTTGTTATGGGTAGAGAGTCAATGAGACTCAATACTTTGCATCTTGGGCGACATCATTGAGAACATGACAGTTGTTAAGATTTAATACAGAAGAACGTGTGCTTGGAGAGTCTTGCATGATTAGTCTCCTTGGTGGGCTCTAAGCGTTCGTCATACTAAATCTTGCAAGTGGAATTTGTTTCCGGTATGATGATAAAGAAGAGCTGTCCTTACTCCAAGATTAAGATGTTAAATTAATTAAAGCATTTAGTGGCTTGATTAATTAACAGACAAGAGAATCTTAAACACGAGAAATAATGATCGGGAGCCATATGATTGTAATATGGGTTAAGATGGATAGTGCAACATTAATCCTATAGTGGAGTGAGACTAATGCTAATGGGTTGAATGACATTGGGCTCAATATCAAAATTCAAGGCCCCTTGGGAGGTCCAATCTTAATTCTCCTAAAGGCCCCTCAAGTAGCCCAATTAAATGTCCAACAATATACAAGATGATTAAAATAAAAGAAATATTTTTGTGCCCAATTTTATTGAAATTTTTGAATTTATTATGTATTGAAATTAATGAGAGATTTTATGATAAATAGATATGTATTTAGAATACAAGAATATCTAATAAAATCAAGAGCTCATTGAATTAATACATAATTGTGAAAAATTTGAAATTACATATTAAATAATAAGGAGGATTATTTTGTGGAAAAATTAATATTGGTAATAGGAATATTTGGTATTTAAGACTTTTCTTGTGAGGAAATAGGCTTTTACCATATTTAATTTTTGGCCCACAAATTAAACCTAGAATCCTTATTATAAATATGAGTCTTGAGAGCTCAAATAACATACAAGAATAATGGCCTAATTTTTGGCCACTTAGTGTATTGGACAACAAAATATTTTTTTTCCTAGTGTTGTAATTGTTCGTGTGGCCTCCCATCGGGTGTACGAGCAAGGGCAAGAGAATACTTGAGAAGACTTATTGGGTTGATCAAGTTGATCGTGCGCACCGGAAGCGAGTATCTCAAGATTTTCTCATCAAGAGGTATAATTCACTTAAACCCTTTTATTCCGCATATGTTGGGTTTTATGTGATTTTATATATTTCATATGTTTTGCATGCAAACCTTGTTGTTGGGTGAACAACTATTTGATTTAATTATGTTTAAATCATGATATTAGTTGTATGCTTAAATTTGTGTTTAGCGTATAACTCGAATAGATCCGGGCATCCGCGAAATTTCCCCAACAAGTTCCACATAGAATGGGGCCCTCTCCTTGGAGCGTTTATCACGCTTTCCTTCGGCACTGATGGGATTCTCTTTCCCCGGCCCTTGTATATTTAAAAAGTGGGCTTTTATGGTCATAATGCTCTATTCTTGTTTCGGACATGCCCAGTATCTAATACCGAAACCTCTCCTCTCAAGAAGTGCATAATCATAATGCTTTGATCTTGTTCGGGACATGTCCGGTTTCTAATACCGTAATGTCTCTCCACAAGGAACGCGTTTTTAGTGACCTGGGCTTTAATAGCCTTAGCCTCATTTCAAGCAACTTAAATACCATTTCGATTGTCATTTTTAGAATTGAGATGTTCATGTCATTCTTTATGCTGTCCCCATGGTCAATCTGGATAAAGCTTCCTTTGTTTGGTGCTTGTGATCAATATGAATTCGAGCTTTTTGCTTCTTGATGATTTTGTGTATCAGGGTTAGCCCCCCCAGTGTAGTGTTGATGTATCATTATCAATAGTTTCGTGCTCGCATACCTGTTCATCGAATTGTTTGCCTGAGTCACGAGCTGCCTTCTTGAGTTAGACAACCAGCTAACTGCAACTACTTACTTGAGTCTTGAGCTGCCTGCTTGAGTCAGACAACCAGCTAACTGTTCTCTATTAACATCGTCTCTTGCCCCCCATTCAACTGTTGATTGTGATTTATGATCAAGAGTTGAATGATTTGAAATGTTCCGGGGTATCGCCAACCTGCATTGTTGATAAGAATAGTATAATCTCCTTCAAGAAGGCGCATCGTCGTCAATATAGGTAGGATGAACATCACTTATGAAGACGGGATAATCGTGCATTCAAGAAGGATTATTGCTTCAAGAAGGTGCATCACCTGTATAGGTGGAATCATGCCTCTATGAGGCGCATCGTGACATCGTCTATAAGACGGGATAATCATGCCTTCAAGAAGAATTATTGCTTCGCGAAGGCGCATCGCCTATATAGGGGGAATCATGCCTTTGGGAGGCGTATCGCCTATGTAGGCGGCATCGTCAATATAGATGGGATGTACATCGCTTATAAAGACGAGTTATATATAGGAAATACAAGCTGCTGGATCGTTACCAGCCTGCTTTATCGTAAGCTGCTGGTCAGCAGCCTACTTCACTATAAGCTGCTGAAAAGCTACCTGCTTCACTATAAGCTATTGACTCGTCACCAGCTTACTTCATTAATAGTTGGTGACTCATCAGAGCGTTCTTCGATTTCGTTCTTTCTTCGCGCTCGATCAATTCATTTGGACACGTCTATTCGGACTTGATTAATTACTTCTTTAAGCACGCACGTCGATTATTTCATCAACAGTTCCAACTCTTTTTTCTCATCTTACAAAGAAAATAATTTACACTCACAAAAATTAATAAAATACATTTTTTTATATTTTACTAATTAACTTCACACTTACCTATTATATTTTTTCTTCATCCGTGTATTCAGACCTTAAAAAAGATTTTGGAGGAGGGAGTATCATTTTATTTGAGATAAATAAAATGGTAAATTGGTAATGGGGAAGTAAAGAAATAGTAACTCTTTGCTTCCAAAATAAAAATAAAAATAAAAATATAACCTTTCAATAAAAAGTGTATTTCCATTGACCTTGGCCGAGGTTCTTCAATGGCGTGTTTTTTCTTCCTGAAAATACAATCAAGAGAGTAATCACCATTGATAGTAAGTCACTGCAACTAATCGAGTTTTTTTACAGAAATACAAACTCTCGATGGAATCAGATAAAGAAGTTGTACTTCACCAAAACCCGACATGGAAATCCTCCATAATCAGTTATTTGGTTTCTCTCATCTCTCTTCTTTTTACCCAATTCACTCTTTCTATGCTCCCTCTCTTCCTCCCCGCCTCATACTCTGTCATTCTTCTACTTCCTCCCTCAGGTATTAATTATTTTCTCTGCTCTTTTATGTATAAGCCTTTACAGTTCCCTAATCAATTTTTTTTTGTTTGTATTTGTGTTTCTTGTCCTCAATCGCAGCTTTGTCACTTGTAATTGTGGTGGGCTTGGGGAGATTGGGCAAGAGGATTGCTGGCGTGAGGGCTTCAGCCCCTGCTTTTGTTTTCTTTAGCATTTTTTACCTATGGGCTGTCTATATTTTTGTTGTTTGCGAAGGTACCTGTTGATCATTCAAATCAATTGCTGTGATTTAATTTATTGTGATTTTTCATAATTTAGTCAAAAATATGGGCTAAAAGTTTCTTAGTTTGATATACTTACTATGTTTCAATGCAACTAGGAGGTCTATGTTGCAGCATAATTAAAAGTTTAAGTTGCTATAATGGTAGCCATCTTCACTTTACGAATTTCGTCTTGTTTCCTGTTGAACTAGTGAGGACTTTACTGAGATTCAATGCAGAATGGGAGCTTACATTCTATAGTTATATGTTTTGATTTCTGCATATATGGTGAATGCTAAAATTCGATTTTGGAACAATTCCTGTATAGAAGAAAACCAGCTGTAGATATGATAGTAATTTCCTCTAGGATCACATGACTTAGTTTAGTAATATTGTTTTTTTTTTTTGCAGTTATTTCGTCTTTCTTAATCATTGTATTCAATGTTGAGATCATCATGATAATACTTGGCCTATGTCGGTAAGTTGCTTATTTGTGCAATCAAGAATTCATACCTACATATATACCCACTTACATTGCAACAAATTAAGATGTTCTTATTCAATATATGTTATATTACCCTATTATACAAACCTGACTGACAGCATACTATTGTTGTGCAGTTTTATGTCCTCAGACCCGGGCTTTGTAACTAGTCATTCTTCTAGCTATGGCCCATTTCTCCAAAGTCCTCCCAGTGAAGCTGATGCCCAGGAAGAGGTGATATAAATTGATTACGTGTTTGATTATGCTAGCATAACTTATATAGTTATATATATACATATATTACATCGTAGGAGTTGAAAGTTTTGACATCTGTTGGACGTCAGGAGTCTCCAGCTGAAGAAGTAAGATGCTTGTTCCACTCTTATTCATCTCAACTATTATGTCAAGTGGTAGGAGGCTTGATTTATAAAGAAGTGCTATGGTAATTGAATAGCTGAAACAAATGGCTTTCAAAAATAAGTACATATTGATAAATTTATGCTGGAATATCTTAAAGACCTTGTGCAATAGGACTATATTTGGTCTCTAAAGTTGGATAAAAAAAACATCTTAGACAAATTAGCATATTGATCTTAAGACCAAAAAGGAGCGAGGTATAACTTTAGTTTCACGTTCATCTTCTCAAGATGCTTCAAATGGTTGCCTTTTCTTGCTTCAAAACTAAAAGTATATTGACTCTGTCCAATTATGGTCAATGCATTTCTTTAAGAATTGTGGATTGTTGTAAATAATATGCTTTTTACCAGACTTTTACGAGGCATGGGCGGGTAAGATATTGCAAGCTCTGCAAGAATTATGTTGTGGGATTTGACCACCACTGTCCTGCTTTTGGAAACTGCATAGGTAATAACTAATGTGCTCTGTGTCCTTTTTTTGAAGAGGAAACTTTTAGCGAGGTCTTGATAGTTTAATTATGATACTGTTACTTATTTAAAAAAGTATATATTACGATTATATGGTTGCGGTGCAGGTCAAAGAAATCATGCTCTCTTCTTAGTGCTCCTTGTTGGTTTTGCTGTATCTGAAGCATCTTATGTAGTGTCTTCTTATCAGTGTGAGTTCAAACTGGCTCGAGTTTTTTCCATACCGAATAATTCACAATAAATGTGAGAGAAAAGTTGTTGCTCCTTTGGAATTTGGATTCAGCAGAGTAAGGTGAAGCGTAAAAATAAATATTTAAATTGTATTATTGTTGAGGAGATCCTCAGAAAATTTTGAACGTGGTTGAGGCCTTAGGAGAACAATGACAGAAATCTAATCAAACAGACGTCTCAATGCCTACAGCAGTCACTCTGTGTTTTCTCATGTGAAGCAAATCAAGGAACTAAAAATTTTCATTTATTGAAATCTGAATCAAGTTGTTTAGAAGAAAATAACGTAGTCTATAATTAATTTTATTTGATCTGCCCAATACTGCAGAGACTCTTCATCATGAGCATTTTCAGCATTCTCTCCATTAATATGTTAACTACATATATGCATATCCAAATGTTTATGCAAGTGATCATGTATTTATATATTCAGATAAACTAGGAAATCATTTATTAGTTGCATGTCTCTCCTTTTTTTTTTTTTTTTTTAAGAAAATTTACAATGGAAAATATAGTATTAGTATCATATGGGTCATGGAAATAAGGAAGCCGAGGCCTGAGGGATATTTAATGCTGCTAATGTTTGAATTAAAACAGATTTTTTAACTAAAAACCGAAATTGATCTTCTTTTCTTATTTCCTCGTGGAATCCAGTTATTGCCAAGTTTCAGACCTCAAAAGAAGCTGGAGAGAAGGTATATTATATTTCTCCAGCTTAAATTTGCTGCAGTAGTTGGATAACCGTTTTTCAGTTGATATTAAATCGTATTATGAATTATGTTTGGTTTGATTTTCTCAGGCTATTACTAACAGAAATTTGGTCGTTGGTTCAATGCTGTTTTGTCTAATTCAAGTGGTTTGGCAGGTTACCTTCCCTTCCCTCTCTATTTATTAATTACTTTGTAATGTGATAGCCTTTTTATATATATATTTTTTCTATTGTAGGTGGTTTTCATAATGTGGCATGTGTATTGTGCAAGTTTCAACATCAAAACTGACGAATGGGTAAAGCTTATTTATGTGTTCTCTTGTTGTGAAAATAGCTTATATATATGTTTAAGCAATGGGATAAGGGTTTTATGGAATTGTGTAATTGAGTAGGTCATAAGCATCCCAAATTATATTCGACTCTCAAAATTATATTAATCTACTGACAAAATTTATCTAGTTACTAGTTGTTTTAATGTTGTATAATTACCTTTTATTGCTAGGCTAGTTTAGTTTTCTAATTCAATAAGACATCTGAATTGATCTGTGAGTGTGTTCTACATATGAAAGTTTAATTGTGGTTTTTCTGTATATGAGATCAACTTTTCGATTCCATTTGTAGAGTTGCCTAACTTTTTCCGTCAAGAAATAATTTGATTCAACTTTCGACACAGATTAAGTTATCGATAAAATTTAGTTGAACTGAATGGTCTTAGGCGAAAAAATTGAAAGTCTGTATAACAATAGATGAAGATGATCTTTGAATCTTTAGGTTTTACTCGATTGCTTTGTCATTACATGAGTACATAGGTTGTTTGAAATAGAAAATATCCACTGAAAGGCAAAGCCTTACATAAACCAGTTTAGTTGTTCCATTCAAACATATTAGTTTGCCTCTGTCAGTTGTTTCATTCAAAAGTATTAGTTGTTCCATTGAAACATATTAGTTTTCCGCCGTCAGTTGTTTCATTCAAAAGTGTTAGTTGTTTCATTGGAACATAGTCATTTGTTTCATTCAAAGTAGTTGTACGATAGAACTGTTTTACATAATATCAAGTTGATCGGAATAATTCTTGCAGATAAACTGGAGAAAGTATCCAGAATTCCAGATTAATTTTATCATCCCTCATGCTGGTAATGTATTAAACTTCTTCTCTCATTTCTGCTTCAATTTTAGGGATAATTACAAAAACTACCCGTGGTGTAGCCTAATTACGAAAGAACCCCCGATTTATTTCGAAACATGCAAATATCACCATTGATATTTGTTTTATTTTTCATCAAACCTGATTCTTGTAAATTGCCCTTACATTCAAGACAAAAACTTTTGTGAACCTGATTCAAAATCTGAAATCCGTGAAATTTCATCGATCCTACCCAATAAATCCTATATACAAGTTTTTGTTAGATCCATTCTGCAAAGGGAACAAAATTGGGATGGAATCCACGTGACTCTATATTTAACTGAATTACCCGAGTTTCTCACTCAAGCTCTTTTATTTTGCAGGCGAACCTCAGGCTGGCGTACGATTCATAAACCCATACAGCAAAGGGATTCTATGGAATCTGAAGGAGTTCCTTTCTGCAAAATGATAGCTTTCTTGCAAACAATGACCAAATTGTTGAGTTGGATAAGGCTTGAAGCTAAACATCAATTTCCATCAAATCTGAAGTTGCAACCAAACAACACGATAATGGGCACGATCACTCCTTACGAGGGTCATTCATTTGCTCATCCGGTAAAAAAACTCTTGGGGCCCAGCTATTAACACCCATGAAATTACACTATACGCTCATCTTATAACTGTGTTTGATTGCACAAGTAGCTAAGAAACATCGTACACATGAATATAATTAAGTGGGTGTTAAATCACGTCAAACTTGCGATGAAATGAACGTCGACAGGATCGGGCTCCACAACGCACAAGACGTCAAAGGATCAAGTTGAGAGGTGTCCAAACTCCCAATCAAGGAAGTAAGTGCTGGTAAGGTACACATTACTTGGGAGTTTCTTGGGTGGAATTATTCAAGATTTGATTGGAATGTTGTTTTTTTCCAATCATCCATTCTTTTGGGACATAGACAACACGTATTTGACTTATCAATCATTCTTGTATTTATTTTTGTTGTGGAAGATATTTGTTTCCTGGCAATTGGGCTTATTCATCATTCTTTCTTTCTTTCTTTCTTTCTCCCAACTACCAAAAACATACACGTCAATTTTCTGAAATCACTTGACGTGTTTCTTGTCCCTTTTCTGGCTTAATAATTTTCAGACTCTATTTACACGTATTGCAATTGTGAAACAATAACTATGTTTATGAGCGTATGTATGGGGCATCCATACATGTATAAACCAAGTCTAGAAAATGACAATTGGTTTGTATTTTGTGTCTTTTTAATATTATTAGTTATTTTATTAAAACGTGTTAGTTGTTTTACTGTTAAATCCTACTTCACCTATCTCGAAATTACTTTAGCCTATACAAGGATACATATATAAGATCAAAAATGTAAAGAAAATGATTAGATTGTGTGTATGTATGCCATCTCCAATGCTGCGCTAGAGTCGGCACTATCTCCAAGTTGGCGATGAATATATCCGCACTATATGGAAAATGTAGCATCATTATTCACCTGTGTTGCACTTTTGATTAAAAAAAATATTATGTTATATATTTAAGATTACACTTTTTCCATCCACGAATCTTTTTCCCATTTCATTGTGGGTACATAATTTAATAAAATGTAGTATTATATTGAAATGATAGATAAAATAAACAAAAAGTAAGGGTATTGTGGGTGTCAGTTGTTTCCAAATAAGGAAATGAGAAAAAGTTTTGTGGACAAATAAAAAAAGAAAGTGGGAAATAATTTGGTGGATATTTTTAGGTTTAAATAATTAAAGTGTAATATTTTTAAGTTGGATATCTAATTGTAATATTTATATGTTGAACAATTAAATTGTAATATTTTTAGGTTGAAATTTAAATTAATATGTATGATTGTACCATATTATTAAATTTAATGTTATTCTATAAATTAATATATTATTTTTAAATTAAAAAATAATTTATATTATTTAAAATTAATAGTATAAAAATAAAAAGATATTAAGTTTAAAATTATATAAATTCAACTTAATAAAAATTCATAAAAATATATGTAGCGCAAAATAAAACGCAAATTAATTGGAGATAAATTTGAATGTAGTATAATTTTTGCAATAGAATAGCGCAAATTCTGCGATAAAGTGACACGAGGGATTGGAGATGGTCTAACATTGTGTGTATAATTATGAATATTGTAAGAAAAAAATTGATTGAGAGTTTTATATTTTTGAGTGGATAGATTAGTTTGGGTCTTCAATAATAAACTTAATATTTAATAAATACAGTCTCTTGAGTCTTGATCATGTGAACACTGCATGTGAGTTTTCATCATGGATGTGTGTTTGTAATTGCTTCTAAGTCAACAAATATTTCATCTAGTAAATTTTATTGTTTATTTTTAAAATCTTAAACCAGTAATTTTAGTGTCTATTTTTCTCCCAACTCTGTTGAATATCATTTGCTTTACATTTATTAGTTTCTATAGCTTTTAATTATTCTGTTGATGACAATAATAGCACCACCTGAAAATTCAGTGTTAAATGTACAATAATCATCCCATCACACACCTTTCATATTAAATTAAGATGTGACATTATTGACTCAAGCAAACCACCACTAGGAATTTTTATTTTTTTTCAATCCCTTAATAATGAATACACTTTCTTGTAATTTATTAACAGTAAATGATTCTACTTTCTTATAATTTTTTAACGGTAAATCAAGACATTTTTCATCGATTTGTTCAACTTAAAATAAATGCTTAATCAGGCTTTATAAGGAATTGAAAGATACATCCCACATATAATCTGGTGTTCAGTTTGATGGTACATCCTTTGGGAGGACTTTCGGGTCGGATTGATAAGACCCTTCAAATGAGTCATGACATAAAAATTTAGGGTCAGTTACGTATTGGTTTAAAAAAATTACTATGTTTATAAATTGGTTAAAAATATTTGCACGATAGTATATATATATATATTTTTTTTGCACGGAAGCATTTTTTTTTATACCGAATCAATATGTAATTTTTGTATACAATATTGTACGGCTCAAATATCTCTTCAATTTACATATACGCAACTCATGTTGTTCAACATATTAACTAATATAGAATTTGTGAGTGGGTATTCGGCTGAGATTATAAGCCTTTTAAAACAGTTTATAAGCTATTTTGGAACTTATAAACACCCTCAGGCCCCATTTAAATTAATGAATTTGAAAAAGAATGAATTTTAAAAAAATACATGTAAAAATACATATTTCAAATCACGAATTGTAAAGAGATGGGAGAAAAGAGAATAAGTAGAGGAAAGATAGAGATGGAAGGGTAGAGATGAGAGATTTAAAAAATGACATGGTTTTTATGAGGACTTAGAATTCCTCCATTTTAAAAATAAACTCAAATCTAAGTATTTGTAAATTCACCTAACTTACTTGGAAAGAGTGATTATTTGTGTGTGAAATCCATGAATTTCAAATCCACTCATCCAAATGGAGCCTCAAAGTATTTGATATAATATAATGTTTGACAGTTTATAAGATGTTAAACTAAGCTCCTTACAACTTATAGGTTGTAAAAAAAAAAAAGTTGATATATCAAAAAAAAAATTCTTCACCTTCTTCACCCTCAATCTTGCTATTCTTCTGACAGCTCTACCTCAACATAAGAAATAAAAATATTTAGTTTACATTAAAAATGATTTTTTTTAAAAATTATAGTAAATCATCAAAGAATAAATTTAGTCAAACACCCTCTAAATACTCCTTTAAAAAATACACTCAGGAATGGAAGGATTTGGAGATGAGTATTAATTTTTACGATCTAAAATCACTCCATTTATTTGTGTAAAAATTTTAAATTAAAAGATTTCAAATATTTAGTTTTGACTCAAAATCAAATTAGAGAAATTTTAAATATTTAGTAGAATTATATTATTTAAAATCAATTAATTCTGCCAATCTCAAGCAACCAAGCTAAAATAATTCAAAATTATATTAACTATTTTCATTATATAAATCACTTTGTGATACAAGATTTATATTTATAATTTTTTTTTTTCTTGTTATGAACCACTTTCACATGATACCTACTCTTTAAACAATAATTTCTTTTTCAATAAATAAATATATATATATATATATATATATAAGAACTCAGGTGATGACTCGTAAATTTATTTTAATTACAGTGATAGATATTGCACTGTCAGTATTATACACAAGAGGATTATTTGTCGAGCCAAGAGGATTGTGATTATTTGTCCACGTAATCATTTGTCAAGCCAAGAGGATTATGATTATTTGTGCACATAATTATTTATCAAGCCAAGAGGATTGTGATTATTTATCCTCGATGCCTCAAAATAAACTAGTGTTCGTAAAAACCCACTTTTACCCTCTGCTATGTGAACATAAAGAGTAATTTTGTCAATTCATTATCAGAATCTCATCGATCATTCACTAGGGATGTAATTGTCATAAATATTAGGGATTGTGGACATTAGTAAATAGTTAAGTACATTGTATTTTTGGCCTAATGGGCTTTAAGGTTAGCTAGTGTTACATTCTTTATATATACTTATATTCCTAATTATTGTATACACAACAATTACGTAATATTATCAGTGATATCTCTTGGCTTGGTCGCCCCAGACGTAGTTATTGTGACGAATTGAGTTACTAAATCTCTTGTTTATTTCTTTCATTTATCGCATTAATCACAACATGTTATCAGCACGAGTGCTCTGACCAACTGATCAAAGGACTTAATAGGAATGGATTCGGGATCAATAGACTCAACATAATCAATCAGATGTTTTTTTTTTAAAGTGACCACTTTTAACCTCAATTGTCGATCACCATTGTCTACAAATTTATACGTATTAGATATCGTAGGACCTAAGTGATCCCTTGTGCAGCTGATAAATCAGCGTCTGTATTCTTGACTCTCCCTAGTATTCCTCGTATCTATGTGTGTCAGTGTGTGCTTATGGAGATGAATAACTTTTTGTATTTAATAGATAGTGCTACCACACAAACTATGTTGAAAGATAATTTTTTTTCAAACTTTAGTTGAAAAGAAAGGAAGTGTCACAACAATTGCTGACGACAATATCTTAACAGTAGGCTCCGGAAGAGCTTCGATAATCCTTCTAATGGGTACATAATTAATAATTGAATATACTTTATTGTTTCCTCAATCAAAGCGTACCCTTCTCAGTTTTAAAGATATTAGAGCCAATGGCTATCACATTGAAATTGATATTGAGAACAATAGTGAATATCTTTTGATGACTCACTATATAGATTGTCGAAAAACTTCCTTCTTTTTCGTCTGGATTGTATTACACATACATCAGACCTTTCTAATCTCCATACAACACTTAACTTAAAATTTCATGATCTAAATTCTTTTAAATTATGGCATGAGCGGTTAGGACATCCAGGACAAAATATGATGCGTTAGATTTTATGTAATTCAATTGGCCATAGTATAACAAATAACAGAATCCCTTCTGTTAACGAATACATATGTGATGCATGCACAACGGGTAAACTCAAAATACGACCGTCTTGTACTAAAGTAAGAACAAAATCATCCAATTTTCTTGAATGAATTCATGGAGATATTTGTGGACCTATACATCCTACTTCTGGACCATTTCAATACTTCATGATTCTTATTGATGCTTCCACTCAGTGAACCTATGTTACTTTACTATCCACTTGCAATACTGCTTTTGCAAAGCTTATTGCTCAAATCATTGAACTAAAATCACAATTCCTAGATTATCCAATCAAATCAATTCGAATGGACAATGCCGGTGAATTCACCTCGAAAGCATTTGATGATTATTACATGGCATTGGGGATTAAAGTGGAACATTCGGTCCCTTACGTTCATATTCAAAATGGTCTAGCTGAATCATTAATTAAACGTCTCAAATTAATTGCTAGATCATTACTACAAATTACCAACTAACTCATTTCATGTTAGGGGCATGCAATTTTACATGCACCATCCCTTATTCAAATCCGACCAATTGCATATCATGACTACTCTCCTTTACAACTGGTGCATGGGAATGAACCTAACATTTCCCATCTGCGAATATTTGGTTGTGCTGTGTATTTCCAATACCACCTACAAAGCGTACCCCCATGGGCCCACAAAGGAAACTAGTTACATATATTGGTTATGTGTCTCCTTCTATCATAAAATACTTAAAACCTTTGATTGGGGATCAGTTCACGGCCCGGTTCGCTGATTGCACATTTGATGAAGATCATTTCCCGGCATTAGGGGGAGATAAGAATACAAAATAAAATCAATACAGAGAAATTACGTAGAATGTAAATGATCTTCAATACTTAGATCCACGCACTAGTCAATCTAAACTTGAAGTTTAAAAGATACTAAACTTGCAATACTTAGCAACTAACCTCACTGGTCATAAAGGAGTGACTAAATTGCATATACCTGTTGTAAATGCGCCACAAAGGGTACAAATCCCTTTGAAATCAAATGTTAATACCCCCACACGCCAGAAGCGTAAAGGAAATTTTAACATGAAAGAATTAAATTCACAGAAAATAAAGCTAGTAAAAATATTGAGTTACCCTTGAAATCTCCTGAAGAGATTCGTCCTGAAGACAAGAATACTAGTAAAAATCCACGTGCATAAGCAAATAATGATACTAGGATTGCGAAACCACCATACCAAAATATTTTGGGAAAATGAAGAGGATCTGTTGATGTAAATATTGAAGTTTCAACGAACTTCATAAATACAGGAGAAACTTATAATAGAAATACTATTGTTGTCGACAACATATTTGCAACCACAATTGCTCTTTTTGTTTCAAACAATGAACTGGATCCAGAACCCAAAACCATAGCCGAGTGCTAGAAGTGCTCAGATTGGATGAAATGGGAAGAAGCAATTAAGGCGGAGCTAAACTCGCTAAATAAAAAAAAACATTTGGTTCTATTGTACGTACCCCTAAAAATTTTATCCCTGTAGGATACAAATGGGTATTTGTACGAAAACGAAACGAAAATAATGAAATAGTGAGATACAAAACGAGATTAGTAGCTCAAGGGTTTTCGCAGAGACCTGAAATTGATTTCGATCAAACCTATTCTCCTGTTATAGATGGAATAACATTCTGCTTCTTAATATCTCTGGCAGTAAAATTAAACTTAAAAATGCAGTTAATGGATGTAGTCACCACATATTTATACGGATCATTAGATACCGATATCTATATAAAAATCCTTGATGGATTAAAGATTCCCCAGATGCGGAATAATGAAGATCGTAGTATGTTTAGTATAAAACTACAACGATTATTATACGATTTAAAACAATCAGGTCTAATGTGGTATTATTGACTTAGTGAATTCCTCTTGAAGAAGGAATATGTAAATAATGAAGCATTTCCTTGTGTATTAATAAAGAAATCACTTAATGATTTTTGTATCATCTCAGTATATGTTGATGATCTAAACATAATAGGAACGAGGAAAGAGATTGAAGAAGCGAGTTCAATCTTAAAAACAGAATTCGAAATGAAAACTTTGGGCAAAACCAAGTTTTTTCTCTGCCTGCAGATCGAGTACCTCCCTGAAGGAATACTTATACACCAATCAACCTACTTAAAGAAAGTGTTGGATATATTCAATATGGATAAATCTCATCCATTAAGTACATCAATGGTTGTTCGTTCCCTTGAAATAGAAAATAACTCATTTAGAAGATACTGAAGAGATATTAGGACCTGAAGCTCCTTATCTTAGTGCAATTGGCACACTGCTCTATCTTGCAAACTGCACTAGACCGGATATTGCTTTTGCAGTGAACTTACTAGCAAGATTCAATGCCTCTCCTAAAGAAAGGCATTGGAATGGTGTTAAACACGTCTTAAGATATCTTCAAGGTTCACAAGATCTTAGTTTGTTTTATCAAAGAAACCAAGACAAAACACTAGTAGGTTATGCAGATGCTGGTTATGTGTCTGATCCCCACAATGCAAAATCGCAATTGGTTACATATTTCTCTGTGGTGGTTCAACCATCTCATTGAGATATGTTAAACAAACTATAGTGATCACCTCTTCAAATCATTCAGAGATTATAGCTTTGTATGAAACTGCACGAGAATGTATTTGGTTAAAATCTTTAGTAAAACACATTCACGATTCGTGCAGTATCCCTTTAAATGACATAACTGTTACTGTAATTCATAAAGATAATGCTGCCTGTATTGCTCAAATAAGTAACGCCTATGACAAAGGGAACTTGACGAAACAAATTTCTCCTAAATTCTTTTATCCTTACAAACTCCAGATGAATGGTGAAATTACAATACAACAAATACATTCAAGTGACAATCTTGCAGATTTGTTTACTAAATCCTTTCCTACATCTACTTTTGAAAAAATATGTTCATGAGATCGGGATGCGTCGACTTGATCAACTTCAAACAATCATGAAGATTGTATCCCGAAGCTTGACAATTGTACTATTCCTTGTTGACTAAGATATATTCTTCCAAATTATAATTATAATGTCCAAGGGGGAGTGTTATAAAATATTAAGAATTGTGTACATTAGTAATTAGTTAAGTTCATTGGGTCATTGGCCTAATGGACTTTAGGGTTTACTAGGGTTACATTCTTTATATATACTTGTATTCCTAATTATTGTATACACAATAATTACGCAGTATTATCAGTGATATCTCCTGACTTGGTCGCCCCCAGACGTAGTTCTTGTGACAAACTGAGTTACCAAATCTCTTGTTTATTTTTTTCATTTATCGCATTAATTACAACAGTAATATTACGTAACTAAGTCGAATGAAAATGTTTTTGCTCGCAAAAAATTTTATGAACAAATTATATAATATGAAATTTATATCATAAAATGTATATATTGATATTATTAATTGTATTCATTGATATTATATATATTTTATATTGTGATATCAGTAAATAAGTGTAGTGGTATCAATCAGTAATCATGTGATATAATAATGAAATGTGATATAAATTTAATTAACAAATTTTACAAGTATTACCCTTTTGAATTTGTTTTTTTGGTTATGAACCCGAGCTTGATTATTAAATATTCATGTTCTCTTTCGAGCTTAATCGAGTTTAAATGAATTTAATAATATCAAGCTAAAATTAGAATATTCATCAATTAATTATAAAAATAAAACTATATATATATTCTATAGTCTATAATTTCATTTAATTAAATAAACTTAAGTACATTTCTGTACATATCATTATATATTTAGTATGTAAATTATAAATTAAAATCAATTATTCATTATAATTTATACGAAGTAGTTCACAAGCTAATGAAATGGCATTTGTTTATTGAAATTTCATTTGTATATTTGTTTATTTATGGGAGATGAATTTGATTACATCTCTATCAATCACTTGGGTCCAAATAACTTCAAGATAATTTATCATGTCATTTTTTTAAAAATTTCATTCCATCAATCTAAATGTCACAAATTAATTTAAAAAGTTCAGTTTTGTAGATGATGTAATCTCCTTTAGTTCCCTGAATACATGAGTCCTATAAATATTAGCATATATTATATTTAATTAGGTGAGTTAGCTAACCTGGTCACCGAGCTCGTCTTTTGAGTGAGTGATTCGAGTTTGATTTTTTCTGGAAACAAATTAAGAGATATATAAAATTAGCTTAGAAATAATTCTTGAAATATTTAACGACTTGATGAAATAACTACAAACAATTAATATTTACCTATTAAAAAAATATACATTATTTGTAGAATTTTACTAATGTTTATTTATAGATTCAGACAAGTCTTACGTTTGTATGATTGGTCTATAACCATTAACCAAGTCAATCAGTTAATGTGTTTTTTTTTTTTTTTTTAATTTATTCTTTTCCAGAGGTTAATGTGCATTTAGTTAACCAAATAATATCAATTTCATTCGTCTCACTTTCTCAAAGCAATACACAATTTAGACAAAAACTTGTATGCACCCGAATTCACGCTCGGATTATCAATTATCACTGTTATGAGTATACACTATCACTATTATATATATTCACTATCACTGTTATGCATATATATTATTACTGTATTTTTATAATAGTGATCGTATATATAAATAACAGTGATACACATAACAGTGATACGAATTTATGTAAACTCGAGTTTACAAAAGAATTGCTCCACAATTTAATGTGTTTAATTTTTTTGTTGGAAAGTTGCAAATCTTGAATTTATCTCCACCATAATTACATCGATAACATTTAAAAATATAATCATAGAATTAATTAAATAGCATGCAAAATGGGCGCTCTCTTCTACAAAAGGCAAAATTGCATGTTATCCTCATAATTCCACTTTTGTGAATGTCGGTTAATTCTATACTAATTATTTCCAGATTTAATCGGTTTATATAATTTTTTTTAGTGTAGATATTGTGTAGAAATAATTCATGATAAATTTATCATGAAATTATTTTATTGTATCAAATATCTGATCAAGTGTATTAAAAGTTAAAGTCAATAAATTTTATTGACATCAACTTTTAATACATCTGATGAAATTTTTGATACACCTGATTATATATTTGATACTTTAAAATTTGTTCATAATAAGCTTGCCATGAACCATTTTCATACAATACTTTGTCTTCTTTTTAATATAAGTAGGATTATTTTCAGTGAACTAGAACATGTGGAAGTTTTTTTATAAGGAAAAAATTAATTATCTCGTGGAGGACAAGAAATCCGCCAACCTTTTGTTTGTGGAGTTAATCCATTTATTAAATGATCATTTTATACTCCCTCCGTCCCGTAGAAATTGTTCACATTTTTTAAGAAAAATGTGTTACATATATAAAGTAGTGGCATATGAGTAAATATATGTATATGTTTGTGAGTTTGTACGTAAATCAATGTTTACTTTTTTAGTAGTGTGCAAATTTTTGTGGGACGTTCAAATAAAAAAGTGTGCAAATTCATGTAGGACAGATGGAATATAAAATTTAAAGGGAAAATTACAAAATGATTTACAAAATTGACACAAATTACAAATAGGTTTCTGTGCAGAAAAAATATGCTTTTGTGCAGGAAAATATTATACTTCTGTGCAGAAATTGTGAACAAATTTATAAATATAGTAATTTTTTAAACCAATATGTAAGTGACCAAAATTTAAACTTATAAAAGTGCAATTAATTTATTTATATTAATTTTCTAATGGAATAAATTCTTGAGAAATTTTATTCAATGAATAATCTAATCAATATGGATGTTATTTTCAGCATTATTTGATCATACACCTTTAAACTTTGATACCATAAATGGAATATATATGGATTAAAATTTTAAACAAATGAAAGATTTAATTTTTCAACTGATTGCTACATGATTTTTTATTGTAATTTAAAATTTTGTGATTAAATTAATATTAAATCTTAAAAAATTATTATCACTTGTAAAAGTATCACATATAATATGGTTTGCATAAAACTTTTATGCTAGTGGTGTGAGGAAACGGCATGGGCGACCTAAGCCTCAGTACATTTTTTAACTATTTTTGTACCAAAAGGTTGGAAAATTAAATCTTGTTTTTAAATATAATAATAAATATATATTTAAAATAATTAGGTCAGAATTGATGCAATAATAATAAGGAAGCAGAGCAGTTAACCACGTAGATTCGTGTGGACATGCACCACGTGACGTTGTCCCAAAGCTATTTTTCTTAATCTCAGCATTTGGACAGATCATTGTTTTGTGGGTCCCATCATAAAATAACCTTATATCACTCTCTCAACTCTCAAAAATAATATCTCCCACTCTCATAGCTATTTATTAATTTATTTATTATATTATAAAAAAATATTGTTTTGCATGTATATTTATATAATTATATATATTTATATACTATTAAGTTATTTTAAAAAATATTTTTAAAATATGTAAAATTTTAAAGATGCAATTTTTTTGGGAGGAAGAAAATTGTACATGCATAGGGTTATAATTGTGCAGAAATAATTTACCAAACAAGTGACAATTATTACATGACCACCGCTTCACCCACAACTCTTGTCATACACATTATTGACAACCACCTTCACTATTTTAAATAATACGTTCCATATCTACTTTCTTAAAAAAATAGAATATGTAAATATAAAATTCAACAATTAAAAAATTATATTTTATTAATTTTATAAATACTGCCTTCTTTCTGTAGGAATTTGCATCTTATGAAACGACGCATTATTTAAGGAAAATCTGTTTTATATATAAAATAATGTCATATGGGTAAATATGTGTATTTGTGTGGAACGTACGCATGTAAAATATATAGAATGTGAAAATTAAAATTGATATAAAACATATAAGGAAACGTACACTAGCAAAATCCATACATACACCATGCACTTATGAAACTTGGCTATTACCATAGCAGTTTTATTTTTTCATTTGACTTTTCATTTTTGTCTTAAAATAGTTAATGTTAATTAATTTAAGTAAATAAAATAGAAAAAAAAGAGAGAGTATATTTATCAAGTGATTTAGTATTTTATGAATAAAAGGCTTATGTGATTATAGATACAAAAGCACTTCAATTGTTGAAACATCAAATGACGCATTCAGAAAATTTGAAAAATATTGAAATACAAGATTGAAGTGAAAAAATAATACTACACACAACAAAATGTCTGAAACAAATATACTGCATTACTTGGCCTGAAATTGTTGCCTCTATTACAATGAATTTTACAAAGAAAGCAAGCATGAAACGGACTATTTCTGCTCAGCAAGACTGTAAAGAATATCTTCCTACGATTCAAGATGGAAGCAAAAGCACGATACGACTAATGTAACGAACATCAAGCGATCAATATACTCATAAAACTCGACTTCCCAGAGACGCATTTACTTATTTCTCGAATCTAAAGCAGACACAGAACAATGTATAGTATATGTACCCCAACGAATGAGATGCTCGTTCCCTTGAAAAACCAAGCGTGCTCGTTTATGTATCAAGGGTCAAGGGTTTATCAAATAGCTCGTTCTGGGCAGCTATTCTGCCCGAGCCTCGACTCATTTTCCCAAAGGAGCCTACTGCTGATAAGCTCTTGAAGCTGCTACTACCCTCACTTGGGTTACGAGACCACCAAGACTTACGTGGCTTGATATCACGATCAATGTCATTTTCGGTTTTAAGGTTAGCAACAACCAATCTGACAATGTTACTCCTACAAAAAGGGCAAACTGGTACAGAAGGGCATGAAGCTGCTGGTTTGGGCTTATTATGGCAACACAAGGCTAGAGTGCATTGAGCACACATTTGGTGCCCACAGTCTTGAACCTCTATTGTGCATACTTGATCGAAACATATGCAGCAAAGATCCGAATCACTTGCCTACGCAACAACAGCCTCGATTAGTCCCATGTAATGGTCATCATTTACTTTTGTACACTAGTTGTAGGGTGCAACTATACACAAATAATACTTTTCAATGAAAACAACTAATAGTATAACACTAATGAACTAAACCTTTTAATAAAAGACCTAATACAGTTTAAAAGTACACTTGAATTGCACGGTGCACCTAATGCATACAAGTTTGACAAATACATATATAAATCAGTTGCACTGTGCAACATAACTACGTAAGTGCATTTTAAAATTGTATTAGTTGGTCAGTGGTAGCTGTTTTCACTCACCTGTATTAGTTGTTTTCATTGACGTGCACCAAAGCACAATGCAATTGGTGCACTAAAGTGTTAATCTACAAGTTTTTTGTCTTTATGTTTAGAAAATTTTGATTTGAGACTATTTTGATCAACTCAAGAAGTTATATGCAAAGAGTATCAAAATTACCTCGGACATGTCATCATCGATTCCAGAATCTGAGGCTGATGGAGATGGGAGAGAGTAAGTCGTTCCCTTTAATATGGCCTTTTCTCGTTCTCTGTTGGCCTCCATTAAGGCTTGTTCTAGTAGAGCCTTAGCCTCTTGATTAAGTTCGCTTATAAACTTCAAAGGCGATGGCCAGACGAGAGGCTCTGCTGATGAAGGATTCAGTAGAGCCGCACATGCTCCATTGCGATGCCTTAAAGCTACTGTATACGGTATTCTCCTGTATAGCAACAAAAACATATCAGAAAAGATTCAGAAAACTAGCATAATACTAAACCTTGTTATAAAGGGTAATACTAGAGTAAACGAGAACTCCATCCCATTTTTGTCACAATTACAAAATGGGTCTAACAAAACCTTATATATATATGATCCACCTAAGATTTACCCTTGTAGGAGTCCTACTAGTTTTTGTGTGTTATAAATGTAAGCAAAATACAAGATCATATACCCTGAGGCGTCTCTTTGAAGACGATCAGCACCCCAAGCAAGCAATTCTCTGATGCAATCGAGGGAACCTCCTCTAGCAGCCAAATGAAGGGGGGTACTACCCGGAAAGCTGCAGGATATAAATCGTCGATCAGAGAATGAATTTCACAAACATCATGGAGATAATAAATCGAATGAACAATACCTATATCCACCAGTTGAAGCACAAACAATGGCTCCATTGTCCAACAATATATGAACACATTGAGGGCGTTTTTGGCGAGCTGCCAAGTGCAACGGGGTTGCTCCTTTGCTGTCCCTAATGTTCACAAAACGCGAATATCCCCTACAAATTCCGTTCAAGCATCCAAAATCAAGAATCCAGCAAAAAATCCATACACGAATACGAAAATCCACTAATTTGTCCTAAATCACAATGTGATTCTTGAAGAAGAGCATACCATGAAGCTGAAACATGGGAATTCCGGGCAGTAGAGAGTATGAATTTGAGGCAATCAGAATGGCCATAGTAAGCCGCATAGTGCAAACAGGTTCTTCCATTAAGTGTATCAAACATCAAAATCTGACCCAAAACGTGAAATTAGCTCAAATAAAATGCCAATTTTAACCAATAGATTAATGAGAAGATAATTTCAAAGAGAACATACATTTGCACCAGCTTCAATTAGCTTCTCTACACAGGAGATCTTGCCATGCATTGCAGCCAACATCAATGGAGTCTGTACACAAATCACAATCACTCTAACATCAAATAAACTAAAATCCCACAGCTAGAATAGAGATCAAAACTCACATGATCATAGATATCAAAGAAAATGAACTGCAATTTCAATCACTCAACACTTAAAATAGAAGACAGAGCTCACCTGTTTATGCCGATTCAGTAAATCCGGCTTCACGGATCGATCAAGAAGCAATGAAAGAATCTGAAACCCAGAAAATCCAAATTACACAATAATAAACCCAAAAAATCGAAGAAGTGTAGAATATTTTCCAGAGCCCCACCTCGATCTGGCCATTGGCAGCAGCAATATGCAGAGGGGAGTTGCGATCATACACTGTGGAACGATGAATTAGAGACGAATCCCTTTTCATAATGGCCTCAACAATCTCCAATTCACCTAACTGTACAGCGCTGAACAGCCGCTGTTCCTCACTAGTACTGCAGCTCAACCCCTGACCCATTCTCTCTCTCTCAACAGAATTCTCCGTACACCGGCGGCAGCCCTCCGCGTTGATTCATGCACCACCGTGGATAGGTGGCGGTGGGTGGTGGCTGAAGAGGAAAAGTAGGCTTCACATATTTATGGAGAGTGTCGGAGTTTGGAGCTGCCCGAGAAGGGGAATGGGTGGGAAGTGATGAGAAAAGCTGACCGTGTGAGGAACGGGCAGCTGTCAGATATTTTGCTGGCAGATGGATTCCTTATGGTTATTTATTTAATGAAAGTAGTATACATTTGGGGTTATTTATTAATAAGTGTTCAAATCTAAATTAATGAGTCAATGTTTTTATTGTATGTGATTGGAGGATGTCTTTTCCCCTTTTCTCCTAAATTCCAACTTTCACACACTGTTTTTAAATAAACAATGCACTCATTTTTTTATGTTTTTGTATATTTCTGTTAAATGCCAATTTGCATATTGTATTACAGTTTTCAATTTCAAATTTAACTTGTACATTTTAAGTATATTAAGAGCAGATCGGATTATCTATTCCAATTCATGTTGCATCTGCTATTCCACTTACCGGATGATTGTCATGTGTTAAATATATTACACGGTATATATTAATATTTAACACATGACAATCATCCGGTGAGTGGAATAGCAGATGCAACATGGATTAGAATAGACAATCTCATCCGTATTAAGAGTGTATTTGCTTTAACATAAAATTATATATTCGGTATATTTAAATGAAAATATATGGTGTATTTTTTAAACTCTAAAAAGAATGTAGAATCACTTTTTTCTTTAAAAATTGGGTCTTACCAATTTTTTAAAAAAAAGAAGTGATTCTACACTTTTTTTAGAGTTTGAAAACAAACACATAATTTAATTCTTTAAAGCAAACACACTTAAGGTGATGTTTGGTTGAAGATTTTTGTAACTGAGTAATGGTAATCAAAGTCATAGTGTGTGTTTGGAATGACTCTACTATGACTTTGATTCCCCAAAACTAAGAAATCAACCATAGTTCTAAGAGGGCGTTTGGTATAATGGTAAGGAATGAAAAGAGCATAGGAATGGAAATAGTATGGAATGAAAGTCATAGTTCTCGTATAGCTGAACTATGGTTGATTACTTAGTTTTGGGAAATCAAAGTCATAGTAGAGTCATACCAAACACACACTATAACTATTTATATGAGAACTATGACTTTCATTTCATACCCTTTCCATTCTTATACCCTTTCCATTCATTTCAATTATACCAAACGCCCCCTAAATTTGTATATTTTCCTTAGGAATCAGTTATACGATACAATTGATGTATAACATATTGACTGTTAAATATGATATAGTCTTATACAAAAATGATAATGATAAATTTATTATAAAACTATTTTTAACTATTAAATATTTAATTAGAAGTATCAAGAATTTTAGTAGGATAATAAAAAATATTTTCAATGATATTATATTTTAATTGTTATTGATTTTTTTAACCTAATATTTTGATATTCCTGTTTAATTTTTTAATATACTAATCAAATATTTGATTCTTTAAAATAGTTTCAGTATATCATTAACTATTTTCATATAAAAGTTATTAGTTAAATTTATATATATATATATATATATATATATATATTTAAGAGATTAAAATTTATATAGTCCTACAATTTATCACGAATATGAATTAAGTCCACATGGATTACACAATTAGATATTTTTTATCCTTTTATAATTTTATAGAATCAAAATCACATTTAAATTTAGAACTTGTAAATTTATAAAATGATTAAAATTAAAATATTTTTAAATTTATAAAATCAATATTAAAATATATAATTCATATAAATAAGATTCTAAGATAAAAACGAAGTTATACAACTTATAAATGTTTGATTTTTAAAACTTAGGGAGTGCTTGTTTCAAATTCCTCAATGATAATGAGAATTAAATTTTATTTTTCTTTTTTGCTCTTACATATGTTCAATAAGAGTTTATGTTCATGGTGGTTACATCATTAATGTTGGGCTCCAGTTTTGGAATAAGTATACAAAAAAAAAAGTTGTTGATTGTTGTAAGGGGATTGATTGATGATGATGATTATAGGATGAGATGAGGGTAATCAAATGGGGGTAATGATTACCTTACTTAGGAGGAAAATCAATATTTTGGTCTCATTACCTAACTATAATTACTATATATATATCTTTACTCTCATTACCATTGAGGAATTTTATATCAAGCGCCCTTAGAGGTGTTTTCAGTTTGTTATGGAAGTTTGGTTTAGTTTATATAGTATTATTTTAACTTATGCACGTTGTGGTATAATTGGTTTCGGTAGGGTGAATTAAATTTGGACAAAAGTTGGTACTTTAGTTTGTCAAATTTTTACAGCTGCTTTTGTTTAAATTTCAAAAATATTTGCGTATACCAAGGACATGTTTAATTATTGACTAATCAAAATATTTGCGTATTCCAAGGACATGTTTAATTATGATATAAGACAGAGAAAATACTAATCTTAGGAGAAAAGTATTTATATTTATTTAATTAAGCAAATTCTATGCTTATGATTTTTCGACTTAGCAGTTAGCACATCTCACAATTAAACAGAGTCGTGGCCGGTAAGCCAATTTGTCTAAATCAGAAAAATAAGTTTAAAATTAATATTTTTTAAGACTAAGGATAATTTTGGCTTTTAACTGTTAGGGTGAATCTGATTAGTCCATTTAATATTTTTATTTAATTTTAATATGATTTTATAATTTATTTTTATTATTGTATATATTTAGATTTAAAATGAGTAAAAAGATAACACTTTATTCAAATACGAATAAAATATAAAATAATAGAGATGTTGAGTATTAATAGTGTTGGTCCCTTAAGTAGTCAAGGTCTAGGGGGTTGAATAGATCTTGAAAAACAAAAACAAGTTTTCAAACTTTTTCAAAAATGAATTCTAGAACCTTACAGTAGCTCTTTTTAGGTTTAAAAACAAGAGGTGTACAAGGGATTTTTGGACCACAATGGTTACAACTGTGAACTTTTTTTTTTTTTTTTTGATCGGTAAAAGAAAATTTTATTAATGCTTTGAGTATAAGAGATACTCACTCGCAAAAATACAGAGAGTTTTAGTAATCCAAAAATGAATTAGGATTTACAAACCATTCTTTCAAAGAAAAATCTCCTAGCACAGTAAATTTAGAACCATACCAACTCCAAAAACGTCCTTTAATTTCATCAATAATCTTCTCCACCACCAAGTTCTCCCCTTTAAAAATTCTCTTGTTTCTCCAATTCCAAATGACCCAAATTATGCAAATCCACAACCCAATGGCAATCGTTCTCCCCCTTTTTCCAGGGAAAATACCAGAATGCAGGAGGAAATGAATACCAATATGGTTATTAAGAGCCACAGGCAGGTTCAACCATTTATAGCAAGAGTATAATACCTTTGACACCAAAGGGCAGCCCAGAAAGATATGATATGCCGTCTCGGTTGATGTATTACAAAAAGGACAGCTTGTAGATGTATTTCCTGAGATGATGTTTCTCCGAGCAAGGTTATCCAAAGTAGGTAGTCTATTCCATAAAAGTCTCCAAGCCAACGCAATAGCTTTAATTGGTGCAATCTTGTTCCAGATAAGAGTAAAGTCCACAGTTGCAGAGTTATAAAACTTGTAAATAAAATAATCAATTTGTAGACAATATCAGGGGGGTTCTCACACTTAAAAGTGTATTGAAAAGCCTCTAATGTGCAGCGGAAATAAGTGTAAGTGTTAATGAAAAACAATGTGAACAAACTTAACAGCTGAGTGACTTACAGAAGTCTACAACTGTAGAGTTCAGTTCCTTTGTGAAAACCACAAAGTTTTATGCACTAAGTTAAAATGAATGATGAATGTAACAATAAAGTAAATATGCATTGCAGAAAATAAATAAATAAATAAAACAAGAAAAATAGCAGGATTTATAGTGGTTTAGAGTCTATGAATAAGACCTCCTACATCCACCGTTACACCACTCAGGTGCCAAATTCACTAGAACAGATCACAAAGATCAATACAAATATTTCCCCCTCAGAACTAGATTCACTTAGATTTATATTCTAAGTAAGAAAACACTAACCTATTCACTCAGAATATAACAACTCACAAGAGTTAAAAACCTCACAAAAAAATATCTACACAAAATAGAAAATAAAGAGTGTGTGAGGGAACAACAACAAATGTGATTCTTTCTAAGAAAATCCTAACCAACTATCCTATGAATCACAAAGAATTAAAAAGAATATAAACTTTCTCTCTCTCTCTCTCTCTCTCTCTCAGATTTGTTGGCTGTAAACTTGCTCAGGTTGTTGTTGTTGTTTCCTCTGAGAACTTCCTCTATTTATAGATGAAGAGGTGTGTTATATCCGTTGGAGAATTCAAATTTGAATTTTGGATAAGGCTCCTCTTTCTCTCTATAGCCTTGAATGCGTGAAGTGATCCTCATCCTTCATACAGAATAGTACATGTTGTACTATTTGTCTTCATTCACAGAATTCTGGTTGACTTTGATTTAATCTTCATTAAACTTCCAGATTCTTTGATATAAACTCCTCTTAAGTACTCTATAGTGAGTGCATAAGTGCTTCACTAATTTGAGCTTAAGGGTCTTGATAATCTTCATTATATCTTGATCTTGAACTTCATTCTTCAAAAGGTCATATCAACTGTAGGGTCTTGAACTTTACAGCTGCAAGTTCCTGAAATTTAGAAACTAGATGTAGGAGTAACATTACAGCTGCAAGGTTATGTTTGGCTGTAGACTGATCAAATATACAGCTGCAAACTTTCATTTCACAACTATAACTTCCTTAGCCAATTTTCTTGTAACAAAGTATTAGATTCAATTCAATAAGAATACATATTTTGCACACATCAAAATCTAACCAAGGTACTTAACAAATAGTGTTATCTTTTTTAAAATGTTTTTTTTTAAATTTACTGATATAATTTAATATTTATAATTAACAAAACATCATCAATATATTAATTACATTTTTATTTAAATTTAAAATTTTAATACTCCCTCCATCCCAAAACTACTTTCACACTTTCCTTATTTAAGCATCTCAAATCTACTTTTACATACCTGAAAAGGAACCTTTTACACTCACAAAAGTCAACAAAATACACGTTTTCTTGTTTTATTATGTAACTTTACACTCACATACTTATTTTTTCTTGGTTCGAGTGCCCAAGACTACTATGAAAGATTGAAAGTAATCCTGGAACGGAGGAGTAGTTTTTATTTGTGGCCCATTAGTTACTTGTTTGGCCCACGAACCGCTAGAATTGGGAGGTCTCAATAATTAGTAACTCGTTAAGAATGAATCACTGAGGCCCTGAACCATTTAGGCCCCTTACCTTATAGGATTACCCTAGCGGATTAGGTCAACTTGTTTAACATCTTTACTCACAATAGACACTTATAGCATTGTTAGTTGTTACACAAAATTAAGATTCAGATAGTATCTTTTAAAATAAATATGTTATGCATCTGTTCTCTACACAAACATTTGCTTTTCTTTATTTCTAGATTTTTGTTAAGTATATTTATAAAAAGTTAAACTACTTATTATTGAAAAATCACACATTTTATTAATGAAAAGTGAATTTTTGAAATATAATTTTAAGTAATAGCATGTATAACTTTTCAATAATAACAAGTATAATTTTTTAAAATTACACTTCAATTGCACATTACACTTAATATACAATAGACTTACTACTTTATTTTTGTATATGTTATTAATTATTATAAAGATAGATGTGTGCTTTGTAAAGATGTATATGTTACTAATCCTTACATTAACACATACTTATTTTTACAATGACACAAAATTGGACAATTTTTTTTTTCCCAGAAGACCGAATATCCTTCTAAGAACTCATGAATTTTATGTTTCCTTCCACAAATAAGTCACTCTTGTATGTGCAATATTACACGGAAGAGTGTGCCTCACGTCATTTTTTAAAGTGTAATTTATTTCAAATGAGTAACAATATTGAGTAACTTTGTATTGGATTAGGATTTTAAAACACTTTTTTAGTTGAAAAAAGTCATGGAGATTTTAAAGATTTTGTAGGATTTTGATGACTTTTAAAATTTTGCAGGATTTTGTAAGACTTTTAAAATCATGATTTTAATGGATTCTGTAGGACTTTGTAGACTTTGCAGAATTTCATGAATTTGTGTCATACGATATGAATTCAAGATTTTTTCATACTTTCGAATTTAAAAGAAAAAAATCAAAGACAAATAAAAAAAAAGAATCATAATATCATGTCCTCCTAAATAACATTCATCCACATATTTATAGCTACATTAGTCCTCTAAGCATTATCGTCATGTCGTTCTTGCTCTTGTTATAACATCATTTAGTAGTTTGGAATCATGAGCCGAACTCTCTCACCCACTTAGAACGTACTTGAACTCCTAATCAAAATTTAAAGAGTATGGTTTGCAATTTTGCATGCATGAAAATTACTTTTTTTTTTCTATTATATTTTCCTTTTACCAATGTTAGCATGAGCTTTTTTATTTTATTACATGACTTATTGGCACAGTATATAGGCAAAAATTTGGCCCAAACCATTGTAATAAAAAAATTATACCTTAATTAATGCGTAATTTTATTAGAATTATATTATCATATACTCCCTCCGTCCCATAATTGTTTTCACACTTTCATTTTTCGTCCGTCCCACAATTGTTTTCACACCCTATAAATGGAAACTATTACTTTAACTTTATCCTCACAATCCAACTAATCTCATTATTTTAATAATATAACTTTACAAAACACTTTACTTTTCTTAAAAGTTGTGTCATCCCAGAGGTGAAAACACCTCTGGGACGGAGGGAGTATTAATTTCTACTTATTATATATATATATATATATATATATATATTTATGATATACACGTATATATATGTGTATGTTAAAAAGTATCGAAATTGAATAATCAAAGCAACCAAAATAAAAGATAACAAAACTCAAATTCCGCAAAAAAATATTAACCATAGAATTAAATATAAATGCAGTGATAAAATTATAAGGTTAAAAATATTTCAGGTCTTAAAAATAAAAAAAACATATATAAATTAATTTGGGGATAAATAAAGTCACTAATTAAAAAAGTCCACCGAAATCCTAGAGGTTTTGATGGGATTGTTGGTATTTATAAAATACACTAAAAAGTCCATCAAACCCAACAATCCTTTAAAATTCTTATATTTTTGAATACCAGTGGATTGTTTTTAAGTCTTTTAAAATCCTGATTGAATACCAGTGGATTGTTTTTAAGTCTTTTAAAATACTGATTGAATACCAGTGGATTGTTTTTAAATCTTTTAAAATCATGATTGAATATCAACAGACTTTTTTATAAGAAAAAAATCCTTTAAAATCCTACGAAATCCCAAACGAATACACCCCCTAAGTATATCAGCTAATTTAAGTGTAATTTTAAAGAAATATATTTATTATTATTGAAAATTATATCTGTTATTTTTGAAAAGTTATTTCAAAAAAATACAATTTTCTATAATAACATGTGTGAGTTTTCAATAATTATTGATGTAACTCTTTAAAAATACCCTTGAGTTGCACGGTGCGTTTGATGCACATAAGATTAAGACAACAATATTATATTATAGAGTATATTCACTTCGTGCACGGTGCAACCACTCAACAGTTGAGGTTGTTTACACTGAAAATATAAAGGCCGATTACATTGAAAAGTATAGTCTAATTACACTAAAAAGTTTACTTATTATCGAATTTCAATACAATCAACCGACACATTTCAGTGTAACAAGCCACCATTTTTCAATAAAAAGTTGTAAACAACTTCAATTGTTAAGTGAATGCATTGTACACCAGTTATTTATGAGATATCTACTATATAATATGAAAACAAATTTATTTATTTTGTACTTGCAAATAACGGTTAAAAGTTTTATTTGTCCAGAAAATTATAAGTATATGAAATAATGACAGATTGATACAAAAATAATGCACTATTTTTAAATAGATACAAATTTTTTGCATAATAACGTAAATATAAGTTGAATAATAGAGTTAATTTTTTTTTCATATTATATCTATTTAAAGGTAGTGCATTAATTTATATTTACATATAAAATATACTCCATATTTGATTGAGTATACAAATGTTGGCAGAAATTTCGGATATAAAATAAGTTGTGATATTTAAATTATTTTATCTGGAAATAAATCAAACTGGCCTTTGAATCTATGATTGAACTTGACTGAAAGTTATGTCATACCAAACACCAAACATAATAATAATAACACAACAAAGATATAAATACAATTTGAGTACCTGTCAAAAAATCAATTTAAGTATGCGCTCAACAAATTAATTTGCAAAATCAACTCAGAGTTGAATTCTTCGTATTTCCAAAATAAAAATGAGCAGTAACTTTTAAAATATTTTAAAATTATTTATATTATTTCAAATAAAAAGCATACAATTTTTTTAAATAAAAAAATCGTAATTTTCTCTTTATATATCCCTCTCACACCATGAGCCATTAGCATAAGATCTACTCTACGTGCTCTATTAGTTCCTTTTATGCATTCTATATCAGTATATTTTGAATCAATTTCATAGTGTTTTTTTTTTCCAGTGATACATAAATCGCCCTGGATGGCCACTTCCTAACTTAATTTCTATAAAAATGGTAATTCTTTTTTGGGTCTAAACGTCCTCTAGGCTATCCTAGGCGCCCTAAATCTACCTATTTTTTTAGAAATTTTTTGAAAAATATAAGAAAACGCCCGATTATCGATTTCCGACTTCTGCATCTTTTGTATTTTTATATAATAGTTATTCCAGGTGTTAAAGTAGGTGCCGCTTGATAGGCAAGATAAGGGCAATAATATGGATTTTTGTACTGTCCCTATCTTGCTTGGTAGGAGATATAAATTTATATTGATATGATATTTTATCTTATTACCCGATAAAGAAAGTAAGTCATATTACACATTTTTCACTATTCACTTTGTAATAAATTATCTCACTTATCCTCTTAAACTTTTTGCATGAGTTGAATAGTAAGTTTTGTTTTTATATATCTACATATTGCACCCTACCAAGTGAAATTATTTTTCTTTCTCTATATATTACATCCACCAAGTAAGATTACCTTTTATAATTATTTTTTTAACTTCTCTATTACATCCTACCAAATAATATTATATAAATTTTACTTACAAAATTTGTAACATCTAATATTGACTACCAATCACCACCAAAGTACTGTATGGTCATGCATGCAGCATGACATACTCATTTCGTTAGCTCACAGAAACATTCAGTTAGCTTATAGATGATCAACAGTCAAGCACTCAAACTGTTACTAAGTTAGAAAGTCAGTGAGTTAGTTATATTATAACCAATTTAGCTAGTTAGTTATGACTCAATTTGGTTATGATTTACTTGTATATGTATCAAAGTGCACACAATTGTGATTGAAAAATGAAAATATAATATTTTCAAGATGGTATCTTGATGTATTTTTTCGATTTCTGAGTTTCCACTTGGAGCGATTTTGTGCTCCTTCATATCTTCATATTCATTTCTTCACATCTTCTTACTTCCTTCTTTCACATCTTCATTGGTTCTCTTCATATATTCAACCATACTACCAGTTTCTCTTTGTATCTTCTTCATGTCTCCTCCAAACTCCCTACCTTTATCGCTCTTCTCATACACCTAGATAGGAACAACTATGCCTTATGGCCGGCATTCTCAGATTCTTGCTACAATTAGAGCTCATTGATTTGAGGATGTCTTGCTTTGTTCTTCTGCAGCTGTTGATGTGGTTGCTCTGATGGCTCTTCAAATGGTTTTGATACCACTTAGTGGTACAAGAGAGACCAGTCAGTTACTCTGTAGCTGGATCCTCAACTCTATAAATAAAAATATACTTGGCCTTGTTAGTCATTGCACTCATACTTTTGAAGTGTGTAAAATGCTTAAAGATCTCTTTCAATTTCAGTTATAAATTCTTAAGAAATGTGTTCTCTCTATTTGACATCATCATCAATGTGCTGCTACTCTTTCTCATGTTTTGAGGTCCTTAAATGTTCTTGTTGTATCTCCTCAATTCACCTTTTTCAAGGCTTGTAAACCTCGCAAGATGCATAAAAAACATTTCAATTATGTAATTTGTACCATTAAAGTTCCTCTTGAGATTTTACATGTTGATGTGTACGGGCCTAGCTCTGTGATTTCAGTTGATGGTTATAAATACTATTTGTTTAGAGTGGATGATTTCACTATGTTTACATGGATATTTTCTTTAACTGCAAAATCAGATGTGGAGGGTACTTTTGTTCTATTCATTAAGTGTGTGGAAAGACTTCTTAATTGATGCCTTAATAAATAATCAAACTTGGGAGTTAGTCGTAATATGCACCTCATCTCCACCAAATTGTTGATCAGAATCTAGTATATCAAGGATAGAGATGTTAAACGGGCTGGCCCTAACCCTACAAGGCTGCGGGCCTAAACCTGTCCCGAGCCTTAGCGATTCGTTCTTAATGGACCACTAATACTCGGGACCTAAACCTAACCCTAGCGGTCCGCGGGCTAAACGGGCCACTAACGGGCTCGGGGTAAATTTTTAAAAAAAAAATTAAAATTTAATATAAAATACAACTAATAATTTAATAACTAAAATAATCCATAAAGTACATACATCAATAACATAAAATTCACACACTAACAATATAATCCATAAAGTTCACACATTAACAACATAATCCACAAAGTTCACACATTAACAACTAAAATTTAATAAATATCTTCAAACTCTTCAATCTTCGGTATTAGATCCTTCCTTGGACAATGATAAAATATTTTCTTCTATTTCATCATCATCATCTTGTGCGCGAGATGGGTAAAAGAAGGAGGATGCATGGGACTTGAGAAAGGCGACGGAGGCTGTGCGACATAAATCCTAATTGAAGAACATGAGAACTTAATTTAATTGATATCTAGTTATCTACTATTTTCTATTTTTAATTCTTAGTTAAAAAAAAATTAGTAAATTAATAATTAATAAGAGTAATAACTAATAAGTTAATTAATAAACTTGCAAACTATAAGTATAAAGTATTAATGACTTAATGTATACAAATTTACAAATTACAACAGTGAGAGAACCAGATCACACTTTCCAATTTATATTATATATAATAAATTTAATTAAAAAAACCGGGCTACCGGGCCAGCCCGGTTAACCGGCGGGCTAGCCCATTTAGCCCGCGGGCTAACCGGTCCGGGCCAAAAGAGTCCAGTTTTATACGGGCCGCCATATACTCGGACCTAACCTTGTAAATTACAGGATTAAACGGGCTAGTCCGCGGCCCGTTTAACATCTCTAGGATGGATCTATTGAGAGGTTAAAGACAAGACTTGTAGCTAGAGGCTTCCAACAACATGTTGGGGTTGATTACTTCTAGACTTTCAGTCTTATAATCAAACCACAGACCTTGAGATTCATCTTCAGTCCAGCTATCAGCAAATACTGGTCCGTACAACAAGTTGACATTAATAATGTGTTCCTAAATAGAGATCTCAAAGAAATAGTTTACATTAAACAACCTGCGGGCTTCTTGAAGCCTTCTCATTAGAATCATGTTTGCAGACTAAAAGGGCCTTATATATATGGGTTAAAGAAAGCTCCTAAGGCTGATCAATTTTTTATACAGGTTAAAAAGGTATGATACATTGAAGGTTTTCCTACTTTGTTTTGGTTTCAACACTTCAGGCCAGGCCACTGTCTCTTCCCCAAGAACAGTAATGGAAAATAAATTATTATTCTAGTATATGTGGATGACTCTACCATGATCTAGAACCTTATTCATAGCCTTCACCATAGATTCTCAGTTAAGCAGCTTGGTGAAGTTAATTACAGGTTTCTTTCTCCTCTATCAAATTGACGTAGTTCAAGTATATTAAAGATCTCCATGTTCATACTAACCGCAAGCTATGTCCAACTTCCTTTTGACCGAGTCATAAAAAAAAGGTCCTCCATTTTTTAATCTTGTCCTTTTCAAAGTGTCATTGGAGTAGTCCAATATCTCACACTTACTAGGCCTTCTCGGTCAATAAGCTATCACAATTCCTTCAAGAGCCTACACAAATGATGCAAGAGGGTACTTAGATATCTTAAAAGTTCAATTTATAGTAGTTTGTTTGTTGTTCGTTCCTATTTCTTTTTTCAGTAATTATATGGAATTATATATGGATGCAAACCTTGATGATCGAAGAAGCACTATGGGTCTGTGCATTAAACGTGGCTCTAACCTCATTACTTGGAGCCCTCTCAAAGCACCACAGAGCCAGAATATAGCTTCAGGCACTACTGATATTCGTTGGATTTTCAAACCTTGTGCAAAGAGTTTTAGCTTTCGCTCAACTCACCTATTGTTCTTTGGTGAGACAATTAAGATGCTACCAAGCTAGCATTTATCCCGCTTTCCATGATCATACTTAGCATATTGAAATAGATGTCCACTTTGTGAGTATCAAGTATTAATGGATATTCGATACGGAGGATCAAGTTGCTGACTTACTCATTAAACATCCCCCTCTTTCTAAGTTCCAAAAGTTTTGTCTACAGTTGGGGCTTGACTTGGTTGATCCGTTTTTAGAGTATACTCCCTCCGTCCCGGAGCAACTTGCAAGGGGTGGAGGGCACACAAATTAAGGAAAAAAAGGAATAAAGTAAAAAAAATAGTGTTTTGAGGGTTAATTTAGTAAAATTTTATGTAAAAAGCAAAGAAGTTAGTTGGATTGAGTGTAATGTGGGCCCAAAAAGTGAAAAAGTAGTGGCATTTTGTGTAAATATGTAGATATTGTGAGGGTGAAGTTTATAAAAAGGTTTCCATTTTTGGCCTTGCAAGTTCCTCTGGGACGTCCCGAAAAGAAAAACCTGCAAGTTCCTCTGGGACGGAGGGAGTACTAGATTAAGTCATGCATGACATACTCATTTTGTTAGCTCATAGAAGCATTTGTAGATCTAGCTCATAGATGATCAACACTCAAGTACTCAATCGGTTAGTGAGTTAGTTAATTAGTTATTTATGACTCAAATTGGATATGCTTCACTTGTATATATATCTTAAAGTGTACACAATTGTGATTGAAAATTGAAAACACAATTCAAAACTAATAGAAGTTATTAATTTTATAGTAATATTGTAAAATAAAAATAACTAATATCAGCCTAAATTAGAAATATTATTTTATAAAAGACTTACCTTTATATATATATATATATTCTTGTGTGACGTAGAGTAACAACTTATTCTAAATTAAATGTAGGAAAAATATACATTTTTGTCCTATAAGTTTCGTTGACTTTGGTTTTCGTCCTCTTAAGTTTTGAATTTTTGTTTTCGTCCTTTAACTTACCAAAAATTGTGGTTTTCGTCCTCTTAAGTTTTGAATTTTTGTTTTCGTCCTTTAACTTACAAAAAATTATGGTTTTCGTCCTCCAACCGCCTATAACCAGTCGTACAACCGGTAATACATATGTGGATCCATTTTTTCTTTCTTTTTTTTAAAACAAAATACTAACGTGTGAGTATTTGGAGGGAATTAGGTCTTGACCAAATACACTTTTAACCGTAAATTCCCTCCCAATACCGTCCAATACTTAAATCCATAGAATCTTCTGTGCGGATTCATTTTTTAATATGATGTACAAACCGTGCAACGAAACCACAATAATACTTAATATTGTGCTCGAAACTTGTTGATTCATACGAATTTCTTGAAGACATCCCTCTTCCTTTCCGTACAGTGAGTATACGCTCAAAAGAATTTAGGTTTTTGGATGTTTTGATTTGGGGATCTTTGTTCCTTTTTTTCCTAATTCTCTCAAGCCCCCATGCCTAAATTTGATCGACTAGGGTTTTGATTTGGGAGAGAATTTACGGTTAATCCTGTATTTTATCCATCAAGACCTAATTCCCTCTAAATACCCCCATGTCAGTATTTCATTTAAAAAATAGAAAAAAATGATCTACGTGTGTATTACCGGTTGTGTGACTGGTTATAGGCGGATGGAGGGCGAAAACCATATTTTTTGGTAAAATAAAGGATGAAAACATAAATTCAAAACTTAAGAGGACGAAAATCATAATTTTTGGTAAGTTAAAGGACGAAAATAAAAATTCAAAACTTAAGAGGATGAAAATCAAAGTCAACGAAACTCATAGGACAAAAATGTATATTTTCCCTTAAATGTACTCACTTGGACCAACAATAATAGACCAGATTTCATCTTGGGCTGTCTCATTACATAGGTTTATTTTGCATTTCAACTAAGTATATTAGTATTAACTATTCTTATTCTTAAACTGCCCTAATTAATCTAATAAAGTTCCCCTATTAAATTTAAAAAAAATTATGTCTAACGATAAAAGATAAAGTTAATTTATTATAGTTTAAGGTAGTGTTTAATTAGTTTGAAAATTCTTTAACAAATCTGATTACGAAAAAAAGAAAATTCTTCAATAAATAAAGAGAATGAACGTAAATGTGTAGTTATTATAGTGTTTGATGAGAATAAAAGATAATTCAGAACACAATTTTCCCTTAATTTAAAATAATAATTATTCATTTTAATTGAATTTCTCTCATCTTATAATCAACCTAGTAAAATATTTTCTATGTTTCAATTAACCTTTTCTTTAATTTAAGTAAGAAGAATTTTTTTTTAAATCCCATTCTTACTGAATAATAGAAACAGATTAGTCTCTTATGCACCATGCAATTTAAGTATATTTTTAAAAATTATATATTTTATTTTTAAAAAATATATTTTTCAAAATATTTTTTTTAATAATAATACGTGTAACTTTTTAATAGTAAATATTATATTTTAAAAACTATATTTGAATTGGACCATGTGTTTTGATCCTGAATTCTATGCATATCTTGCCGGTAAATGTGTTGATGGTGAATTTTATGCATATCTTAATATGTGTGTAAAAAGAAACCTGTTAATATTATTGGACAGGAGAAGTATTTTGCAACCTTATTTATCATCTCAATTTTTTTTTCTTTTTTTATTAATCGGTTGATTTTGTCTTATCAACTAGAATCACAAGAAAGTGTTCTTTCGTGTATAAGCATGAAATGCCCTATTTAGTTCGACGATTTTTTTTTTTAAATTAAAATGCGAGAGACTCGAATTTTTAATTTCTTCAAATATCACTATTATATAAGTGTATATATATATACTATCATTATTTTAAAAAATTAAAAAATTTTAAGAGTAAATTTTATATAAAAATAGTTCACGATAAATTTATCAAAACTTTCATGTGCATATGTATATCCACTATCACTGTTATTGATATATAATATATACCATTATTTATTATATTTTTATAACAGTGATAGTATGGATGAGTAATAATGACAGGCCCGTCCCAAAAAGTATAGAGGCTCTGTTCTACTTTATAAAATAAGGCCTCAAATATATCAACATGAAAAAAATGGCCGTTAAACACCATTAATTTGGTGATTTTTTTTAGGAAAAATTAATTAAGATTAAATTGAAGAGGAAAGTACATGATTTTTTGTTTAAAAGTTTTTCTTAATGTTGATGCAGAGAATAGAGATAATTAAGAAATGAGAAAATTAAGAAACAAGATAATTAAGGAGGAAAGAAGAGACATGTAGGTATAGTATTTTTTTTATGTACATTTGAAATAGTATATTTTATAATGACTGAAAAAAGTATATTTTCCCATATCTGAAAAATGTAACGTACAAAGGTATTTATAGAAAATTTTTTATATCCTAACTGATTAACAAACTTTCTAATTTTTTGTACTTTGAAAAATATAAGAAACAGAACGTGTGTAGTGTGTATCGTGTATATAATATCTAACAATAATTTTATTAAAATTTATCTATATTAATATAAAA
Organism: Prunella vulgaris; assembly: GCA_026898435.1. NCBI lineage: Eukaryota > Viridiplantae > Streptophyta > Magnoliopsida > Lamiales > Lamiaceae > Prunella > Prunella vulgaris. The sequence goes on from JAPKLY010000564.1 coordinate 174,903, forward strand.
TTTTCAAAAATTATTGGGGCCCTGTGACATGTCACTAGATAAACATATTAAAGAACAGGTCTGAATAATGATAGTGGTTATACATAACAAAGATATGAGTTAATGTGAACTCGAGTTCACAAGAGACCTACCTAGTCTATCAAAATATTCATTGATCCAAATTTTTTATACTTCTTGTGAAACTTTTTATACTCCTAATTATATATTTGATACTTTAAAGCTGGTTCATGATAATTTTATCGTGAACCATTTTCATACATAAATTTACTCTTTTTTTTAAACAGTGATAATAGATACATACACTAGTCATAATGTATATACATCAATAATAAATCCTTCAAACGAAAAAAAAAATTGTTTACAAAGTTAACATAATTAAGTCGGGTTAACAACGTAGTACTCTTAATTGAAAAAAATGTTTGATTTCAAATGAGTTGATTACGGTGGTTCAACACATTACACCAATTAGACGAAAGCGATAATCGAACTAGAAAATACCTAGTGGGCCATTAATTTAATTAATTGAAAAATAAGATTTATCAATGTATTAGTAATTGCATATTATAATAATAAAAAGTAAAATGTGCACGCAAAGTATGTTTATTGGCACAAGTAATTTGAAAAAAGATGTGTGTGGGGTATTCAATTAGAATAACATATCCAGGATTCTAGTTCATGTAATCAATACATTTTAAGGGAAAAGTTAAATTTTTTTATTAAAAAAATGACGACTAAATAGTGAAATTCTAATTACACAAACTATTTTATTCTATGGGAAAATACACATTTTTGTCCTATAAGTTTCGTTGACTTTGGTTTTTGCCCTCTTAAATTTTGAATTTTTGTTTTTGTCCTTTAACTTACCAAAAGTTATGGTTTTCGTCTTCTTAAATTTTGAATTTTTGTTTTCGTCCTTTAACTTACCAAAAATTATAGTTTTCGTCCTCCAACCACCTATAACCAGTCGTACAACCGGTAATACACATGTGGATCAATTTTTTCTTTCTTTTTTTTTTAAAACAAAATACTAACATGGGGTTATTTGGAAGGAATTAGGTCTTGACAAAATACACTTTTAACCGTAAATTCCCTTTCAAATACCGTCAAATACTTACATCCATAGAATCTTCTGTCCAGATTTATTTTTGAATATGATGTACAAACCGTGCAACGAAACCACAATGACACTTAATATTGCACTCGAAACTCGTTGATTCATACGAATTTCTTGAAGACATCACTCTTCTTTTCCGTTCAGTGAGTATGCGCTAAAAAAAATTTAGGCTTTTAGATGTTTTGATTTGGGGATCTTTGTTCCTTTTTTTCCCTAATTCTCTCAAGCTCCCATGCCTAGATTTGATCGACTAGGGTTTTGATTTGGGAGAGAAATTATGGTTAATCATGTATTTTATCCATCAAGACCTAATTCCCTCTAAATACCCCACGTCAGTATTTCGCTTGAAAAAATAGAAAAAATCGATCTACGTGTGTATTACCGGTTGTGTGACTGGTTATTGACGGTTGGAGGACAAAAATCATAATTTTTGGTAAGTTAAAGGACGAAAACAAAAATTCAAAACTTAAGAGGACGAAAACCATAATTTTTGGTAAGTTAAAGGAAGAAAACAAAAATTCAAAACTTAAGAGGACGAAAACCAAAGTCAACGAAACTTATAGGACAAAAATGTATATTTTCCCTTATTTTATCAATGGGTTGGATTAGTAATATCTTTGATATTTCTGTACACACTTCAAAAATTATTTGAATTAAAGTATTTTTATATAAAATGATTAAATTATCTTTTCACTAAATAAGTCTTGTGTGAGACTGTCTCATCATGAAATCAGTATGGCTAGCTTTTCAAAAGAATTATGAAGGGCATGTTTTAATCACTACTCAATTGTGAGAAATGTTTTTGAAACTTAAAAGTTGGGTCACACCAGCTTTAAAAAAAAAAGCATTTCTCACCATACAAAAATAGAGATTTAAAACAGGCTGGAAGTGTATTTTGAAAAGTCAGTCTCTTTATTATTGAAAAATTACTCTTGTTTATATTGAAAAGTTATCCACGTTAAATTAATTTTTTAGTATAAATAAAAATAGTTTTTTTGAATAATAATTAACATGAATAACTTTTCAAATATTCATTTGAGTTGCACAGTATACCGGGTACACAATAAACCTACTCACTCCTTAAAATAAGAGAAAACCTAATTACTAGTATATGAAAATAATTCAATCTAATAAAATAAAGATATTAATTCTAATTTTCCTAATTAACTTGATTCTCCAAATTTTCGTATAATAATATTAAAATCTCTCCCCCTCTCTCCACCAAATACTTCATCTAAAAATATCGATTATGCATACGTGATCTAAGGTTTTGAGGAGGTAGACAAAAAACGATCTCGAAAAATCACCCACAAGGTATCTATCATGATTAATATAGAAATAATAGTTATTTATATATTGAGAAGAAATAGTCATATGAATATTTGGAAATCAAACAAAAATATTCTAGTTTCTTAAAATACAACTTATCACCAGGCTCGATATCACATATAGACAGAACATAATAAATGAATGGCTCTACATCAAAATTGTAACAAATAGGCCCAATTTTTATCATCAGTACAAGGCCCGAAACTTGTATCCAAGATAAAAAAAGTTCATTCAAGAAATAATAATTTTTATTTTTATTTGGATGTAAAAGGAGAAAAGTTAAAAAGTTGAGGCGGAAAACAATCAGGCTCTCACGTTCACGATGGTTTTCTCTGCTTGTGTGGTCTGGTCGCGATTGATTTTGGCACTATTGAGAATTGTTGCTTGTTGGACACATAGTGTGTCTATGGCATGAGTACGACAGCAAGCTATCGTTGCAACTTTTTTATGCTAGATGACGTTAAACATGAGCATTGTCAAGACTCTGGATACCAATTATCTCAAGAAAGACGTGAATACATAACAAGAATCTTCTCAATTTCCATTGATTCTCAAAAGAACAATGTGAATAAGAAAATAAAGAGAATCAAATCCTCAATAACAAACTTTATTCATCATCAACTGAATAAAATATTACAAATTAAAAAACTCTTTAATTAAAAAGAATCTAATTAATATATATTGATCTAATGAAATAAATATATTAATTCTAATTCTTTTAATTAATCTGATTCTTCAAATCTTCGTATAATAATATCAGGCCGCTCTCGCGATTTCATCTCCATCAATTTTCTATTGAATACATTTATGGTGTGCTTGGTATGTGAAGAGGTAAGTCTAATAGATTTGTGAATCGAGTCGAGTCATGATCGACTTAATAACATTAATGAGCTGAAAATATAGTTCGACTCCACTCGTAGAAAAGTCGAACGAGCCTAACAAGTATAATGAAATTATAAAAAATTTAATTATCGAGACTAATGAAATGAACTCGAATCAATTTTTTATAAATCGAATATTTTACGAGTTCGAGTTCAATATATTTATTAATATAAATTAACCAAGTTGTGCTCAAGAGTTGCTCGTTTTTAACAGCTCTTGGGGAAAGGAATTAGGTATGAAAGTCAAGGGATTCAAAATCATGAATCTTCATACTGTTCATGGAATGGAAGTTGAGTAACAAATAACTGAATAATTACTTAAATGTTCACTTGCTTTCACTTAAATATCTTTCAACCACTCACTTACAAGTTAAAATGTGTACATAAACTTCCTCAAAAAAAAACAAAACAAAATTGTGTACGTAAACATTGAAGATGCATATAACTGCACAACCAAAATCCTTTTCTAGATGCTGACACAACTTGTAATATTAATGGGTTGTTGTCCGAGTCGACCAGACTCACCTCACAGGTCCTATTTTATTTATCGTTATGTTTCTCACAAATTTAAAAATATATATTTAATTATAACGAATATGTGTATATATATATATATATGTAAGTGTCATTTTTAATCATTCATTTATCTATATGATTATTTAATGCATATTACTTGTGTTTCATAAAAATAGGTTTCGTTTTTATTATCATTCATCCCATTAAAATAAATCACATATATATTATATTTAAGATATTTTTAGATTTGCAATTTGTCATTGTCCCTGTATCTTATTGCTAGTAATTACTTTGGAATATGAATAATCATAAGGGCTAAAGGGAATTGAGGCTTCTAACTATAATATCTTTTATTTTTTAATCTGTTATACGCATGGGAGGGAGGGAGTAATATTATAAAAGCAAATATAAAGACAAAAATAAAATATGATCCTAGATTAATGAAAAAATGACAATAATTTTTTGGACAAAGAATTTATATTCATATACAACTCAAATTGAAAGCCATAAATTTATTTGTCAAAATTATATTTAAGAAAGTAGGTTTGTTGTGCACTAGTTTTATGGTTCATTTGAATACAAGAATTATCTATTTTGTATATGGATAGTCTAGATATATCGTATAAGGTCTCATTTGGTTCGTTAGATAAGTTAAGATAAATTAAATTATCTTATCTAATTTAATTAATGTTTGTTTCAATGGACAAAAACCCAAAATTAATAAAAAGCCAAATTAAAATTCAATTATCTAATGAATGGAAGATAATATTATCTTAGGGAAGATGTATGATAATAATCCATTGTTTTTATCTTTACTAAAATATTACTCCCCTTATATTGAAAAGGAGAACCATAATTCACTTTATTTTTTTTTCTAATATAGAGGATAAAATTGTCAATTGCATATGTTTTTATTATTAATCTTGCAATCCAAACATTCAAAATGAAATTATCTTACACTACTAATTATTTTAATCCATCAATCCAAATATACTATTTAACTCCTAGATAATAATCTCTAATTTATAATCTTGTCTAATCTATCTTGAGTTATTTATCTTATCTATGGAACCAAATGAATTTAGATATACTAATTTTTGTTTAATACTTAGGATAACAGTTGACTTAGTCGTAAATTTGTTTTGTTTTCATTCCATCAACATCAGTTCGAACTCCACATTGCCTTAGAATTATAAATTTATTTTTTTATTTTTATTCTTTTTTTTTTTAAAACAATTACAATGAATTACAAAGAGAAGTGAATGTTACACTGCAGATTACTGAAAAATTACACCGGAAATAATTGAAGCATTTTATAAAATTTAATTGAAAATTTGCACTAGTTTAACATGAAAAGTTACACGAAATATAAGTGAACATTATATTAGCGTAATTGAAAAGTTCAACAATATAACTATAAAATTACATAGACGTTAACTGAAAAGTTATGTTAGTTCTAAGTGAAGCGTTACACTAGATATAATTGAAACGTTACACTAGCTAGATTTAACTTAAAAGTTACACTAGATATTAGGTGAAATATTAACAAAAAAAGTTACACCATCTTTAAGTGAAATATTACACTAGTTATAATTAAAATGTTACACTAATTTTAACTATTGGCAGAAAAATTACAATAGACATAACTGAAATGTTAATATAACCAAATGCTATTATTTACACTTGAGCCCATTATCTAAATCTCGCTTTCACCGTTGCTGGATCATCACCTTTCGCAACAAATCAAAATATGTAATTAGATTAAGTTCTTTAAAATCTTGATTCTAATTCAAAGTCAAAAGAAATAGTAGTGTTGCACTTGATCTTGCCTAGATTAATAATAGATGCAGGACTTCCGACCAACAGTGAATTGAAATTAAAAAAAAAAATTAACACAAAAGAAGATCCGGATAAGCTATTGCAGTTCTGGTTCACAGTTTTATAAGATAATCAATTACAGTAATTTTTTCTTCTATCATCGTGTATATGACACATTATTTTGTCTCGCTATAGGTCGAAACTATAACTACCATAAGATGGGGATCATCTACAACTGCAATCCAGAACTACACCACAAACTGCAACCTCCACAAGAGAGAAATTACCACTCCACAAAAAAGGGGACCACCACAAGTAGGGGTGGAGGAAATATCGAAAATATCGGTATACACGCACTTATCGTATCGAAAAATATCGAATTTATCAAAACTTTCGGTACGGTATGGTATTGTATCGAAAATTTCGATACGGTAATGGTATATAAATATAGAAATTTCGGTATACCGAAAAAATCAAAATTTTCGGTATATCAAAAATACCAAAATTTTCGGTATACCGTTGTCATAATACCGAAATTTCGGTATACCAAAATTTTCGGTATGAAACGGTATGATTTTTTTGGTATCGAAATTTCAGTATACCAAAAATTTCGGTATGACAACGGTATAATAATTTTCGATATCGAAAATTTCGGTACGATAACGGTATGACGGAAAATTTTTCTGTATGCCGTACCGGCCACCCCTAACCACAAGAGTAGAAATGACAACTTGGCCCCGCGTAGTATGCGTAGTTCCATCCCGTGATCCGCATTGGGACTGGACGAGTATGGATATCATTGTTTGCCTGTCCTGACCTGCCTCGCCCCATTTTGACCAATTTATATTATTAAAAATTAAATATATATGATATTTATAGATAAAATATAATGTTATTAATAAGTATTTATAGAATAAATAAGAACAAATCAATGTAACAAATATATTTTAGACCAATATATACTGAAAACAATATAATATGATGTTTTAATTTATATCAACATATTTAAATATAAAAATAAGTTCGTAAATATAATATTAATATCATAAATTTATTTTTCAATTACGATTTTAATTTTATTTTAAATATGTAAGAATATATTAGTATATATTATTATTGCAACCAAGGATGAAAATATCGGTATCGACGGAAATATCGGTACCCTGAATTTATGGATATATCGGTGGAAATATCGATATCGAATATCGATATCGGTAAAAAATAGAAAATTCACGGAAATTTCATTAAAATGATGGAAATTTAACATGAAATTTTAGACAATATTATTACTAGTCTTAATACATTAATTGAACTTAAAATCTCAATAAAATGAGAATCTTACAACAAACATATCAAGAAAACATACGTAAGACATATAAAACGATACAACAATTGTTCATAATTATTAAATATTACACAACTAATATCAAAATGATGTCCTATGAGCCTCAAATGTAAAAGAAGAAAGACCATCTTGGTCTAAAGCAATAATGGTACCAAGTCATCAAATTAGAGAAATTCTTGATGCAAATGACCCGAGAATTGAGAATTTAAAAAAAAAATCCCGAAATTTCCCGAAATTTTCCGAAATTTTGACCGATAAATTACCAAAATTTTCACGATATTTCTCGATAATCTGCACATTTTGAATTACCCTGGACCGATATCGAAATTTCGCCGAAATTTCCCGAAATTTTACCGAAATTTGACCTTAATTTTGGAAAAATAATCGTTCAAGTGAATTTCCATATCGGTACCCTCAAATTTCCGAAATTTCGGCGAAATTTCAATCCTTGATTGCAACAATAAAAATTTAATGTAGAATGGGTCAACCCACCTTGTCCCATGACCTATAATGGGTTGACCCAGTGGGGTAGATTTGAATCTTCTAATACTTGCCCCGATCTGTCCTGTTGTCATCTCTACACAAGATGGGAAATCACACCAGAGTAACAGATCCTTCCAGTTGTGAACGAAACTATCAAAGTCTGAAACACTAGGGAGATTCCACCCATGCAACAGTTTGAAATTCCGAAGCTAGCGGACTCCATGATCACAGTCTTATGAATTCTATTTCTTACTTAGCGTTTTTCCGCGGTTTTAGAGCCAATGAGCCGATCGAGCCACTCATAACTCTCATCTTACGCGCGCCTAGAAAATCCTATGTCCTCCAAAAATGTGAGGAAAGAGAAACCTGACAAAACAAGATGGTGAAAGTCGATCTCAGGCTCACGAGCACTCCTATGGGCGAACTGCATTAGAAGGGGGCATATATATTGCCTGAAAAAGAAAACAAGTATTGGAGATGAAGTAAACTAAACTTGAAACTTACTATCTTTTTTTTGGCGAAAGGATGTCGGAATATTGATCTCAGACCATAAATTTCCACTTCTCTCTCTCTCTCTCTCTTCCTAGTCATGCGTAGATTGAGGTCTCAGAGAATTCTCTCGCTCTCCTTCATCAGCCCATCCTTGGGGTAGTTAATTTAGTGACGGCCCCGTTCCCTAATCTTTAATTTCATTCACAGTCGCAACCATCTCTTGTGCTTCTCCACCACCACTTTTAGAGGCAGCACCCGTCATCTCCATCATTGAGTTTCAACAGTTGTCAAAGATTGGCTCCAAGCCATCCCTATTCAACGAATGGGCAACCGCCAGAATAATCATCGGCTCCCCCAAACATGCATTATGAAAAAAATCTTCTTATCTCAAAATTTAAACTTGTATGGAAGAATGAAATTAGTTTATTTATATTAAATTACTTAACATTTGTGTTCAAATTAAAAAAAAAATGAGAATATATTTGAACAACAACAATTATATGAGAAAAAATAATTAATTAAAACATAGTAATTAATAAGTTATATAGAATAATAAACAATATTATCAATTATACTTTATTTTCATGAATCATCATAATTTTTTTTATTTCTAAAAATTCTAATATAACTACTCTGAAATGAAGATAGGGAGTAAAAATAAATTACTAAGTAGGTGCTTGATATGAAAATTATTTCACCGTAATAGGAATACAAATAAATATGCATAGTAGTTATAGTAGTTAGTAATGATAAAAGATGTACACACCATTTTTTTTTAAATAAGATAATCATTATCTTCATTTGAATACTTTCTTCTCATTTAATAATCCTCTTCATCAATCAATTTCCTATGCCATAACCATCAATTTTTTTGATTTACTTTTTTTAAAATTAAAGAACAATACTAATTATATAATTAATATTATTGATAGGCGACCTATTAAGCGAGCTAAGAAGGATTAATTAGAATAGGCAAACTAGCTCGCCAGAGTTACTAGTCCACGTCATCTCTTGTTGACACACCGCCTCACCAAGTGGAGAGTAGCTCGCTTCGTAGCTAGCCAGGAGCTCGCCAAGTGAAGAAGAACTACATACTCACCGTTCAACATGACAAAGCCCAAATAACACGAGGACAAGAAGTTTATCTTACCTATAGTAGGGAGCAACAGCTAGAAAAGTTCTAAAATAAGGGCATATTTGTCAATTGACAATATAATTAGTGCATATAAGGTGGCAAAAACGACAAGTGTTAGGACACTTGTCATTTAATTAAGCTATTTAATTTAAAACAATGTCAGATCATCACATGTATATATATATATATATATATATATATATATGTCTATTGTACCCATTTTTCAGATTCTAAGTTCATTTTTTGAAAATTACTTTCTCTCTCTATTTATCCTATATTATAATTATCTTTGGTTGTTGTTTGGAAGAATCCAAAGTAAAAATTAGTCACATAATCACTCTAAATTAGTAAATTCTTCCAAAAATTATAAAAATAATGCATTTAATATATGTATATATATACTAGTACGTAAACCCACGTATTACGCGGGATTATTTAAAAAATATATTTAATATAGATTATATTATGTGAATTAATAAATTTTGATTTCTTGTATATTTATATATAGATTTATTTGATAATATAAATTCATATTTATATAATTTGAGGCTATCTTATTCACATAATATTTAAAATATGAAAATAGTGTATTACTTTTGTATTCACACAATATTAAAATATAATTTGAGGCTATCTTATTCATACAATAATTAAATTTTGTATCTATTTAAAAATAGTGTATTACTTTTGTATCAATATATGATTATTTCTAAAATTTTATTATTATATAAGTATGTTAAAAGAAAATCAAGAACATATCAAAATATATGATTAAAAAAATCAGGAACATAATAATTTATAAAGGTATGTTAAAAGAAAATCAAGAATAAATCAAAAAAATGTTATTAAGATAATCAAGAACAAAATATTTCATAAAATTTATTTTGTTAAGATTTATTGAGTTTATATACACGTGTATTAATGAGTTATAATATATATATATATATATGCGTGTCTGATTTCTTGAATCTAATATATACGTGTATCAATTATTTATACATGCACAACATATAAACAATATTGCGATAAATAAATTAAGTACTTAAAAAATATGTACACATTCACAACGCATACACAATATTATTTCTATAACATCTTTGGTTCTAGAATTATAAATAACTTACGGTGTAAAAATAACTTACACTATATATGACACAGACACAATGATTTTAATACGAGCCTGCAATTAAAACTGAATATAAAAAAATAATATCAGAATATTTAAAACATGAAAAAAATATTAAAAAGATAAATAAACAATTCAAACATAAAAAAATTTAAATCAAATAGATCTGCAATTGTAGCAATTAAATATTACCTAAAAAAACCATGAAAATTGTGTAGTAATAGAAAAGAAATCAATTCAAACATCAAAATTTTAACTATTACAAACATGAAAAAAAATATTAAAAAGACATAAACAATTCAAATATCATAAAATTAAAATTATATACACATGGATAACGCATACACAATTCAAACATCAAAATTTTAAATCAAATAGATTTGCAATTATAGCAACTAAACGTTACCTCCAAAAGAAAATCACGGAAGTTGTTTAGCTTTAAAAAAAATATTATTTCACTATATTATTAAATGTGAAATATGAACCTGCAAAAAAATAAATAAACAATTTGAATATTAGAATACGACGAAGAGAAATAAGAAAAAGCAAGAGACGCACGAAAAAATAAGGTTAAAAGATGAGAACAATAATGTTTATGGAGTTGAAATTTCTAGAAGTATAGAAATTAAGATGAACGGTTGAGATTAAAAAATTAGATATATAATTTGATATTATGAATATATTTATAAAATTTATATAAGATATATATATATATATGTATATATATTTATAAAATATAAAATGTACGGTCAGAATTAAATCACTTAAATTATAAGGCCGAGATTAATTTTTAATGCTAAAACGAACACTACTACATTTTTTGACTTGTATAGCTTTACTTAGAAAGCTCATTAGCAAATGAGCTCTCTAAGTGAG
>JAPKLY010000564.1:201017-235434 GCA_026898435.1 Prunella vulgaris
ATTAATAAAAATATTATTTAAAATTTATAATTGAATTTTAAATTTTAATTTTTTTTATTTTCTTGTGGGTGAGATTTAAAATTACATTTTTTTAATAAGAGAGTCAATTTGAATTTTCATGAAATATAAAAAATTATTAATGGGAAGAGTTTTTTCTTTAATTTATGTTCAATTTTCAATTTAAATTGTCAAATATTAGTGTCACCAATCAGAAACTTCCAAGTATGACTTTATCAAAATAAAATATAATAAAATAGACACATCATCATATAACTTATTAAGTGACCTGTAGCAGCAGGTCACAGGACAAGAAAGATATGTTGGGCGGAGTAGGCAGGTGCGCCGAGTCCAACAGTCTGCCTAGCCGAGTCGGGCGGAGTAGGCAGGTGCGCCGAGTCCGGCGGAGGCATTCGAACTCGTGGGGCTGCAGCTAGATATTGGGTTCAAATGAATTGATTGTACTACTCATACCAACAAGGTGCATCTTCTTTTCTGGTGCCCATTGTGAAAGAACTCTAAAGTTAAACGTGCTTGGCTTGGAGCAATTTCATGATGGGTGACCCACTGGGAAGTTCTCAGGGTGCGTGCGAGTGAGGACATAAGCACGCTAGAAAAGACCCGTGTTGGTTTGCGAGGACAGTACATCAGTTCTACTCAACGCAGTCGATCCTACAATTGGTATCAGAGCACAGGTCACGAGTTCGATCCCCAGTGGAGGCATCTGTTGCAGATGAGTTACCTGGCAGATGTTGGGGGGGGGGGATTGTTGGGCGGAGTAGGCAGGTGCGCCGAGTCCAACAGTCTGCCTAGCCGAGTCGGGCGGAGTAGGCAGGTGCGTCGAGTCCGGCGGAGGCATTCGAACTCGTGGGGCTGCAGCTAGGTATTGGGTTCAAAGGAATTGATTGTACTACTCATACCAACAAGGTGCATCTTCTTTTCTGGTGCCAATTGTGAAAGAACTCTAAAGTTAAGCGTTCTTGGCTTGAAGCAATTTCATGATGGTTGACCCCCTGGGAAGTTCTCAGGGTGCGTGCGAGTGAGGACATAAGCACGCTAGAAAAGACCCGTGTTGGTTTGCGAGGACAGTACATCAGTTCTACTCAACGCAGCCGATCCTACAAGATAATTTTTTGTAACTTACAGGACTAAAACTTAAATTTAAAAGATAAGAGGACGAAAATCAAAGTCAACCAAACTTAAAGGATAAAAAAGTGTATTTTCCCTTAAATTTAGACATGTAACTTACAAAAAAATGACTTTTTTATCATATGACCTGCTGCTACAGACCACTTAACAAGTTATAGGGATAGAGATTTTTTAGGTCCCATAACTTTGTCTTTTTCCAAATACGTCCCAATAAAGTTGATTTATCCAATTACGTCCCAAATATTTATTAAGTATACAATTTACGTCCCAAATCTAGCCGAATTTAACCGGAGTAAGCAAAACGACGTCGTTTTGACCTCATGTGCCGATCAAATGTCATTTAAATTGGGCTTTCCGGCGTGCTAGTGACATGGAATTTATTTTTAAATTTTCAAATAATTTTTTTGCCAAAATGAATTAATGGATTTCCACCTCATTTTCTAATAATTAATAAAAATGAATAATTAAAAAACAAAAAAATTTCTAATTTAAAAGGAATCTTGTCCTCTTCTTCCCCAATAATTTAATACGAGATTCCTTTTAAATTAGAGAAATTTTTATTTTTTAATTATTTATTTTTATTAAATATTAGAAAATGAGGTGGAAATCCATTAATTTATTTAGGCAAAAAAATTATTTGAAAATTTAAAAATAAATTCCATGTCAACAACACGCCGGAAAGCCCCAATTTAAATGGCACGTGATCGGCACATGGGGCCAAAACGACGTCTTTTTGCTTACTCCGGTTAAATCTGGTGAGATTTGGGACGTAAATTGTATACTTAATAGACATTTGGACATAATTGGATAAATTAGCATTATTTGGACGTAAATTGTATACTTAATAGACATTTGGGACGTAATTGGATAAATTAACTTTATTTCTGATGTGTCAATTTTATTTTATATTATTATGTTAAAGTTATACTTGAAAGTCTCTGATTGGTAGATGTTAATATTTGACCATTTAAATTGAAAATTCATTAAAATTGAAAATAAAATTAAAGAAAAAATTATTTACAGTAATAGTTTTCAATATTATGAAAATTCAAATTGATTCTCTTATTAAAAATTTAATTTTAAATATCACCCGCAAGAAGATCTAAAAAAATTAAAACTTAAAATTCTATTATAAATTTCAAATATCATAATTTGCATATATTAATTAAAGAAATCGGTATAAAACTTTCAGAATAATTAAATCTAATTTTAAAAATAAATAAAAATTTCAATAATAAATAATTATAAGAGGCTAATTTAAAATAATGAGTCAATTCAATAAAAAATATTATTTTAACTGAAATTGTACATAAATTTTTTATTAATTAGGAAAATATATTGGAAGATATTTTTCAATATATAACTCTAAAATTGATATTTTGATCAATCTCACAAGATTTTTCAACGATAATTGACATAACTATTAATCAGAAGAAGTTGACACTCAATTCTCAAATAACAGAGATGGGTAACAGTTTTCCCAAATTTGATATGAGCTTGAAGAATTTTAGCCCTAAATTCATTTAGAATTTATTTTTGAAATTTTTATTTGTTTGTAAAATTAGATTTAATTATTTTTGAAATTTTACTTAGATTTCTCTAATTAATATAAAAAATTATGATATTTTAAATTTATAATATAATTTTAAATTTTAATTTTTTTAGATTTTCTTGTGGATGAGATTTGAAATTAGATTTTTTTAATAGGAGAATCAATTTGAATTTTCATAAAATATTGAAAATTATTAATGAAAAAGAGTTTTTTCTTTAATTTTATGTTCAATTTTAATAATTTTTTTCAGTTAATTAAATGGTCAAATATCGGTGCAAAATGGGACAGCAAGGCAATATCATTTAGTGGAAGGGCAACTTTAGTGCAATCTGTTCTGTCTGCGGTACCGATTTATTACTTGTCTTTTTTTGTACTCCCTGTATCCATTACAAAAGAGCTCATCAAGATCCAAAGATCTTTCCTCTGGGTGGGAATGATACATACCACAAAATACCGTGGGTTAAATGGGGAATAGTCTGCAAAAAGAAAAAGGAAGGGGGTCTAGGAATTAGAAAGGTCAGAAAATTTAACCGAGCACTTATGGGGAAGTGGGTGTGGAGATTGCTAAATGAAAAAAATAGCTTGTGGGCTAGAGTCTTAGAGTCGAGATATGGTTCTCTAGAAAATTCTAGTGAGTCTTTGATAGGTAATAGGGGAGTGAATTTAGAATCTCTATGGTGGAGGGATGTGAAAAAATTATATTGTGGAGAGGAGAGTTCTTATAGAGAGGGAATGAGGAAGGAATTCAAAAAAAGTGTGGGAAATGGTGAGGATACTTCATTTTGGCATGACGTCTGGGTAGGAGAGACAAAATTAAAAAATTTATTTCCAAGATTGTTTTATTTAAGTGATCAAAAGGAAGCTAAAATCAGTGAGATGGGTAGGTGGAGCAATGGGAGATGGGAATGGGAGTTGGAATGGAGAAGAACTATAATAAATCGTAATAATTCTTCTTTGAATGTTTTGATTGCTTTGATTAGCAGGTGTAATCTTGAAATTCACTCAAAGGATGCATGGGAATGGATTCATGGAAAGCTAGGAAATTACTCAACAGATGTAGCCTACTGGAGATTGGCAAGAAAGGAAGACTCAACTCAGATTGGGGAGGACAAAGCAAAGGCTTTCAGTAAAATATGGCACAACTTTGCTCCAAAGAAAACAGTGGCAGTTGCATGGAGACTTTGTCATGACAGACTAGCAACTAAAGTAAATCTTGCACGTCGGAGATTGCTTAATTCAGGAGAAACAATTTGTTCATTGTGTGGCTTAGAGGAGGAATCAGCGGTGCATCTTTTCTTCGAATGCAAGGTAGGCTCTATAATATGGCAAAGCATTTTAAATTGGTTGGGCATTCAGAAGGCTTTGAGCAATAACACAATTCTTCATCTCCAACAATTCGTTTCTCTTATTGATGGGGATGAAAAAAATAAATTGGGAATGACAATATGGCAAGGAGTGGTGTGGATGATTTGGAATTTTAGAAATGATGTGATTTTTAATGGTGTGAATGATAGCATAACAAAGTATTTCAATCGCTTGAAAATATTGTTATAGTCATGGATTAAGAGTTGGAAGTATTTCAATAGGAAAATTGGGATTACGGAGTGGTTAGGAGATCCTTTAAGAAGTTTGAGATATTGATGAATTTACTTTGATTTTTATTGATTTATCTGTTCATTGATGTAAGGGTTGAGTACCCCTTGTACTCAACAATCTCTATTAATGAATGACTTTTTTTACCGTTAAAAAAAAAAGTCATAAATTAATTGAGTCTGCTAATCATTATTGTAATTTTACATATCAATGCCACACCATTTATGAACCAAAAGTTATTTAATACTGACACAATATCATCATTATAAATACATTTCTTCTAATGAATTCATAACTATTAACTAGACAATATATCATCAATAATACACCATAAATCGATGTGTAAGCAGTATAAACAATCTATTCATATATAGGAGAATGTGTGTAAATTAACTCAGGGGAGTTTGGTTGAAATATTTTCTATGAAATGAATATAAGAATGAACATACCATAATTATTGTGTTTAATGAGATCAAATATGAAGAATTACACCACTTTTTTTTAAAAGTAAAATAATTATTATCTATTTTGTTCAAGCATGTAAATGACAACCGTCTGGGTGTTTAGCGACACTCGGCCGCCGACGCTTAGATCAAATCGCATAGAAAACTCTGTCAATACATTTGGCGCAGCCGTGAACGCCCAAAAGCTGCCTTACCACCGCCTAGGCAGCCATTATTTTATTTAAAAAAAATTCAAGTTAAAACTTAGAATTAAAACTAAAAATTAGAAACTAAATTACAAAAAAAATAGAAATTTAATTGAAATACTTCATAATTTATTTGTACTATGCATTTTGTTATTTTTGTGTTTCATTTAGAAGTTGAACAATATCGTATTATCATAGTTTTTAATATTTTGTTGACTTGTTAAATTGTATGAAAAATGTATTTTGTTATTAAATATGTTTTAAATTTATTATTTATCGTATAATGTGCATTTTTATTAATATATGTTTCAA
Source organism: Prunella vulgaris (assembly GCA_026898435.1). Classification (NCBI taxonomy): domain Eukaryota; kingdom Viridiplantae; phylum Streptophyta; class Magnoliopsida; order Lamiales; family Lamiaceae; genus Prunella; species Prunella vulgaris. The sequence continues at coordinate 206,270 of JAPKLY010000564.1, forward strand.
AAAAATTTAACACTAGTAGAAAAAATTTAAAAAGAAAAAAATCTTACTACCACCTAATGTCAATACTCAACCACTCGATGATCATTAAACATCATTTACACCCTTAATTTTGATTAACCATCATGCTACAAGATAATTTAATTTACTTCAATTGTTACTCTATTTCGGAATCAACAATTTTTTTTTTAATTTTCCCCCAAAATTAAAGCACAAAACTGATAATATAAAAACTACTATTACAACCCTGCTTTCTACATATGCGAGGGCATGAAAGAAAGAAAAAATTCATTTCCGTTGAAAAAATTGAATCAAGCTTCACCTCAGATCCATTGATATAATTTTTTTTATCAGTTGTAATTAGTAGTTAAAAGTTAGTATACCAAATTTCCAAACACTCCAAGAATATCTCTAAGACAACCTTATATCTTCCTCCTAATTCGTTTCCAAAAGGAATTGAACCGGATCACTCACTTAAGTGAGGAGCCCGTTGGCCATGTAAGCTAATCCACCTAGTTAGATCCATTGATATAATACTTTTGTGTGAAGTATATTAACGTTTTGTAAGTAATTTTTAGCAAAACAATTTGCAAACTCTCTGGGGATAACAAATAATATCCTTCATATCCTTCAATTCATATTCTTTAATGAAAATAGTTTGTATCATTCAAAACTAATACTTTTCTAAAGATATTAGTAAAAAAATTTATATCTTTTAAAATATTTCGTAAATGAATCATTTTCACTCAATCCTTTATTTTCATCAAAATGTAACCAAGAATATAGTATCAGAGCTGACGCAGATCAATTAATATGACGAATCAGGTATTGTATTAAAAAGGGAAGAGAAAAGAAAGTAACAATGGAACAAAAAGAAGTGCTCCACAACCCGGAAACAGGAAGTAAAACAAGCTGGATTAGTTGGGCCTCATTAAAAACCTAGCCGTAAACCACTCTTGTGGGAAAACCAGACGTAGGATAAAAAGAGTTCAACCAACACAATCCAATTCCATAGGTCATAGCCCGGAATATAAGGCTGGGAAATAATCCAATCGATGGATAGTAAAGATAACAATTTAGGATTTAACTCTACAATAAGTCCTAACCAAATCCTCATACAATATAGAATTAATAAACTCCGGCGAAACCCCATTTCAGCTTCTATTCAAGCCTGACCCTGCAACAAAGTGAGCTGCCCGATTCCCTTCCCGAAAGATGTGAGAGTATATGATTGTCATGGACTTAGCCATTTCCATTACCTGACTCCAAAGACCCGCAATTCTCCAAGGGACAAGCTGCGTTCCACCCTTAAACATATCGACGGCAAGCAAGAAATCCAACTCAAGCCACAAATGATTCCATCCATTACTAAAAGCAAATTTGATAGCCAAGAGACCCGCAACAATCTCCCATTCAAGAGGAAAACCCCACCCTCCCTTATGGGCAAAAACTGCGAGAAAGAAGCCCCTTGGATTCCGAAACACTGCACCCACAAAAATATCACTCGGTGGGTTGGTAAGAGACGTATCAACATTAACCTTGATCCACCCCGGCGGAGGGGGCTGCCAACGTACATTCACAAAAATCCGGGGCCTCCTAGGAATCAAAGTGGTTCGGAGAAAACGTGCAACCTGTAGTTCCTGCACCGTGCCTGTGGACGGAGATTTGATCAACGATGCCCCATCAGTCACTGCCAACGTGATCCAAGAAATACAGCGCCTCGAGGAAGGCTCCACAGCATCATGAACAAACCCGTTGCGGACGTTCCACAAGCCCCAAACACATGTCATGAACACTAGCCTCCAAATATCCCCCATTTGCCCACTAGGTTGTTTCAAAACAGCCTGTGAAAAAAGAGTATGAAAGCCATTACCAAAATCAAGGTGAAAACAAAAAAGAATGACAAAGTGAGTAAAAACTTCCCTGGCAAAAGAACAATTTGCAAAGTGATGATCCTAAGTCTCCTCGCTCGAATGATAAAGAAAGCATATCATGGGTCCATCAAACCCAAATCTCGAGCCCCAATCCGAAGTAGGGTCACAACCCTATAAAGCTCTCCAGATCATGGTGGACCGTGAGCGAGGAATAAAGGAACGCCAAATTCAAAAAAATTGATACGACGCATTAAATCTCTGTCACAAGTAGTCGAAAACTAGCTTTGCAGCAACCCGGCCTGATACCGTTTTGCACAAACAGCCATATCAGCCCCTGAAGTAATACAGACGTTCAAAATGTCCCTCACCACCTCTCCATACAATTCCGAGAACGAAGTCTCGAAGTGCCAACAGCCACCGAAAAAGAAATCCCCTACTACCCCTTTCAAATTCTTCGCAACCGACCAAGGAATATATAGCTGATCCGAGATGACATACCCAAGCCAATTATCATTCCAAAAGTTCACCCTTGAATTCTGCCCAATTATCCAACGAACATCCTCTTGAATTCTATCAAAATGCAAACGAATACCATCCCAAATAGAAGAAGTACCCTTGCGAAACTTCAAACGCCTAGACTTGTTGAAGAAATACGAACGTAAAAACTGAAAATTAGCCGACGAAGAAGAATAGATATCCCACGCCAATTTGAAAGTATAAGATTCATTCGCAATCCTCAAAGACCGAATACCCAATCCCCCCTCCTGCAAGGGTGAGCAAACTCGCTTCCATTGCACCGAACAAGAACTATTACGCTTCAAAATATCTCTCGTCCAAAGAAAATTCTTCATCACCCTCTCAGTAGACGAAATCAACAGAGGCGACCATTTATAAACCATCATAGAGTGTACCAAAGAGGAAAAGATCACCGAATTTAAGAGACAGAGACGCCCAGCCAAGGAAAGCGACTTCCCTTTCCATCTCGGGAATTTGCATAAGATTTGATCCGCAATGGGTTGTAGATGTGCAACCTTCGGCATTCCCACAAATAAAGGCACCCCTAAATATTTGACCGGTAGCGAGCCCTCCAAAATACCCAAAGTAACCGACAAATGATGCTTGATTGACAAGTCAACCGACTTTCCAAACAAAGCCCGGGATTTAGCCGGATTAAAACGCTGCCCTGGACATGGAACCGTAAATCTCTAAGATCATCTTCAATGAATCTACATCCTTACGTGTTGCCTTCATGAGAATCATTATGTCGTCTGCATAGAAAAGATAACAAGACAGTCTACGAATAGACATGAACCTCTTCCTCCCAGCAGCCCATTCCAACAATCTTCCTAAAGCCTCCACCGCCAAACAGAAAAGAATAGGGGAGAGAGGATCACCCTGACGGACAACTCTTGTGCACCCAAAAAAACAAATCGGCTGCCCATTAACAAGGATCGAGATATTGCATATCAAAAGTATCGAATTAACCAATTAATATGAGATTGAACTTCGATCTACTTATTTTTACTAGAAATATTTAATCGATAAATAAAATAGTACATATTGGATTAGGTGTAAGCCCATGAACAGTTGCACCCACTGGGCCTGAATTCCGGCCCAATAAGGCAATAACCCCGAATGAGTGAGAGAGAGAGAGAGAGAGAGAGAGAGAGATTTAATGATGGGGACATGGCAGCCGTAAATGATTGTAATTATTTGGCATGAGAGTGTGTGCACTCACCTTTGTAACCTTAATGCCCCACATAATAATAATAATAATAATAATAATAATCACATTATCAATTTTCTACTTTCATTTTTCTCTATTTTGCCTCTTTGAGGTTCTAAATATTGTACTCAAGCTTTTATTTAATCATCTTACCTTTTTCTTTTTCATAAATTTTATTATATATTTGCGGTTAATTTTATTATTCTACTACCACAATGTAATTAGCGCAGGAAATAATGAAATTTTAACCGCGTATATTTTGGGCTTTGTGCAAGCATTTTTTTATGTTCTAATCATTAGTGGGCTCATAGATATTTAAGGAAAATATTTCACATTTTTCAATTATATTTAAATTATAAGAGATATTTTGATTGGGAATGTATGGAAGAAATGTGGGTATCAAAAATTCAATGTGAATAAGCCCATAAATAATAAATCTGTATTTCATAATCAATGAATAAATTGGATGAATTTTTTTTATCACATTAAAATTAATATTGTAGAAAACGGAATAGTGGAAAAAAATGGTTAAGTGAATGAATTTTCTGTATTTCATGGGATGGATGTAAAAGGTGAATTTGGAGTTGATGTACACATCCACGACCACATCCCTAACTAAACAACACCTTAACTTTATTCAGTACATTAGATACATATATATATATATATATCTTCAAAATGTGGTACAAAAATTAATTAAAATTTTCAAAAAATATATATATATATATAGTTCTTCAAAATGTGGTACAAAAATTAATTAAAATTTCCATTTTGAAAATTCTATTAACTTCATCATGTGATCCCTAAAAATTAGAGTAAATAATAATTTAGATAGCATATAACAACTTAAAGAAGAGTAGCCTCCCTCTATTGTGTCCCCTAAACCTAAAATTTCATCATCATTCCATGTGATGATTGACATAATTACCCTTTCTCTTCATGCTACAACATGATGACATTTAGAAAAACCAATGTCCCCTCCACCTTATATTAACTTACTCTGAAATCCCAAGTGGGAATCCTAAGTTGATGCAATGCCCCCCTGCACATACAAATAATGCATGTTACCACTCAACATAACATTTCAACCAAAAACATTGCAGGCTTTCTTTCTTCATTGTGGGTCCAAAGCTATATTAATTTTAATGTAATTAATTCCATCTAATTCCCTTTGATTAATTCGAATGGAGATCACCTCTTGTATAGGAGAGTCCTGTGTTGGAGGGGGACCGTTGGATCACACACACATGTGCGGATGTGTGCGTATGTATGTGTGATCCAATAGTCTCCCTCCTGCACATGACCCTCCTGTACAGGAGGGAATCCGAATCTAATTAATTTTGATTAATTAATGTGTTGTATGAGTTAATTTCCACATGCAATACAAAATTAAACAAATGCAATGGGGGTTGAATATTTTGATGTAGATAGTGTTCCTACAAGTCGAATTTTTACACTCTACTCAATTCATTACAAGAATTGTGAGTAGACATTTACACTCTCCAACTGTCACACTATACTATTGTAATTTTTTTTAAAAGAACATAAACTTAAGTTAATGTTTTTCTTTAAAAATAATACTATAATGCATATAAAGTATCATTATTTAAAAAATAAGCTTGTGTTTGACAAATTTGACACTTCTTACATACAATAATAATACACATGTAAAATAAAATTCGCATAAATTTGAGTTCACGTTGTTCTTTCTCTTTATTAATAAAAGTTTGAATTCATGATAGTTGAACCCTTCTGTTAATAATATGACTTTTAAGGATTTTTGTACATGAAGTGAGAGAGAGTAACATTTTTTAAGTTGATGTAAATATTTTTTTGTAAGTTGATAAATGGCTAGTCTTCATCACTTCCTTTACTATTATAATAGAAGCAAATTTAATATTATTTTTAAGTTGATAAATGGGTAGACTTCACCACTTTCTTTATTATTACAATAGAAGCCAATTTATTTATTTGTGTGTATCTAATCTTCATTTAAAATTCATACCATTAAATACATTTATAATATTTTATACTGCAATTCCAATTTATACGTCTAATAATATTAATAAATGCATGTAGTAGTTTCAGTCAATACATCAAATATTTTTTATTTCATGCCATGAAATTTGTTCATAGAAAATTTTGTGAATCTTTATTCTTTTTCTCTGAATGATTTTATTTACCTAAACAAACCAAATTAATCTATAAATTATTGTATATATTTGAGTTTTGATTTAAGTCCACTGCATTTTTTTTAAAGGATATCAATGAATTTTAATAATCAATAGTATCATTGTAAATTGATTAAGTAACCATGGTAATCCCATCATCTTTGGAAACCTCATACTATAGTAGTACAGTTGTAAGTTAATGGTATTATTGGGGGTGTGGAGGGGTGTCAAAGGATTGGGTATAGTATATATCAAATTATCAACTAATCCATTGTCTTTGATTGGTATCCCAATATTCACATAGGGAAATGGACAACTCTTTTTGTTTTTTACTTAACTGACTCATTTAGATAAGGCATGTGTATTAGGTTTCTATAATTTTTTTTTTTTTTTATAATTTATCACTTTGGAGAGTATCCTATGCAACTTCAGCTCCATTCAGCTTTATGCCAATTCTGAATATATTTCTTTAATATTAATTTATATTATTTATCAAATTTAATCTGCGTATTTCTTTAATACTAATTTATACATTTTATTTTATATTTTTAATCGAATTTAATATGTATTTATTTTAATTATATTTATTTACACGTTGAATTATATTAAGTGCACATGATACTCAGTCTAAAATATATATACTTTTGACTAATTAATTACTAAGTATATAAGTCAATTGGGATATATATAGCAAATTAAGTGTAAACTATGACGATAAAAGATGATAATATCATACAGAACCGCATATTTATTCAATAAATTTTTTTAAAATAATGAAGAAGTATATATGATATACTCCATTGATCAGTCTAATTTTATGTACTTTTTAGTTAATTATATAAGTTAGAAATTATTTTTTATTATCTTTTTATAAATAGATATATACTTTATTTATAAATGAATTTTATAATAACCATAATACCTTTTAACTTATAACAAAAAATAGTTACGAATAGTAAAATTTGATGAGTGATTGTACTCATAAAAACACAAGAATATATTAATCAAATGTTATAAATATGTGCAGTACTTTGTTTATTTTTATATATAGTGATTTTAGTATTTGCCATTTGCTACAAAAATGGGCAATCGAAGTTTCTTTTCGGCGCGATAAAGACCTCACATGCATGTCTATGATCTACTTTTTCTAAAAATAATTTAATTTAAGAATATATCTTGAAATTATTTTTATCTACTAAAGTATATAGCATGCTAACGCAAGATCAGAAAAAATTCCTTTATTGATATAATAATATATTCATGCAAAATAAACATAACTGCAGGTATATTTAAGAGGCTCTCTTTGTATAGTAATCCACTTGAATATTTAGATGCATTAAATTTAGCTAGAATTAATTTTTTTTTTTTTGAAAGGAAATGATCTTTCATATATATGAAGAGAAAAATATAGTACAATAGATCAGTTTCCCACCTCCTTCACCAAACAGGAGAGACATAGACTGCTCCAAATCAATCTAGAGGATATGGAGAGTACACAAGACAGATGCTAACAATCATTTAAAACTCTACGGCAAATAATACACCCCACACTAAGTTGATTTTCACCATCTAAAAAAAATAACATCCATCTCGATCCAACCTGCAAATCAACAGAGAGCCCTACATGATCCAATATCATCTGGCACACTACCAGATTTGAATCCCAAGCACATCTTCAAAGTAGAAATACCATAACCCATTACAGGGGACTCCACACTAGACGTAGAAAATCTCACAACTAACAAGTAGAGGAGAAGAAAAGCAAATACTAAAACTAAAAAACTAGAAAAGACAGTACTGCATAACCAAGAACAAACAACAGAAATTGAAAAAGAAAGAAAAAATTTAACGGGTCATCCTGCCAATCGACACCGTAAAAACGGTACAGTTGGAAAGGATGAACTCGTTAATCTACAGAGATACCAAGAGAAAAGAGTAAAAAAGATAAAAACGAAAACCCCTTTAAATCTACAGATCTGCGTCTTCTGTGTAGTGTCTCAAATCTGCAATCTTCAATGGAACAGGCTACGGTGGTAGCGGTGGATGAGGGTCACTGTCAAAGAAATGGGCGGTGGTGGACAAGCGGCGAATGAGAGATCTAGGATTTTTTTTTTAGTGAGAGAAAAATTGAGAGAGAGAAATTTAGCTAGAATTATAAATGGTATTGAAGAACAACACGTATATTCTTGATCCATTTTAATTATATTTTATTTTGTATTTTAAAGAATTACGTTTAAATATATGTAGATAATAATGTAATTATGCTTATAAAGAGTGTTGACAATATCATGTAAGAGATCAAACACCAAATAATTAGGTGGGTTAGCTCACCTGACCACCCGATTCCTCACTTGAGTGAGTGATATCAGCTACGTGATACACTCTCATATGCTAACTATTACGAGGTTTCCTCTCCTTTATTTAAAAACGAAATTAATCTATTATAGTGACAAGTGATTTAAGAACAAAATAGTATTAAAAATCCCCTTGATTTTACAACGGTCATTAATCACATTGAGTAAGAGAAATTGCATTCAACGAAAATATGTTTTACCATTCCAGGTTTGTCACCACATATGACACAAAATGCATTCTCATTTAGACCGTTTACTCCTTTTCTTCTCAACTTCTTCCTCATCGATAGTGTTCTCCATAATAACCTCCAAACAACCAGGTGGGCTAGCTCACCTGGCCACCGGGCTCCTCACTTGAGTGAGTGACCCGGATTCGATTCCCTCTGGGAACGAATTGGGAGATGTGAGATATAAGGTTGGACTTGGAGATATGGGGTGTAAGGAGACTTGGTGAACTAACTTAATTACTAACAACTAACATTTACCGATAAAAAAAAAATGCATACATATTTTCCATGGGGTATAATTGTTACATTTAAAACCTTTTCTTTTCTCCAGAAATACATAATTGAAACATACACTTTGTATAATGTAGATGTATAGTTTAAATTAAAAATATGAAAATAAAATATGCAAATTAATAGTAGGATGATTTACATATAGGTTCAAGAAAGTCACTATATTTATAAATAGGTTTAAAATATTTGCACAGAAGTACATTTTTTTCTGCACAAAAACACTTTTTTTTTTCTGCACAGCACCTATTTGTAAATATAGTGACTTTTTTGAACCTATATGTAAGTCACACTTAATAGTATAATTGAAATATACAAATTCATATAACTAAAATATATTTACTAATATAAATAAAATATAAAGAACATATGTATTTAAAATCCATGAACTTGGGTGCCTATCAAAATTTGGTGTATAAATTTTTTATTTTTTTTTGGCAAGAGTTTTTAAAGCATATGACCTCTTGGGGACGGGTAAAAAGGGATTTTATGAACCTTGCCTTTGCATTGGATTCCTCACCAAAAGAGATTTCTTTTTTATAATTCAATAATAGAAAAGACACCCTCCACACCCTTCATTAAAAAAAAAAACATTGGAAAAAGCCAACCTATAAAAGAAAGTCAACCAAAAATAATAATAATAAAAAAAAAAGATGGCATGAAATTGATGATTATATGCTTGAAAACACACCACCCTCATTATATTAACCAACCAAACATTTCCTGATTTTCTTGCCATCAAATATCAAACCCCTTCTTCTCCAATATATATATCATCTCTTTTTTTCCAAAAAAAAAAAAAGAAAAAGGAAAAACAATTTAAAGATTATCATCGTTTTCATGAGCGAAATCTCTCCCGAGAAAGAAACGCATGCAATGCCAAAACGCGACTTCTTTGAAGAGAAAGAAGAAAGCGCTATTTCAGTTTCCGTTTTGAAGATCAAATCGGCATGTGAAGATGATGAGTGCAGTACACCGAGAGCAGTGGATCAGAAGAGGTGTGTTTCCCAGAAATGCCCTCCACCTCCAAGAAAACCCAAGTCAGTCCCATCCTTGAAGAGGAAGCTGCTGGCCCAACGCCACGATCTGCTCGATCTTTCACATGAGCTCGACTCACTGTTTCCTTCTAATATAATTATGAGGGATTTTATGTGTGGTAAGATTAAGAAAATTAGGACCCACATTTCTCAATAAAAATGTTTTTTACAATATTAATTACTAATTAATTCTACTCCAAATGTGTGAGAATTTTTTTAAGAATTAATACTTTGGCGCTTCATGCATGAATGACAAATTCAAATTACCGACTAAGTTCAGTTTCGTCGTGCAATTCAGAGCAGTCTCAGTTATTTTTATTATAAAATATACAATAATATTAATGTTACATTAATTCATTTTAGTAAAAAAGAAAAGGACTAATACTACTAAAAAATATATATAAATTTCAGTGTAAATTAAAAAACTATAAGTTGTTTTTCTTTTTCATTAATTGAATTGCTATATATAGTAAGTATTCAATGGAACTGATGTACAAAGTGAAAAATGAATGAAATTTGGTTGAAAGTTGTGTGTCGCATTAACATTTAATATTTGCGTGTTACAGTGTGTATACCTGCTAGATTCTTTATATATTCTCCATAAATCCAAAATTAATTATAGTATTTTTTTAAATATTTGTCGATGTATATATGTTATGTTTATAATTAAACAACAGCAATAATAATATATCATATTATAACTGGGAAAATGTTTTATATACTAATTGCGTGTGTATTTTTTTAGTTATGAATTATTAAATATTGTTGCTAGCTAGTAATTTGCTCGGTCCCTAGCTTGTTTCCTATTTTATGTTGTTGGTTTTTACCAAATAATTTGTTCTCACTTATCAGTTATATAGTAAAATAGCTATTATATATCTTTTAATAAATTAATTAATATTATTAGAGTAATACTATTTTAAAATACACAAATAATACTACCTCCGTCCCGGGTCTTTCTTCAAAAAGACCAGGGCACACATATTAAGGAAAAGTTGGAGTATGTGAGTGTGAAGTTAAATAATAAAATATAAAAAGTATACTTTATTGATTTTTGTGAGTGTAAATTATTTCCTTTTTAAGGTGTGAAGAAAAAGTTGAGACGTCATAAAATGGAAAAACAGGAAGAAAGAGTTGGGACGAAGGGAGGGAGTATAAAAAACTGCAAACTCATGATTTACATGAAATTTTGACATCTTTTTTCTGCATTGACATTTTGACATAATTAATATGTTATATATATATATATATATATATTGACATATTCTACACAAGTTATTAATAAAATAATTAAGATATATAAAGAACACAGTACGTAAATGAAGCATGAGGATGAGGGCAATTGGATACTCCATTACTATAATACTACTGTGCACCCTGACATACCATAGAATATATATATATATATATAACTCTGGTGCGAGACTGTCTAATAATATAAAATTAATATAAAATGTATTATTTATTAGTTTAAAAATTATCACTTATAAAAAGTGTATTTTTTAATAAAAAGTCATATTTCCTCCGTTCCAATTCTTTTACATTTTCTTTTTTGGGACGTCGTAACTTTTTTCACATCGTATAAATAATAATATATAATTTAATTATATTTACAAAAGACAATAAAATTAATTTTTATTTTATTAATTTTACATTTACATATATACTCTCTCTTTTCTTAAAACTCGTGTTTTTACCCCTATAAAGAAAGGGATTGGAAGAGGTAGTAATATTTTTGATAGAATATAACTGTCCATTTTTTAAAAATATTATCATATATTATTATATATATATATATATATATATAAATTTATCACTGAATATTTTAATAAGTGATAATATATTTATTAGAAGTGAGTATCATTTTTTCTTAAAAATATTATCTTATTTATTATAATCACATTTTATCTAATTTAATGTGCGAATCACGTTGGAACATTTTATCTAATTTAACGTGCGAATCAGTCTTGTATGCACCAGTTACACGGTGCAACTAAAATTTATTTTTTAAAATTTAAACATAATACTACTGAAAAGTTACACATGTTATTACTGAAAAGTTAAACTGTGAAAGATACACTTTTCAGTAATAACATGTGTAACTTTTCAGTAGTATTTTGTTTAACTTTTAAAAAATGAATTTGAATTGCACCGTATAAGTGGTGCACAAGTGACTTATTTTCAATGTGCGAATCACGTTGGAGAAAAGTTTCAAAATGAAATATTAAATTAAATATGGAAGTCCACTAATATATATATATATATGTATATTAGAGTGTGACATTATTGAAACATCATGTGTTTCAACAAAACATGTTAGCTACATATGATGTAGATGGTCTACTTTGGGATAAAGGCAAAGTTTCTTTCGATGTTGTACCAAATTTCAATCAATGTTTTCAAATATGGGTCGAAATCAAATTACTGAAACAGTACTTTATCTTTACAAAGCTACAATGCATTTTTAAGATCTTGTCAATATATATATATATATATATATGCATGATATTTGTATTAAATTTTAGTGTTTGATAATAAATACTTAAAAATAGATTATTTTTGTATTCTTGTTTGTTAGCATGTAATTCATATAATTTAATATTTATTTTTAATAAATAAAATTTTTTTATTTGCTTTTGTAAAGAAATACATGTGTTAATATTTGAGTAAAAAATATTTTCAATGACTAATACTTTTTCCCCATATATTCACACATTTTTTTAGGCATATTATCGAACAAATTTCGGGCATCCCTCGTAATTCTCCATTTTGAATAAAACCCACCAATTACATCTGCATAAATCCATCAACACATAACGTAAATCAAATAAGGATGAAAATACATAATTGACATTATAAAATGACGAAAGTTGATGGAAACTAATTACGGTGTGGGTTGAAGATGACTTATGCAACTGATACGGTAAAGTCGAGGCATGAATTATACTCATTCTCTGTAAAGCGTTGTTGCCCCATACACAAGTGCAATACGGATCATGGCAACCGTCCCCAAGATACGACTTTGGAGCCTTTCGTCCATTGCACTAAGAAGTGAAAGTTATCGACGAATTGCAAATGAGAATCCAAAACTTTCTTACATGACTTTAATGCAACTCTATATTTTCTAGTATGCATGCACTAGATAATCGTTAAACTGATGCAAAGTGTTAAATCAATTCAATTCGATTATTGAATTTTCCAAGTATATATGAAAAACAATGTGGGGGAGATCTATTTATACATTTTCAATAGTTGCGGGTAATTGGTGTAATTCATCACCTATTTACTTCTTTCAAAAGTTGCAATCTTTAGAAAAATCTATTCACCAAAAGTTGTCTATTTTTAATTCAAAGAGACACAACACTTCACTATTACCACAATAATTACATTCATTAATATATTTATCCACATATTAAATTACATTAATTTATCATTGACACCAATTTAGTTTTGAGAAATCAAATCAACTAAATCCATTTACACAAAATCAATAACTAAATTATCACTTAATATTTAATTAAAATATAATCAAAACCAATATTTTCAACGGAAAGTACTTAATAAAAGCTAGTTAAAATTGCATTTGACCACAAATTAAAGCAGCAAAAATACAAGAATCCAACACTCAAAATCCACATGCAAATTCAAAAGTCGAGATAAAACACAATTTTAAAGGACATGGATGCTCTCATTATTTGAATACGAATTTATAAGAAAATTACAAAAACAAAATGTGAAGGATTCACTTCCCAGTTTCAAACAACAAGGGAAAATAGTCTACTGATGATTCATTAAAAAGCATATAAAATTCATCAAAACAGACAAAGACTACGCCAATTTGTCGACACGAAAGAGGGGGGAATTGGTGATTACAGAGAACTGAAGTTCAACAGCCAAAAAAAAAAAAAAAAAACAATTCGAAGGGTCCGAAGAGAGATGAAAATTATTACCAGATCCAATGGCAAAATTGTCAAACCCCGAAGGAAAACCAGAATTGAGCCCTCTTTTTGTTTCGCTTTCAAAAAAATCTACACCCACCAACCTTTAAATATTTGGCTTTCTACTCATTTTAAATTGATTTTAAAACACAAAATTCACTAAAAAAAATTATTGAAAGAAAATATTTTACATAACACCTTCTCAAGTTAAAAACATATTAGTTATTTTAAATAAGACTATAAGAGTAAGTTTTATGTCAGACTGTCTTATGTTATAAGACCAGCACTTATTAATAAAATATTATCACTTTTAAAAAATAATACATCTTACGTACCGCAGGAATTTGCACCCTATGGAATGCTATTCATAAAGCAGTAATATATTGGTAAATATGTGTATAAGTTTGTGAATGTGTATGTAAATTAATATTTCATTTTTTAGTAGTATGCAAATTTGTGTGGGACGTCCAAATAAAAAAAAAAAGTGTAAATTCCTATTGAACAAATAGTGTAATATTTTTGTTAAAAGTAACTCACTTTTTATTAAAATTTCATCAATTTTTTAAAGTGATAACTTTTTATTAAAAAGTGACATAGCTCGTATCATAAGAATAATATATAATAATATTTACATGTATATACCGAATAGGTTTTATAAAAAGTAATTTAAAATAAACTTATCATTAAATTATTTTAAAGTATTATACGTTGCATATTTCTTTTCTATAGAAGAGGTAAAAAACGCCTGAATTCAAGGTTAAAATATTTGTACGTTTAAATATCTCATCAAACTTGTGTGTGGCTTTTCTGATGGAAACTCAATTCAGTAGTAGTTGACGCCGGTGGTTTAACTGCTACAAATGCAACCGTCTTGCTCGTCTTCTTTTTAACAGGACGCGAATGGGGAGATGTGCTTGAACCATCTTCGACCAACTGTTTATTGATCGTCTCAAAGACCATACCGGTTGATGAATTAGTGAATACATCTGAGGCCACTTGAAAACTCTTCTTGTCTTTCTTCAGACCTGAATCACTACCACATTCTGCATTTGCTGACGGAGTTTCAGCATCTATAGGCCCATATTCATCAACTGCACAAAGAAATGTCAACTCCATTACTAGGATATATCAGTAAAAGTAGCCAAGGAAAAGAAATCGTACATCAGCAACTGTTGCCAATTCAGAAATTTACCGCAAAAAAGGACCAAATGTGCAAAAGGGTAAGTCGGAGACTAAACAGTTATACCATGCAACTATTTCACAACAATCACTAAAACAACTAATACTATCATCTTTCCAATGAAACAATAAATATTGTTAAAAAATGCACTCAAAATACAAACAAGATGCACTGTTAAATATATGCATGTTTGCACCAAAATTTTAATTTTCAGATTAATTTAAGTGGAGAATTTATAGTCTTCTAGAAGTAATGAAGCATATACGAGCTTTATGATACAAAATTACAGTCCTGCAATAAACAACATCGCAGACAAATTTTCATATATTCCAATCAAAAGGTATCCATCCTGTTAAAGAGCACTCTGGAAAAAGAGAGTTCATGGAAAAGCACACAAAATTGGTTATACATAAAGCGAATACAGGAAAAATGAAATCCATAATCTCCAAAACTCAAGTCCAGAGAAACCACAACATTGAAAGTTAAACAAATCATATGAGGTTAAGTTGTACCTCCCAGTAAAACCTCGATATTCTCATATAATATTTTTGGTGCACTCGGTGAGCAATCCCCTCGTTCATCCTTCTCCTGATTGGTGATCTCATTCTTATTTGTCCTCTCGACTAATGCATACTTATCCACCTACCAAATGCATTCTAGCATAACAGTGGCTTCCTCCTTTCTAGGATAATATTCTCTAAAGACCTAGACATTAAGTAATTTAAAAAAAAAAAAAGATTTCCATAAGCAAACCAAAAAAGAACGGCATGTAACAAAGCATGTATATAAATAAGAGTACACTAACCTCAAATCCTTCTTGATTTAATTTCACAGTTTGTTCAGTTTGAGAAATAGAAGACACAGTATTGTACAGAAGAACAGCATCAAGAAGCATCTGCAAAAAAAGAAAATACGAAACAAATAAAAAGCACACAATTACTTCTTTAGATTAGATTTGAGTTAAGACTTTTATATTTGTCAGAACTCAGTAAAATCCCATTTCAGTGCATATGCAGAAAGCATGATAGTAAGTACCCCATCCAGATTTTTAGCTACAGAACACATCTCATTTTCTGAGAAGTTCAGACATCAAGTACGGTGAACCCACCTCCAATCCCACCCTCAGGAAAAAAAATTACGATATTAAACTAAAGTAAAAGGAATAAACCATGTTGAGTATTTCATATACTGATATACAAAAACAAAAACTCGTAATATTTCATATTTTGGATCATTGAATATATGCCAAATAAAGATGTTCAACACAAAATAACAGTGCTTACTTGCTGAATGAGTACTCGAATACGTGCAAGCACAGCCAATACTGTAAGTGAAAATTTCATGAAAAATGAACGAGCAAGCAGCGTGGATATCTCCCTTTGCATTGTTAAGAGAAAAAGTGTAGAGTCGACTGTATATCAACTACTTCATAAGTATAAGATTGTGCATCTAACGACATCT
The DNA here is from genome assembly GCA_026898435.1 of Prunella vulgaris. Classification (NCBI taxonomy): domain Eukaryota; kingdom Viridiplantae; phylum Streptophyta; class Magnoliopsida; order Lamiales; family Lamiaceae; genus Prunella; species Prunella vulgaris. Next base: position 222,523 of record JAPKLY010000564.1, read on the forward strand.
CAAGTCTACATAACACAAATAAGATTGATAAAAGAGTACGCGAAACTTGAACCATGCAAATTCTGTTATACGAGATTGACATCTCAGAGTTGGAAAAAATAGGCATCAGCAACTAATCAAGCACAATAGACCATTTTTAAATTTTATGTTAATAAACAGCACATAAATTCCTCAGATTTCATAAAACCATGAAAAGAAACACGAGAACTTGTGAATTCTAATAAAAAAAATGATAATGATAGAAGTTAAAGAGGGTAGTTAAATCTGCTAATAGTCCTTGGGCCAGAAAGAAGCATAATAAATGTCATAACAATAAAGAAAGATTACACAACAGTCAGCTGAAAAAAGGTGCTAGTATATGCATGTTATATGACCATAATATATGCCTGATGTTAAAATGGATTCAAATTATATGCAGACATTACGTAAATATAGTCATCAGTTTAAAACACAAGGATACATAGCTGCCTTCAGCAAAGGCTCGACCATCTGTAACAGCATCACAAGGAAATTGAGGATGAGAATATTGGCTTCAAGAGGTCAAATGTCAAAGTCGGAGGAGAAAGAAAACCACCTGTGACAATAATCGGGTAACTCCCAAAAGCCTTTCTAAAAAATTATATTTTTTGCTGCTGCATCTTCTCCTTTTCAGACTGCATATAATTAAAATTTCACCACCAAACCAGGAATAGAAAGGAATAGTCTTATTTATTTGAATATCAAGACAAATGGCATAAACAAGTTAAAAACATCCACTTGGTTTACCTACAATTACATTTCAAAATTGTGTCTGAATATTTAGTTAGCATAGATCTTAAAGAAGCACACAAAAAGAAATTTACAAAAAAAAAAAAACAGTTATACTGATCAACTTAATTCAAGTTTAAATCTTTATGGCACCAGACAATCCCATATACAAATTGAGTTTTCTTCAGTCCCTAATACAATAAAAACTCATAATGGCTCAAACTAACTTGATTTTGTTCGACTACAGAAGTTCTTTTAACCTTTAACAATGATAATGAGAAGTACACAACAAATGAATATCACTGAGGATTTTTAATGATAGAACTTAGAAATCTAAAAATGGTAAGGGGAAATAAAAGAAGAATTAAGAAAAATAAACAATACCTTTCCAAAAGCTGAACCTTTTGCTTAGGTCTCTTTCCATTAATCACCAGAAATGAGGACTCCAGTATGTCTTCCATGTTTGCTAATTTCAGAAGCTTCAAATCCCTTCTCACCTATCCCAAAAATGACGGCAAGAATTATCCGACACTCACTGAAACAAACCCACACGCATATTCAAGCACCTACCTATACTACATCTGTTAGAAAGATTATGAAATAGCAATGCTACACACCTTGAGAATATACTGGAAGTATGAGCATCTTCGGTGTTGATTCTTGTGTTTATACACTAGTCTTTCGAGAATTCCACATTCCGTCTGAAGTTGACTTGTAAACGACTTTAATCTCTCTTCAACTTCTTCTATCTCAGAACCCATCTGCAGCAGTCAACAATCAGACGCTCTAAGCCTGTAAAAAATTAAGTTGGATGCTTTAGGAGATTGCGAAAATCTTTCTTCGCCCATCGTCCATCAAACAGGTTATCTCCCAAAAAAGTCAACCATATTCGGTCAAAAAATTATTAGCCACCCAAAAGTCCTGTGGCATTATGCTCACCTATAATCTATTTCATTTTTCCAGACATATCCATGCAATAGCCATTTTAGTAACCAAAAAAGGGTAGTCGTATTTTGTATGAACTATTGGTCCACACTAATATTGTGCTTGCATAAAGCTAAAACCTAATCAACCTCAAATAAGGAAAATGTTTGCTTCTCTATTAACTAGAAATCATAATTTTCTAGCATGCTCAGTAACATGGTGCATTTAGAAGTATTTCAGCTAAAAGCTAGATCCAACTCATACTAATTTATTAATTTGATCTAGCACTGTGTAACCACCATATGTTAATTGAAATTTCTACAAACACAGCCACAATTTTTTTTAAAAATTCAAACATACAAAAACAAGAGAGTCATGGTTGTGTACTTGCACCTTCCCATTGTTTTCATAGTAACCATCCAATGTTAACTAATATTTTGATTCATTCAAGTTAGTCCAATAGACAACAGAAAGATGTTGGAGCAGAAAATGGGATTTATATCAAAATCAAGCATTAAAAAGAAAAATGCTGTAAGCATCCTATATATTAAAATGATAAAAAAAAAAAAAAAGAACAAGAGTTAAAAAAGAAAAGAGATTTGTTAGGGTGTAAAATTTAAAAGGAGCTATTCCCACATTTAAAATTTTGTTATGCAATAGAAATGAGGATGTAAACCAGTAAATGATAAAATAGAATAAACAATACTTTTGTTAATGTTTACAAATTTATTGAAATCATAGGCTAATGAAAGTGAGGCAGAAGAACAAGAGACCAGCTGCTTCTCTCATTTTTCTTTTTGTTGGTATGCTAACAAACAACAATAGCATCCATTGCAATACACATAATGACACAACAATATTAAAATTTCAACTATAAAGGCAGGCAACAGAGTTTTTTCTCTTGATTTGGTATGTAAGCAAATCATTACCTATATCAATTACAAGAAACTGAAGAAAGCCATTATGCATACTAAGCCCCAAAACTGCTAGAATTGGATAATAATAGAGCAGAAAAAATCCGTAATCATAATCACCAGAAGGAAAAGAGAACGACACAGAGAAAAGGGAAATATGTAAATATTACAAAAGGAGATAAAGAGAGCAACACAGAGCAGTAATTATACATAAACAAGAGTAAATAGATTAGAGGAGACATACTCAACAAGGATGGACGTAACGACGAAGGAATTGCTTCAGTAAAAACTGCACGAAGAAGCCGGAACTAGAGTAAACGGGCAAAAGAAATAAAAACAAGTCCGGTTATCAGGAAACCGACGCTTGGCAGTCGGCATCTGTCTCGAGTAACCGGCAGAGAGAAAGAAAAAGAGCGATAGCGGCGGAGTTCTGCAACACTCCGGCTCCAATTCGAGTGATTTTTTAAAATAGGGATTTGAATCGACGAACAATGAAATTCAATCGAGGATGTGGGTGGAGATTTGAACAATATAATTATCGTAGAAAATATATTCAACAAATCAGAGTGGCGCAGCGGAAGCGTGGTGGGCCCATACAGGATCGAAACCTGGCTCTGATAGTTGATTCTTGAGAGCAAGCTTCTATCCACTCAATTTTTTTAAGGAAATAAATTAAGTTAATGAATATAATTTGTGAAGTTTATTATAATATTAAAATGGTTATTATTAATGAATTAGAAAATTTGAAAAATTAAATAAGAAAATCACATAGATTCTCTCACACTTTCTCTCATTCTCTCTCCCCTTCTCTCTATCAATCTCTCAAAGTCGGTTAATTTTCGATCAAATTATAGTTCTTTGCCGGAGTTCGAGTATCAAATAAATATAGGGGTATTAATCGTCTCCTTCAGAGCTTTAATTTGGTACCGATGTTGGGGGTTGTTCTGTCGGTGTTGTGGTGATGGAGTTTTGGAGCTTCGAATGGCTGGCCATTGAGGGGCGGTGGATTTTTATTTTGATGGAGTTTTGGAGCTTCGAATGGCTGGCCATTGAGGGGCGGTGGATTTTTATTTCGGTGGACTCAAGGTCTACCACATTAGGGTTTCTTCTCAGTTAGGGCCCATCCATCGATGATTCAGGCAGGGATTGGGAAGAGGCTGTTGGCGGCAGATATGGAGGTGAGAAAGTTGTTGGCATCGGAGTAGGCGACAAGGTAACAGAAGGAGGGGACGTGTGTGTCAAAGGGGCGTCGGGAAGGCGATGACGGTTGTGGAGGGGTGCCGTAGCGACGGAAGATTATCTAACTAAATGTTAGTCTCTCTCTCTCTGCAATAGTTTCATGAATTTGTTGGATTCTTGAGTTCTTGTTGTTTGAATTTGAAAACCCTGAATTTTATGATGTGAAATTTCTCGAATTGTGGTGTTGTGCGGGGCTCTCTCTGTTCTTTTTTTATATAAATATATGTATATATATATATATACTGTAGAGAACATAAATTTGTAGAATCGGAGGTTTTGAGTGAAGAATAGAATGAACATGAGATAATTGAAAGGAAAAGAGAGCATCCTTTAATCCCAGGCCATACTCTAAGTTCTTTGTAAATTGGCTGCTTGATTTGTGTTCCTTGGACCCAGTTTTTTATGGTGCAAAATTTCAGGTTTTTGCTGACTCAATTCACCAACTTAAATTTTTAATTTTCCTATAGGTCTTAATTTTTCTATCCTTTGTCTGATTTTTTCTTCTTTTCAGGTCTTGACTGCTTTAGCGAATTCTTTTCATGCCATTCAGCCTCTCAAAGTTCCAGGGTTCAGGTGTGATTGTGTTTTAACTAGTATGTTCTTTTGATAGAGTTATATAACAATGAAGATTGGTATGTCTTTTCTATCCACCATAGTGTAGGGCTGAAAATGCTTTTGGTTAATTTTTTTTGGACTTATTCATAGTATGTGGCAAGACGTATTTGGTGTGGGATTAAAACATGATATTGAATTAACTTATATGTACTTAAGAGATGATTGTGCTTACCAATAATCATATTAACGACTGTGGGACTTACCACAGTTTTGAATGCCAGGCGCACAATTAAACCAAAAAACCGCTACTAAGACCTTGAATCTCGAATCCTATCTCCATTAAAACTTGACTGTTGCAAATGGATTTTTCGACTTCTCCGTTATGCAAGCTGCAGACATTCTAAAATTATTCTGCAATTTGGTTGTCTTCTTGTACACATTGTCCTCTAAAATTTTGACATCTCTCTTCTTTTGGTGTATCAACTTATTTGTAGAGAGGTTATGGATACCTTATGACAAGCTAGCTAAGGATCCAGAGCAAGTGGAGGATTAACTATTATATTTCAGATGTCTGCTAAATCAAAGGGAAGTTGCTGCATCTCCATTGTATGGATTTGGGAGCTCAGCACCAGACAGATGTATGCTAAATCAAAGGCGAGTTCCTGCCTCTCCATTGTATGGATTGGGAGATCAGCACCAGAAGAACCTGGTTCTTGCTACAAGCAACAATAGGATATATACATGATCAAATATTATATATTGGTCTGCTTATAATGGGTTTGGTCTGCTTATTCCATCTTGTAGGATAAAACACTAGACCATCAATCCATTTGTTTGTCTTAATGTAATTTTGGTGTTATAATTTTTTTATTTATTTAAATGTTAGATATTATGTTATTGTTATAGAACTGTAATGGTGAGTTTTTGAAGTTTTTAGATAGGAAAGAAAATGGAATGTGAGTTTTAGTTCATCACAATGGTGATTGTTGAAAATGAAAATACTATATTTTTTATTTTAATTTTTTGTGGATTTTTTTGTTATACTATTGCATGAATTTGAGATGGTTAATTATACTATTGTGTTCTCCAATATACTATAGTGTACTCGTTTATACTATAGTGTTTACTATTATACTATAGTTTGCTCATTTATATTATACTGTAGCGTTTAAATTTGAATTCGGGGTACTGTAGCATGTCAGCATAGGAGTACTGTAGCAGCAGCCTAGGTTACTGTAGCTGTCCTGATAATTAGGAAAAAGTAACTATAGATTAGAAAAAGTAATTTGTTCCTCTTTGTAATACAAAAAGTAAGTTGGTCTTGCCTTTAATTTAGTTTTTAAAAGTGGTGTTATATGTGGTTGCCCCTTTTTTTAATTATACCCCCCTTGCCTTTGAATATAGAAATAGATATTCTCCTTTTCTGTTTTTAAATTGTGATGAACTTGTGGATTTGATAATTATATTTATTGTTAAGTTTAATTAAAATTTTGATTTTTTTTTCAAAAAAAAATTATATTTTAAAATTATGTCTAATCTAAAAGTACACATATGTTTATACTTAAAATCTAAGTATATATGTTGGAGGGAAGGAGAAATCTAAGTATATATGTTGGAGGGAAGGAGAGATCTGCCCATGCTGGGAGGGGGCATGAGGCTCAAATCTAATAAACATAACTAGAAGGACAAATCGTTTGAAATAGAATTTAGAATTTATAGATACAAATTAGGGATAGAGTTTTTTCATGTACTGATCACGTGGGATCAAAAGAACATCGTTTTGTTTGTTCCGGCAATTTTTGAGACGTAAAATTGTCCATTTTGCAAAAAATATTGTAACGTAATTGAAAATATTAACTTTTTTGGGACGATTTTAAAAAAGTATAAGAATAATGGGACGTCAAAAAATTCTATCCCCACAAATAATTAATGAACGGAGGGTATAATATTATCAATAAAACGATATTAGAACAGATATCAGACAGACAATGTGTACAAAACCTCGTGTAAAAGTTTTAATAACATAAGTACTCAAGATGATATAGTTAAAACCCAGACTACTGAATGAGTAATATTTCACTAGGTGCTCCTTTCAAAAAAAAAAATATATTTCACTAGGTGCAGAGGTTTCAACCTTAGGCAATGCTATCAGACAATTTCGAAAACCCGAGCTTTTCATTTTATGTTACTATATAGACAAATGTGTGTTACCATATGAGCAAATGCATGTTAATGTAATGACAAAATATAATTTTATAAAAATAAATAAATAAATTAAAATAACAACATTTAGTTTGGATAATAACACACATTTTGTCTTATAATAACATATATTTGCCCATACAATAATAAAAAATTAAGAGCAAATTTTATAGTTTAAATAAAAAAATTAAAGAAATAAACTTTAAAAGAAAAAGAGCATTACATGTGGTAATGCAAAAGTAATCTTCAACCTCGGCATTAGCACTTTACTGTAGCGAAAGTTGCATAATAAAAAGACGATTCTGTCTTTCTAATTTTTTTAAGCTTATTTTTAGCTATGTCTTTAAAGATATAACTTTTCTTTTGCGGAATTTTATTTTACCTACCCGTCATTTGCCAATGTTGCATTCTTAGAATAATACTAAAATTTTGTATAAGAAGATTTTAGTTAACATGATGATTCATATTCTACTCCAATTATATTTTAAAGTTAAATATAATGACTCAAATATTGCGGCCCAACAACCCAAAATTATCGATCTTAAAAACTGGATAAGGCCGTATCTCATGCCCAGGATTTAATTCTACCTCTTGCTTTAGTTCCGGCCCAGGATACCTCTTCAACCCTTTTGCCATATATTGCCGATTTACACTTAGGAACCGGATATTTTTCCCCCAATTTTTAATTAGTTCACCCCACACTTACTTTGTTATGTTTTAAAATAAACTTGATGACAGAAATACCCCTATTATATAATTTCTTAAATTAAAAAAGGATCAGTTCACCCCATTCATTGTTCACACCAAATATTGTTTCATTTGCTTATCTTGGACAAAAAGTTTCGAACAAAACTCCCAAAATCCAGAAAATTTTTGCAAACATCATCTACGAACATGTTTTTGTCTCAAGATGATAATGGCTCACCCCAACATGTAAGTGTTCATGTTTATTTAATTTTTTTGACCTAGTTTTCGAAAACTTGGGGATTTATAAGTTGGAAATTATTTTTGTTTGATTCCATTACCATTTTGAAGTATATTGGTATTTATTTAGTAGTATATATGTTGTAGGAGTAGTATGTGGTGCGTAAATATGGTTCGTAATCATATTTTCGAGTTTCCAAATATGAGATGTTCGACTCTGGTCTACGGAACAAAGGACAAATTGTCCATAAAAAATTTCGAACAAATGGAATATTGTTCAAATTTTTTATCCGAGAAATGTCAAAAAATTGATAAGCCTTTTTCGAACATATGGGGATTGTTCTGTTAAAAATTTCGAACATATGGGATTTGTTCAGTTATAAATTTTGAACATTTGGCTATTTTTGAGCAATTATTTTCGAACAGTGGGCTATTTTCTTGTTTATATTTTTTTTATGTTGTTATAAGTTGTGATGTTGTTCTACATTTTATTACAGTGCTCGGAAAATGATGATGAAGAGAATATTAAGCGTGATTGTGGAGAGGAATTGGGACGTGAAATTGTTATGAATTACACTAGTGTTTTCACAAACACATATTTTTTCCCTTCCCGTGATGCACTTATTGATTGGGTACGGAAAGTTGCTATTGATAATAAAATGGTGATATCAAATCAAGCATTCTGATAGTGGATCGGGTCGGAGAAAACCTCGTGTATTATTAGCTTGTGAGCGGGAGGGCGTGTATCGGCCACCAAAGAAAAAGAAGATTGGTTCTATTGATGATGAAGAACGACCAAGTGGAAAAGATACGGGGTCAAAAAATGTAACTGTCCATTTTTGTTGAAAGGGACGGAGCAAGTTCCGTTTCAATGGAGTTTGGAGGTAAAATGCGGTACTCACAATCATCCGATTAACAAGTATTTTGAGGGTCATTCTTTTATGGGTCGCTTATCTGCTATGGAGGAGGCGTTTGTCGTTGACATGTCAAAATGCAATGCACCTCCCAAGTCGGTTTTAAAAGCATTGAAGGAGAAGAACATCATCAGTACCTCTACCATTCGGACAATCTACAATGCAAGAAGGAAACACAAGGTGAGCTAATATTTTGGACGTTCACAATTGCAGTACTTGATGAGTAAGTTTGTTGAGAATGATTACTTTCATTCTTATAGAAGATGTGAGATGACAAACAGTTTGAAAGAATTATTCTTTTTACACCCCATTTCTATAAAGTTGGTTCGTGCTTTCCCGAAGGTGTTGTTGATTGATTGTACCTACAAGACAAATAGGTATAGATTACCGTATTTGGAGATAGTTGGTGTTACATTGTTGCATCTGTATATTTATTGGCGAGAAAGAAGAGAACTACACTTGGTCTTTGGGCGTACTGAAGGATATGTTGGGTGAAGGGTGCATGTCATCCATTATTATTACTGATAGGGAGTTGGCCTTAATGAATGCTATTGCCTTGATATTTCCACATTGTAAACATCTACTTTGTAGTTGGCACATTGATAGGAATGTGCTAGCTAAGTGTAAACCCTTGTTCAAGTTCGGGAAGCAGTGAGAGGCATTCATGAAGCAGTAAATGTGGTTATCAATTCGCATACTGAAAATGAATACAAAGAAGCCCTTCAGATCCTTCGTTCCAAATTTGATGAGAAGTCAGTGGACTATGTGGTTGATCAATGGTTCAACCCTTACAAAGAGAGGTTTGTGAAGGCGTGGACAAACCAATTGATGCACTATGAAAATACAACGACTAACAGATATATTTATCAATTTTGTATACTTTATTAAGTGGTTTTTTTTATATTGTATTTATCATTCTGTATGTTTTGGTCATATTTAGGGTTGAGAGTCACCATGCTCGTTTAAAGAGATTGCTTAGAAACTCATTAGGAAATTTTGAGACTTGTTGGGTGAAGTGTGATACTTTGTACGAAGCATGTCATACTGCTATTAAGGCATCATTTGAGAAAAGTAGGAATGTTGCTCAACATAAGTTCTCATCCAGTCTTTATAATGGTTTGCGTGGTGTAGTCTCCATATACGCATTGGAGAATTTGTTTGAGGAGGTGAAAGTTGTGAAAATGTCAGGGTTTGATGCAAGTAACTGCAATCATATTTTGAGAACAGCGTATGGTTGTCCATGTGCACACGAGATTGAAGAATATGTGTACGCAGACAAACCAATACCGATGAGTGCATTTGATACTTTTTGGAGGAAGTTGGATATTGAGCCGGTGGTAAAAGATGATGTGAAGGAAACCTCTGACTATCATTTTGAAGATGCGGTTCGTGATATGGCAAGGGTGTATGAAAATTTTGATGAGAGTCGAAGATTGATTTATTTGAAAAATATGCGTGAGATAGTGAAGCCGGAGACGACTAATATGGTTGAACCGACCATTAAGATCGATCCACATGGTAGACCAAAAAGTAAAAGTAAAAAGACCTCAGAAAAATCCACGAAAAGGGATCCCAGTTTGTTTGAGTATGTTCAGTCGCAAGTTGATAGTTATTGCCCCCCCCAGAGAGTGTGGTTTACAATTTAGAGAGTTCACTTTCATTGCCAAAGTCTCAAAACACAAGAGTGTCTAAAAAGCTACCGTTACGTGCGCAAACTAGGAGAGGTAGTAGATCTAGTTCCACACCTTATTTCATATTAGTGCTTCCTATGGAATTTCAAGAGTACGCGGTTGATGTCCATATTGTAAAGGGTGATGGTCATTGTGGATTCCGGGCGGTTGCGGGCCTTTTAGGATTTGGTGAGGATGAATGGACTTGTGTGAGACAAGATTTAATGAATGAGCTATCCCACAATATCCAGTTGTACGAGAAAGTTTATCGAGTCCTAGACATGGTTTCAATCACGATGAAACATCTTAATTGTTCCAGTGATTCGGCATATATTGAGCACTGGTTCACATTACCGTACATGGGCCACTTGGTTGCGTTGGTGTATAATGTCGTGTTCTTTACATTAAGCCCCACCATATCACTATCATTCCTCCCATATAGGACTGAAATGCCATCGAATCCAAGATTTATTTGTGTGGTGTTGGTTAACAACAATAGCCACTTCGTGTATGTACTCAAAATACTATACATATTGAGTCACAAATTGTCCATCAGTATATTATGATTATCTTATTTTTAAATTGAATATGTGACTCTCGGTGCCGGAGTTACATTACCCCCAATTGTCACATCATGGAGAGAGTTCCACCGACCAATTGCTACTGGATGGGAAAGAGCTTTTAATTTCAAGAAAATGGAGATTGATAATCGTATGCATGATTTGAAGTAGGTTAGGATAAATTGTACATCTTTTGTGATCGAAACATTAGCTACATCTTTTGGGATCAAAACATTATATACATACTTTGCGGATGTATATCTTTTGTGATGTATATCGTGTGTGATGTACATCTTTTGGGATCTATATCTTTTGACTTGTTGAAATGAGATGTATGGAATATTGAAATACCTTACATACAGGGATGTTCGAATTGAAATTGGTCATTAGAAATTTTTTGAAATTGAAATACTAAACTGAACAACAAAGTTCGAAATTTTTATCATGTAAAAGTAGAAATGTTCGAAAAGTAAAATCGAACAAACCTGAGAAAATAAAAAAATGTAACCGAACATGTATGTTCGAAAAAATAGAGTGAACATTTGAAATATGTTCGACAAAATCAGCCGAACGAAGAGAAAATGTTCAAAAATTTCTTACATACAGGGATTTTGGTGTTTTTTAAGTTTGTCGAGGTGTGTATTTCTAAATTTGGGGGTGAACAAATCTACCTGTGTTTGAAAAATAAGTCCGAACAAATGAGAGTTGTTCGAAATTTTAAGTCGAACATTAGTGTTTTGTTCGAACTTTTTTTACATACAGGGATTTTGGTGTTTTTAAGTTTGTTGGGGTGTGTATTTCTAAATTTAGGGATGAACAAATCTACCGGAGTTCGACAAAAATTTTGAACAAAGGGGAGATGCTCGAATATTTTAGTCGAACATCAGTGTTTTGTTCGAAATTTATATCCGAACATTTTTGTTTTATCCAAAAATTAGTGACATACAGGTGTTGATAGAATTCACTAATCGTGTTTTTATATGGCTTAATGTAGCATATTAATTCTACCAAACAATAATCTAAGAATTTATGTTCTTAGTGTTCTTGAGGGAGTAATATATAGAGAGAAAGTAAATGTTGTGTTATGATTGAATTCTTGTGTAATAGTACAAGAGATGTCTTATTTATAGGTGTGCAAGTGTGAGGTAGCACCTTGTGAGCCTATATGGCTTCCGGTGTTGACGAAGGTCCGTAACCTTCGTCTTAATCCCTCACAATGCTCCCTTTACAATGCCCTATGCTATTACACATATACTTATGCGCCCACCATTCGGGCTTTTCGGACTAGGCGAGGTCCCTGGGAGCTCCTTTAGGGATGGCAAATGGAGCGGATCGGGGCGGATACCTCAATATCCATGCCTGCTCCGCGCTCTGCCCCGCTGATCCGCCCTGCTCCATGCTCCACTGCGGGGCAGTATTTTGAGATCCATGCCTGCCCCGCGCGGGGCGGATCTGATCTGCCCCGCTCCATCTATTAAATTCTCATAATTTTACAAAATAAATATATTAAAAAACTAAATGCAAAATATTAAAAATTCACAATTTAATCAACAATAATCCATCCAAATCACCAAATCATATCCAAGATTTGATTATTTTAAAAAATATATATATAATTCTATATATTATATATATATATATATATTTAATATTATATATAATTAATATTATATGGAGCGGGGCAGAGCGGAGCGGGGTAGATCAGGGCAAAAAATATGTTGATCCATGCCTGATCTGCTCCGCAAGCGGGGCGGGGTGGATCTGCTCCATTCTCAAAATGGGGCAGATCGGGGCTGATCCAAACAGAGCGGGGCGGATTGGATCAACTGCGGGGCGGGTCGTTTTGCCATCCCTAAGCTCCTTTGCCTTGTGCGATTTTCGGGGATGATGCGGTGATAGAGCTCGGCATGGCCTCCTCGGATAGGAGCGAGCTCCCTCTTGAGAGGGGTAGCTCGCCCATTGTCTCCTCATCCTTGGCTTCCCTAGTCGCTGACCTTGATCGATCGGGAGCTCGGGCGAGGTTCTCGCCTACCTCGCCGAGCTCCTTTGTGTCGGCCTTGGCTCGAACCAGTGGCCTCGCTCCCGCTCACCTCGACGACCTTCGTAGCCTTGGGATAATCTCGAGATTACCTCTTGGTAGTTCGCCTTGTTAACATTTGCCCCCCAGCTCGCACACATCATGGTTTATCTAATGTGTGGGCGAGCTGATTTGTCCCTATGGACGAGGACTCGAGCACTGGCGAACTACATTTGGGCAGGTGCC
>JAPKLY010000564.1:235444-265111 GCA_026898435.1 Prunella vulgaris
TTTTTGCTGAACATCTACTTTTGTTCGAAAATTACAGTGGAACATTTCATATTTGTTCGAACACCTATAACCGAACAAATGAATAAATTTCGACAGAAAATTTCGAACAACTTGTGGAAAATCGGAAAACCAGATCCGAACCCGAAATAACCAAATTCCTGATGATATCCACATACCCATTCAATTCCTTCAACAAATATGATCTATTAAGTGCCAAAAACACAAAACCCATTCACTTACAAGCATAAATAGAATGAAATGGACATAAACACATAATACCCATACCATTTTTTCAAAAATAATACAATGAAATGGGTAAAATGAAATGGGATGTAACTTTATCCATGGGTCTCCTCCGGTGGGTCTCCTCAGTTCGCTCGCCTGGGTCTCCTCCAGTGGGCGTCGACCGTCGTCCAAGCAACAAGTTACGTCTGAGTTCGAACAAAAATTTCTCTTTTTGTGTTATTAGAATGGGGTGAAGTGATAACTCCAATCCTTAATCCCTAATAAGTTTGGGTAGTTTTGGAAACTCACGGGGGGTGAATTGATCTATTAGGTAGTGAATTGAAAATTGGGGTGAAGTACTAAAAATTTGGGGGAAAAATATCTGGGTCCTTACACTTATTCACCGTCGGCCCAATTTCCTACAACCCAACTTACTCCAATCCACTCTTCGGCCGACCCAAATTTCTTGCTCATCCAAATTAATTCCATGACAGAGCCCAGCCTGCTTGTTCCCACATCCGAGCCTAACCACTTAATCACCTCCTCAGAGTCCACTCATTTATATTTCAAGGCATCACTCTCCGAGCCCACTAACCTTACACCTCGTGGTTTTAACACTGATTTTAGTTCAGAGTTTTTTGGGTAACTTAGCTTGGGATTCCCCTCATTTGGAGGACTCGCATGATTTCATTTTGCCCATGCTTCCGTCCTTATTGATTCTGATGGTGTTTTGCAACCCCTTCCGTTACCATTGTTTATCCGTCTGAGCAACCTGCCCCTGCCATATGTATTTCTTGTGATAGTAGTATTGTCGGTTCTAAGCCCTCTGGCTTTGTGATCCAACAATCTTCTCATTGCAAGAAGTCCAGGACTGGCGTCACGACCCATGTTCGCCCTAATTTTCTTAAGACCAAGATTCCTGGACCTAAGAGAGATGGGGGCAATACCTCCATCCCTTCTCATCGTTAGTATGTCTCTTCAATTTTTGATCTGGAACGCTCTGCCTAATGATCTCTGAGCATCGCATCTCCGTTGTTGTTGTTTTAGAACCCATGGTCACTTCAAAGCTTGACTTTTATAGGAGGGCTCTCGATTTGGCTTATGGTGTGAAAAATAGCTCTAATAAGATATGTGTGTTTGTGCAGTTCGGATTCCAGATGGATGTTCTTTTTTACTCTGTACAACTTGTGCATATCCGATTGTCTGTCGTCGTCCTCCCGGAACCAATTTTTATGACTTTTGTTTATGCTAAGTGATGTCGTATTGAACGAGTCCAGTTATGGAATAAATTGAGAGACATTACCGAGTCCGTTGAGGGGTGCCCTTGGATGGTTGGAGGTGACTTCAACATCTTTTTGCACATTGACGAACGAATCGGGAGTGACGTGGATCGCTCAGGCGAGATGTCTGATTTTGCTGAGGCAGTTGCTGATTGTGAGCTCCTTGATGCTGGTTATGTGGGTTCTCCATTTACTTGGAACAGACAGAAATTACATGAGCGTCTGGATCGTGTTCTTTATACTGAGCTTTGGTCCTCTGTTTTTCCTATATATACTGTGTCCCATCTCCCTCGCACTAGGTCTGACCACTCTCCGCTTATATTCCTTTGCAGATTCTCTGAGTCTATTCCCCGAGCTTATTTTCGGTTCCAGAGTATGTGGGTGCATCACCATACTTTTTCTGGATTTTGTCCGGGATGTTGATGGGAATGGCCAAAAAGGTGGAGAATTTGTTGGGCATGAGCATTGGGCTAAAATGGGTTTTGGCCCATTCCGGTTTCTAAGGCCCACACTTAATTCCAAACCCTAGGCAGATTTTGGACGCCTCCTATAAAAGCCAACAGCTGCTCCTTTTCTGTGTGAGATCGAATTTGAATCCCATTCGTGACCGTTGAAGTTGAGAAGCTATTGGTGTGGTCTGCAGCCTCTATCGATGGGCCTTGACCGCCGTTCCCTCAACATTTTAGTCAATCCAGAAGCAGCTATCATGCACCTACCTTTATCAATCAAAGTCATATTCATCCTTTTAGCAACCCCATTCTGTTGAGGCGTGTAAGGAACAATTTTATGTCTTTTGATACCAGAATTAGCGCACAATTTGTCCATCAATTTGTTGCAAAATTCAAGACCATTATCAGTCCTGAGGTATTTAATCCTTTTTCCAGTTTGGTTTTCAATGAGAGTTTCCCACTCCTTAAACTTATCAAATACATCAGATTTGTTTTTCATCAAGAAAACCCAAACTTTTCTAGAAAAATCATCAATCACAGATAGGAAATACAAGTTTCCACTTTGTGTGGGTACACTAGCAGGACCCCAAATATCAGCATGTAAATACTCAAGTATATCAGTGCTAGAAGGGGAATTAGGGTAGGGGTTAACAGGAAATTGAACTTTATGTTGCTTTCCTAACACACAAGAATCACAAAATGGCACACAAGACCGTTTTTCATCTCCAAAAGCACCAGATTTTTGCAAGATTTCCAAACCTTTATTACTCATGTGTCCTAATCTTTTATGCCACAATTCAGTTTTGTCTTTCTTGACAACATTCACAGAATTAGCACAAACATCAGATTTAGTAAAGCACACATACATGTTGTTTCTTTTAACATCTTTGAAAAGCACTAAAGAACCCCACATGATTTTCATAAAGCCTTTACCCCACCTTTCCTCATAACCCTCATCTTCTAAAGCAGCATAAGATATCAAGTTATTGCACAAATCAGGAACATGCCTCACATTTTTCAAAGTAACAACAGAACTAGAGGCAAGCTTTAAGCAAACACGACCAATACCAGCAATATGACACTTTTTTCTCATTTGCCATAGAAACATGACCATGCTCAACATTCTCATAAGAAGAAAACAAGTGTTTAAAAGGAGAGATGAAAGGTACAACCAGAATCTATAAGTCGTTCATTTTCACAAATAGAAGAAGAAAACACAGAATTCAAATGTTCATCACCCTTTTCAGTCACCATAAACACACTACCATCTTGAGAACTTGAGGCCACATTAGCATGTTCCTTTTGTTGTTGTTTCTTCTTAGGACTAGGACAAGCCTTGTAATAGTGACCATTTTCACCACAATTAAAGCACTTCCTATTCCTAGACTTGGACCTATGGTTCCCTTGAGGCTTCCTTTTAGTGTCTGAATCTTGGTTATCATGTTTCTTTTTGTTATGATACCTAGTAGAAGACCTCCCTCTAACATGCATAACCTCACCAGAATTTTTACTACCGTTCCCATTGTGTTTTTTAAGTCATGCTCTTTGCTCTTAAGGCCATTAACAACAATATCTAGAGTGACACTATCCCTACCATACTTAATCGCAGATTTGACATCATTATAAGTATCAGGTATGACATTCAACAACACAATAGAGGTATATTCATCAATATGCTTATTACCAGTTTGTTTGATATCTTGAATCAGTTTAGTAAAAACATCAAGTTTTTCTTCAATATCTTTGTTCAAGTCAAGTTTAAACCGAAAAAACTTTTCAAGTAAAAACAGCTTGCTAGGCAAAGAAGTTTCAGTGCACAACTTTTCCAATTTAGATTCCGGTGTTGATGGGAATGGCCAAAAAGGTGGAGAATTTGTTGGGCATTGGGCCCAAATGGGTTTTGGCCCATTTTGCTTTCTAAGGCCCACACTTAATTCCAAACCCTAGGCAGATTTTGGACGCCTCCTATAAAAGCCAACAGCTGCTCCTTTTCTATGTGAGATTGAATTTGAATCCCATTCGTGACTGTTGAAGTTGAGAAGCTATTGGTGTGGTCTGCAGCCTCTACCGACGGGCCTTGGCCGCCGTTCCCTCAACATTGGTTTGGAGTCCACCTAGGCGGGTGGCCTGACCCCAGATCCGTTAGCCAGAACCATGAGACTTGATGCGAAGGGGGTGACCCAAAATGGGACATTTGATCTTTTGATACTAGGGCCTTTGGCATGGTGAATCTACAACTTAAGCTTGCTGCTGTCAATCAGCGGTTAAAGTGGTGGAATCGTCATGTTTTTGGTAATATCTTTGACAGAGATCAGGCTGCCTCTTTAGCGGTTTTCCGCGCTGCGATGCTTATCTGGCTGATCCTACGCCTTTACTGTCGATGGAGGTAAATAGATGTAAGTCTATTTACAATCTTCGTCTTCGCATGGAGGAGGATTTTTTGCACCAAAAGTCTGCTGTTAGGTGGGTAGTTAAGAAAGAACGTAACACTAGATTCTTTTCCCTGTCGAGAGGTTTGCGCTAGGGGGATCCGCTTTCTCCTGCTCTTTTTGTGCTTGCAGCGAATTATCTTTCTCGTGGTCTTGATTCTCTTATTCAGAGTCGGCCTGAGATGATCTACCGTACTTACGGTGGTTTTCCTGTCTCTCATTTAGCCTATGCTGATGAGGTTCTTATCTTCACACGGGCGAGTAAGATCGGGCTACCTCTTTTGATGGAGTTTCTCGCTCATTATTGTTTAACCTCGGGTCACTCCCTCAATGTTCAGAAGTCTAACTTCTATATTTACCTATTTGAGGGAGATTTCAGGCTAAATGAGCGCCTTTAGTGCAGCAGTTGACTGACTTTCTGCCTCGTATGTTACCCTTCACTTATCTGGGGATCCCCTTGTATAAGGGTGCTCAGATGATGACTCTTTTTACTTGCCTTTGTGAGAGGATGAGAAGTACCATCTTGGGTTGGTCGCATAGGCATCTTTCGCATGGGGGTCGTCATGCTCTCATCCGAAGTACCCTTGCGACGATCCCTCTTCATTATTTACAGGTGATCCAGCCACTGGATGGGATGTTTCATGTTCTTGAGCAAATTATGGCCAGGTTTTTTTGGGGATCTCGTGAAGGTCAGAGGAAGAAACATTGGTTTCGGTGGCGAGACATGTGTGTTCCTGTGGATGAGTGAGGTTTGGTTTGCGACGACTGTGAGATATTGCTTTTAGTATGAAGATGTATTGGCAGTTTCAATTACAGTCTTCTCTGTGGGCTCGCTTTCTATATCGGAAGTATTGCTCTCCTCACTTTCTGGGTCAGCGTACTGCTCCGAGTTTTGCTAGCCATCAGTGGAAGCGTTTGTTGAGGTTTGGTTTGTTTGCTCACCCACATATCTTCCGGTCTATTGGTTCTAGGGACAGATGTTGTACTTGGTATGTTCATTAGTTCGGGGATCGACCCCTGGTTGAGTTGATTGATTTTCGTAGTCCCCTAGCTTGGTCACCTTTGGGTTTGTATTATATGCGGGATGGACAGTGGGACCTGAGTCTTCTCTATCCTGTTGTTATGAGTTAGGTGCTTATTCAGGAGATTGGTATTGTGCCTTTGTGATCCTCGGGGGGGGGGGGGGGTGATGTCATACGTTGGAAACTTACTTCTCATGGTGAGTATTCTTTGTCTTCGGCTTGGGAGTTTGTTTGGGAGAGGAGGACTCGTCGAGATCTCTTTGGAGCTATCTGGAGTGACTTTCTTTTTCCTTCTACTTCTTTCTTCCTCCTTCGACTCATTACTGGTCATATTCCTGTTGATACTCGTCTGTTTACCTGGGGCATAGCCCTTCCTTCCAAATGTCATTGTAGCCCGCTCCAGCCTCATATTGTGACGGTTTCCCATCTATTCCTATTGAGTCCTGTCATCTGGACGGTGTGGTTATACTTTGCATCCTGGTTTCACTGTGCACTTCCACACACCACTAACATTGCACGTGTCCTCTCCTTCTGGAGGCGGCTTATTCTTCATGCACACATGCACACATTTGCTTCTTGATACCTTGTTTGATACTGTGGTTTACTTGGATCGAGAGGAACAATCACAAGTATCGTGATATTCATTTCCTTGCTTCACATATTATTTGGCAGGTGTTTAGGCACTTACATTTACTGGTGATTGTCGGGAAGCTCCTTCATATCCATTGGCGAGGTTGTTCACCTTCTGTTGACTTCCTACCTGTGGGGACTGCTCCGGCTCCAAGACCTGTTAGATCTACTTTGGTTCGTTGGCTCATTCCACCTGCTCCGTGGATAAAGCTTAACACTGATGGTTCCTTTGATCAACACACATGTGTTGCTTCTGGAGGTAGTTTGATTCGAAATCATCTCGGTGATCTCAAGTTGGCCTTTTATTTGCCTTAGGAGGTAACATCTAGTTTTGATGCCGAGCTTCAGGAGTTCCTGCATGGTCTACATTTGGCGAGGAGGTTTGAGGTACCGGTCTGGATCGAGCTAGATGCTCTCCTAGTGGTTCGTCTACTTCAGTCTGTTCGTGCTGGCCCTTGGCAGGTTCAACATACTCTTGTCCGCATTAAGCATCAGTTGTCACAGATTCAGAGTAGGGTTACACACATTCTCCGGGAGGGTAACCGGCCGGCTGACTACTTGGCTCGTCTTGGTACTGACTCCCATGCTCTTCATCTTGTTTCTGTTCATTCTGCGCCAAACAGCTGTTGACGCTTGTTCGGATGGATCAGATTGGTTATCCTTTTTTTAGATTCAGTTGATTTTATTTCTTTATTTATTTCTTTGTATTACTCTAGTCTTGGTGTGTTAGTTTATAGTTGGTTTTTGGTTGAATGTGATACACAGTCTGTTGTGCTCACCTAGTTGGTTTTGTATTCGTATTTGTACACATACATATGTTTCTATATATTTGATAGGCCCTGAGGGGTGATTTGTTTTTTTTGAAAAAAAAAAGTATAATCCAACTAAAATAGTTTCTCCTCATTTATAAGATCTTAATTTTCTTTAAAAAATACACTCCATATTTTATATAAAATCGTCTCACCGTATGTATCACATTTCACTAGAAACGCTGTCAAATTTTTAAAAAATTGTAGTACTTTTCAAAAAATATATGTAAAATATAGTATCATTATAAATTTTAAAACAAAATTGTAAAAAGTAACAATACTTGTACTGAAAAATGATAAATGATCTCAAGGAAATTTATTATTGATAAAAAAGGTGGGAGGCAGATAAATAAATAGAGATGTAGAAGATGGAATTAGAAACTGTAGTTGAAGTAAAATAAAAACTGGGGATGTAGTAGTAAGTATTATACAAGGCAAGGCAAGGCAGGCACGATTGGCATAGCTTGGTAATAAGTAATAACTATTAACTTAACTTTTGCAAGGATGCGATGGGACAGGTGATCTTCCACCTTTACCCTTGTTTGTACCCAAACTACAAATAAGGTCTGTCTTCAACCCCCTATACCCAGGAACTATATATTAACAGCAGCATTAGCCGATGAAGCAGCCACTTGCTTCTGCGTTTCTACAAACCTGTTCATTCTCTCCAGCAACTGCCCAGCTTTACGCTTCCCCCTATCCGTTCCATGTTGCACCAGATCAAGCAGCGGGCCCATCACCCCCAGCTCCTGCGCATCAATCAGGTGCTGCTGATCTCCCGAACACAGGTGCACCAGCACAGCTGCTGCGTTTTCTTTGTTCCTAGGGGACCCGTTCCCTATAACATCCACCAAAACTGGAACAGCCTCAGCCGCCCCAATTGCAACCTTTCCTTCTGAATGACTTGACAGTATAGCTAGTATAGCGAGAGATTCGTCCACCATGGTGCCCTGAGGTTCAGTCAGCAATTGCATCAGGGTCGGTATAACCCCCGCCCTGACCGCCTTCCCCTTGTTACCTTGATAAATGCACAAGTTAAAGAGAGCTGTTGCAGCATCTTTCTTGCCCCGTTGATTGCCTTGGCTGAGAAGAGTCACCAAGGGGGGAATTGCCCCTGAGGCCCCTATCATCACCTTGTTTTCATCCACCACCGAGAGGGAAAATAGGGTGGCTGCTGCATTTTCCCGAGCTTCCATGCTCCCCTTCTTGAGCACGTGAACTATACCGGGGACTGCGCCTGAAGAGATGATGCTTCCTTTGTTTTCTTCGCATATGGAGAGGTTGAGAAGGGCGGTGACAGCATGTTCTTGAGTACGGGAATCAGGGGTCGATAGAAGCTGGACAAGGAGAGGGATGGCGCCAGCTTCAGCAATGGCAACGCGATTGTCGGCATTTCGTTTGGCAAGGAGGCGGATTTCACCGGCTGCAGTGCGCTGATCCTCGGGGTTTCCAGATGTGAGCTTGCAGAGGAGGGCGCTGATCTTAGAGCGCTCAGCAGGGGAGCATGCAGAGCCGGTTTTGGTGGCTCTAGAGCTGCTCGGTCTCTTTGGGGGTTCGATTCCATTTGCTTCGCACCATTGGGCTATGAGACTTCGGAGAACATAATTTGGTGTGACAGCGGTGCTGGTGAGTGTTTGCTGTGTCTTGGGACAGGTTCCGTGCCCTTGATCTAGCCATTTCTCGATGCAAGATCTTTCATATGTCTGCAAATGTTCCAATAAATGCAGTTATACGTGAATATAACACGTGAGACCATAAACAATGGAAAGATATGACTCAAGTAGCTGATTCAGCAGAGTGGGATATAGGCTTAATTTGTTGCTTCTGCTACAGCTATATCATAATTTAAAATGCAGTTCTACCTGACTTTGCATACATTCGTGTGTAGGCACATAACTGTTTACAACTAGAAGTATTAAATACTTGGGAACACAATTTTAGTCTTCAAGCTGTTGCTCTAAGGCAAAGAGAAGTACAGGAATGTGTGGCCTTTTGTGGTTTCATTATCAAGATATATTAATTCAAGAAAAAATTGATTCATCTGGGTGAAATCTTTTTAGCAACAAAGAATTGATGAAGATCATAAATAAACAACAAAAATTATGGAGTTGAGAATATATGACAGTACCTGTCCCGTAGAAACAATAACAGGATCCTTCATCAGTTCTAACGAGATAGGACAGCGAAAATCATCTGGGATAACGAGGTTCTTCTGATTTCCCTCACTCAGTGCTTTTCCACTACTACTAGTAGGGCCAGAGTTTTCAGAATGAATATTTGGATTAACAGTCTGCACAAAATCCTTCACCTTCTTTAACAGCATAGACATCTTTTCAATGCTCTCCTCAGGGTCACCGCCAGTTGCGCCAACCATCTCATGCAAAGCAAGAGATTCTTGAGTTAGGTCTGCAATTCCACCGAGCTCTAATTTCTCAACCAATCTCCTTAATACTTCTGATTGTTCTGCAGCATCTAAATTTTTATGGTACAGGGATACAAGATCATCATACAGCTCAACATCTGATGCATCTACCCTTCCCTTGGCTCTTTTAAACTGAGCAAGTACAAGTTCAACCTGGAAAAAATCGTATGAAGATGAGATATTTTGGGAGTTTAACCTAACATATGCCCAGCACTTGGACGATGAGAGCAGTCATTAAATCATATAATTCACGGCCATTGCAAAAAGACAAAACACAGCATATAAGTAACTTACAGTAACGAAATAACTTTCTCAAGTAACAGATTGAATCAAACATAGATCAAAAGGATAATGGCTTACCTGTTCCTTCACTTCATCTGATATGTCAAGTTTCTCAAAGGAGATGGCACCTAGAGCTTGCTCCACTTCAGCTGTAACTTCTTGAAATTTACTCATGATATACTCTCTCTCTAAGACCTGCATGCAAGATACCTTTAACATTTTATTGTGTTCAAATGAACCTAACGTACCAAATGGCGCCCACATTTGAAACACGCTGAAAGACATGAATTATAGACATGGTATAGCCTTTGGAAGGCAGATATGAGCAGAGTTTCACAAGTTTAATAGGTATTAGGGGAAAGGGGCGAGTTTTTTCCTGGAAGAGGAAATTTTTATGGCAGTTAAGGCAAAAGCATTATCGCATTTTGCATAAACTTATCCCAATTAAGCCAACTGTTAAGGAAGATAAGTAATATTCTGAAACAATAGCATTAACATGACACGGCATTTACATATGATATTTTGTTAGATATGTTGACTACAGCAGATGATAGGACAGATAAAATTGAGGAGAATCTAGCATTTTGGGTAAAAGGGTAACCCAAATTTTAAAGCTTCAGACTTCATGAATTAGGTCAATGTGCACGAGAACTTATATCCACCAATTTGTGGATATTCATGCTTGTAGATAAATAACACAGTGAACACTATATACAAAGGAAAATGATAAAATTAGGGGAAGCATGAATCTTGACATTGTTGATTATGCTTAGGTTGCTTTGAATCTGAGTAGATATAGGTGGACTAAAGTCTCCCTACAGGATATTGGAGTTTACTCGTATAACACATCACACACGTGAGTCCCGTGACAGTATTTTGGGATTCCAAGTTCATTACCATTTTCACGGGCATACTTGATGTAGCTAAACCCCAATCAATTAATAAAATACGACAAAAACTTTATAATTTTTCTTTTCAAAATGGATAAGTGTTTCCTTCTCTCCACCACGTGTCAATATTATGGTACGCAAAGCAGTTGTTCGTTTCCAAAGTGAGTAAGATCAACAAGTGCCGACTTCCAGACCAAGATTCCTCAACTTAACATAATAGCACGTGGCAACATATTATCTAGCATATCTACCCTAAATTTTCTTGCCAAATAGTTTAACAAAATGTCCGCAACTTTTAGACTTGACAATTAAGGCATAGAGCATTATGCGTAGTTTAACTACGTCAGCTAACTTGGCACAAAGCTGAAAATGATTTCATTAAAAAACATAGTCCTTGGAAGGTTCTGCAACTAAGAGAAGCTAGTAATCTGGAAACACAGCTATACTAAATTCCACAAAAGTGGTTGTAAGTCCGCACTTGAGAAAAAAAATCCTTTCTTTGCAACCACTGTAAAAGTACATATGCAGTAGATATTACGACCTAGACCTTCATTTCAATGATCCAATCAGTATTTCATCTTAGATAATATAAAGCATCATTGGGAACCATCATCATGTCCCTTTTTAAATGGATTAACTGGAAGATAAAGTAGCAAAATGAGGAAGACAAACTGTACCTATGACGCTACAAACTTTGGAGCATTTACCAACAGAGACCAAATCTCACGGCATTGTGGGCAAATTCCGAAAATTCGGGCAGTATCGACACTTTCATAAACATTTAATTGCAAACAACATACCACCAATTAAAAGAAAGTAGCATGGGCTGCAACATGAATTTAATTTTTGATGTGTGTATCCCTAGTTTTCTCCGCTAGGGTAATGCAATTGTTCACATAAATTAGTCACACATCAAGTGCTTCCCCCAACTACAGACTAGCATATGGATAAAAAATCTGCTCAGAGAAAATGCCTCACGAATGACCTAAGAGCTGTTACTAAGCAATCCTTGCATTAATTCACTAACAAGTATAAGAAAAAAATAATTGATGCTTAAAAGAACACAGACAATTAACTTCAATTGAATCATATGATCCACCCAGATAACAACACAATCACCCAAAACACAAAAATTAAACAGATCAAACAAATAAAAGAATGAGAACCTATAACATTCACTCCCAATCATGATCCAAGACTAAAGATCAAAATAAAATAACAGCAATTGTTAAAAAAAGCTAACATAAAACGAAAACCATGTCATACCGACCAGATAAATCTTGCTGCCTTCGCTCCCAAAGCGAAGCAACTCTTTGGCCGATTCGAGCGTCTTCGCTAGCGAGGCCAACGCTTTGGCGGAGTCCTCGGGGAGCGGCTCTTTGCTGTCGCGGATTTCTTCGAACATTGGCGTCAACAGCTTCAGCCGCCGAGCTAAATTGGTGTACTGCTTCTTCACGGTGGTTCTGTAGTCGGAAATCGCCGAGATTTCGCCGACGACATCAATCAATTTCCGTGACAACGCGGCTTTATCGTCCTCCTCCATTGGCACACAAAGGGATCTGGAACAGAAATGGGGTGTTTAACAAAAAGAAACCGTGAAATCAGTGCGAATGGTGAGGTGGAGTCAACGGCGCGGAGCTAAATTTGAGCTGGCGAGCGACTGCAAAAGCGAGTCCGGGTCAGAGGATTCTCCATTGAAGAAAGAAAATTAATTGGAGATTGACTATACGAACCAGGGGAGGGGGAGGGGGAGGGGAGGGGGTGTTATGAAAGAGGAGGACTTTAACTTAACTGCGGTTGGATATTTAGGTGACAATGGTGGCCCGACCTGCACATTATATCGAAGAGTTTGTCCTGTGTGAAACCGTCTCACGTGATATTAACATCATTTTTTAATAAAAATATTATTACTTTTTAAAATATATAATTAGAAAAGGGATAAATTTTATATTAAATAAATTGTCACTTTTACTAAATATTTGTAAAAAGTACAGTTTAAGACAAAACTTTTATAAGGGATACTCTCTCTGTCCCGCAGGAATTTGCACACTTTCCTTATTTGGTCGTCTCACACAAATTTGCACACTACTAAAAAAGGAAGCATTGATTTACGTGCACACTCACAAACATTTACACATATTTACCCATATACCACTACTTTATATATAAAACTATTTTTTCTTAAAAAATGTGCCGTCCCGTAGGGTGCAAATTCCTACGGGACGGAGGGAGTAATATTTTTATTAAAAAGTGATATTTTTTCTATTCACAAAATTTTCTTTTTTAAAAAAATGATATAAAATTTTTAAAAAAATTAGTACTATATTAAAAAGATAGATAAAGTATAAAAAAATAGAAGTATTGTAGACCCCAATTGAGTGTAGTTTCTTTTCAAAGACAGAAGGAGAATAAGATGATGGACAAACAAAAAAGAAAAGTGGGAACAAGATTGGTAGGATGAGGGAGTAATAGTTTTGACAATGGCATCTGATAGTCCCACAATTAAAATGCTTTTGGGAACTCGTTATTTTTTTAAAAACACATTGAAGAATAAACATAAAATAATAAAGAACACATTGATGTAAAGTAGTTCAGATGCTCAAATTTCTACATCTACTATTCTGATTTAATTTGAGAATTTCTTCATCTCGGAAATGATTCTTGTTTTTAATGTGTCAAGGTGCACGAACTAGTCTTATGTTCATCCATTAAACGACCTCTCGTTTGGACTTATGTTCCTCAGTGGAACTACCTATATCTGGACTCACATCTCTCTCGAGATTGTCTTCACCTACCTCACTTCAACCACTAACTCTTGGGTAAAGGTTTAGGTTTGATTTGCTTCCAACTAGGTGAGATTTTCCTTCAGTGTGTTAGCCTTAAAGCTAGGATTGAGAAAATTTCTCTAAACTTTTGATGTATATGATGAGCTCGAATACAAACTAGAATACTCTAAAGACATATTATGACTGAATAGGGTTCATGAATTGCGATGCTTAAGATCTGACTCTTCTTCACGTGTCTGCATTCCCATATCTTATCATTCTACTTATTCTTGAAGGCTGAGCTTGTATTATAGTGTGAATTTGAAATTTTCCATTGGGCAGAGTAATATTCAAATCCAAACTATTTATGAAGTATATATTTTTTTTTCAGGGGAGCTCTGGTCTTTGTCAGTTTTTGTTAGACTTGTTATCTTGTTCATATTGGCCCACATTAGCTGAGTCTAATAGTTATTTTCGTTAGGATACTTGATCAGAGTAGTCCTGACTTCAGACGACTTATCTTCAGTTGCCTTGAAGATCTTCAGGAGAGCTTACTTTAGGTGGATAGTCTTTAAGGATCTGGTCTACTAGAGACTTCGAAGACCTTCGAGGAGTCTGACATTAGGCTCACAATTTAGGACTCGGGAGTCTTCTATAGCCTGACACTTCAGGATCATGCTATTCACCGAAGTCCCAGCTTATATGAGTAAGTTTATACTCAGTAGAATTCATCATCAGGATTGTCTTCAGGTCTTCTGATCTTCAGGCTTCTTGAGTTCCCCTTCAGCTAAATACTTGTAACATAAAATCTCTTATATCATGACCTATCAGGGAAAAATAATCATGACAATAATTTGATCCTATTATAAGACATTTTGGAAATCATCACAACTAATACATATCCCAATAATTTCTTCCTTTTTGATGATTAAAAAACTCATAACATTCCATCTAAACTATAAGAAGAAATATGTGTTAGTTCAATAAGTAATTGAGTAAGAAGAATATAAATTCCCAATTTTTTTAAATGATCTGTTCGGATGACAACATGAATTTTAGAAAGATTTGAAATATAGAAACCTAGAGCAATGGTCAGACGAACAACCTGCTCTGACACGAATTAATGGTCCCTCCATTAAAATGCTTTTGAGAATTTATTACAATTTAAAAAGAAAAAACACACCAAAGCATAAACATAAAGCAATAAAGAGCACAACGACGTAAAATGGTTCAGAGGCTCAAACTCTTACATCGACTATCCTGATTTAACTCTTCATCTCATATTTGATTCTTATTTTTAACGTGTCAAGGGTAACGAACTGGTCTTATATTCATCCATCGAATGACCTCTCATTTGAACTTACGTTCCTCTGCGGAACTGCTTACATCTAGACTCACATCTCTCTCGAGATTACATGCATCTGCCTCACATCAACCACTAATTCTCAGGTAAGAGTTTAGATTTGGTTTACTTCCAACTTGGCGAGATTTCCCTAATGATATGTTAGCCATAAAGCTAGGATTGAGAAATCTCTCTAAGCATAGGATGTATATGATGAGTTGAGATACAAGCTAGAACACTCTAAAGACATATCTTGACTGAATAATGTTCTTGGATGGAGATGATTAAGATCTGGCTCTTCTTAACTTATCTGCATTCTTACATCTTGTCTTTCTATTTTACTTCTATTTACTTTTGGAATTTAGATTCTCAAAATTTCTGTATATATGTTGGAGATAATTTGCTACATTTTGGCTAAATGTCAGTGGTAATATGACATTAAATGTGGAAAGTCGAAAGGAAGAATCCCATTTTCATGGCAATTGAGTTTGCTGCTTTGCTCTGGTATATACCCTCCATCTAAATAATGATTCATGATCAAATTTATCGATTTTTTTGTTAATTTTTCTTTTTATATGTACAACCTTAGACTAAATGGTTAGGTGTTATAATGAATTTTTCCTTCCTTTTTAGGAAATTAAAACATTAGTATGCTTTTTGAAAATAATTCACAAAATTTAGTCTTCCTTTTTAATTAGATTATTTGCTACAATTTTTTAGATGATACCTTCAACTTGATTAATGATGCAAGCGGAATAAATTTAATGTAGTTTTGCAATGGATTTCTTTTATGTAACTGCCATGGGTTATTATTATATATTATTGTTGATAAAAGGAATTTAAACCAAGTCCAAGTTGCTCGCCACCTTGTTCGTCCATCTCAGAGATGGCGAGGCAATAAGTCCACGTGGCCAAGTCCAAGTTGCTCGCCAGGCTGCTCGCCACCTTGCTCGTCCAGCTCAGAGATGGCGAGGCAACAAGCCCACGTGGCCAAGTCCAAGTTGCTCGCCAGGCTGCTCACCAGGCTGCTCGCCACCTTGCTCGTCCAGCTCAGAGATGGCGAGACAACAAGCCCACGTGGTCAAGTCCAAGTTGCTCGCCACTTTGCTCGTCCAGCTAAGAGATGGCGAGGCAACAAGCCCATGAGGCCAAGTCCAAGTTGCTCGCCAGGCTGCTCGCCATGCTGCTCGCCACCTTGCTCGTCCAGCTAAGAGATGGCGAGGCAACAAGCCCACGAGGCCAAGTCCAAGTTGCTCGCCATGTTGCTCGCCCCGATGCTCGACCATCACTCCCAGGGATGAAGACACAGAGATGTCCAGAGGACCTGTAAGGAAGGCATATGTCGGTTAGGTTAGGGTTAGTGGGGCAAGTAGCTAAGGTGGTGACAATTGGAGGACACTTGTCACCATCAGAGGCCTAGTGACTTAAAAATGTGCCACCTCACCCTTACAAGGGTATAAATACTTGTAAAAACTCATTTGGAGAGGATCTGATTTTTCCTAATACAAGAAACCCACTTACAATATTTCTCTCTATTTTCTCTCAAGAATTCATACTATTACACCTAATTCATCATCTCAGATTATTGATTGAGTAATTCCCTAAGATTATTAGCCACATAAACATTTGATTATAAGAATTGCTCAACAATTTGGCGCTAGAAGGAGGGTCCCGAACCTCCGTCAATCAAAAAATTCAAGTTCGTTATTCGTTTTCTCAAGAACAACCATTCAAATTTTGTGAATTGTGTGAAGAACAAAAGGGTAATCTTCAAGTGTAAGTGTTTTCGAGAAAAACTCTTTATTTTCGAGAACACGAACTAGAAAAGATTTCTCTTAAGAATTTATTTCTCAAACACAATTTCACCAAAAATGATGAGACGTACATACGATGATTCCCATGATGAATCCCGCACCACATCAACAAGTCGGAGGTGGAAGGGGAAGAAACCTTCAGGACACCAACATGCCGGACAATCCCATGTTCTGGCTTTACCAGCGGCACCGGTTGGAGCCCAAATTGAGGACACTTGGGAGTCGATGGTAAAGACACCCGAAGATATAGAAAGGGACATGGCAATGCTACAGCAAATGCAGAGGAAACAGATGGTGATGGCTCTTCAACCCGTGATTCAAGCGGCCCCGATGGAAACAAGGCGTGAGACAAGGACGAGTTACCACCCCCAGGAGGAAGAAGCTAGTATTGGACGTGTCGCCCCGGAGAACACAAAAGGCAAACAAAAAATGTGCGATCGCCTGGGACTCCAACCCAGATGATCTGATCAGCGAGCAGATGGGCGACCAGATGGGCGACCAGCTGGGCGAGCAGTTGAGCAGCCCATGTATCATGAGGGGTCACAAGGTGATAGACACAACGAGCCGAGTCACCACTCGGAAGGTGGAAGATCTGGATACTCACAACACCAGGAACCTTGTGAGTCGGATGCGAGACATCAGCAAAGGCCCGTCCTGGACCGGTTGAGGAGACGGGCATCCGAGAGGTTAGGCCCGAATGCTGCAAGTAACCTCCAACGACCACACCGAGAGGTCGCCCGAAGTGAGGGACTGCCAGGGTAGCACGTCAATATGAGGTGCACCCGGAACAGCCTCGAGGAGGGGGATGGTCTTGAGGGTCGTCAGTTTTGGAGATTGAAAAAACTGAAGAAAACGGTGGAGGACTTACCGCAACAAGTGGCCACCGAAGACAAAGTTAAGACGTACACTTCCCTCCCGATTTCACCATTGTCTACAACCATCCTCACGGCACCGATCCAGAAGAAGATACAGTTTCCGTCACTGGTACTGTATGAAGGAAAATCCGACCCCAAGGTCCACATTTCAAAATATGCTGACTACATGATATCAATGGGGGCATCAGATGCGACACAATGTCGAAACTTCCCTTTGACCTTGGGTGACCGTGCCCATACATGGTTTTCGGCATTAGCACCAGGCTCCATACAATCATTTGGCCAGTTGACCCGAGAATTCCTATCCCACTTCTTGGGATTCGGAACGTACCTGACACAGAAACATCGGCTGGCCAATATCTCACAAGGGGCGGAAGAGACTGATCAACAATACTTGGAGCGCTTCGACAAGATCCTTTTAGAAGGTGAGTCGGTCAGAGATGGCACCAAAGTTTTCGCTGTTACGGCGGGTTTGCGTAAAGGAACGGACCTGTGGAGGGAAATGCATTTATCCTGTCCTAGTACGTACGCCGAATTTCGCCATAAAGCCGGAGTCTATGTGGCAATGTAGGAGGTCATGGCTAAACCGTTGGGATGGAGATGGACGAGAAGAAAAGCGGAAAGAAACCCAGTGCTGGTGGGTACAAGGCTCCCAAAAATCTTAAGTCTTTCGGGGATGCAACAGAATATAAAGAGAAACTCAATCAAGTGCTGACCACCACGATCGACCATGTCTTCACAGCTGTGAAGGACCAAGATATGCTTGCAGCCCCTCGGAGGATCAGACAAGATAGAAGCAAGCTAAACCCGAACAAGTTTTGCGCTTATCATCAGAGTATCGGACACTTCACCAGTGAGTGTCGAGACCTCTTAAAATAACTGTGGAAGTTCTACGAAAACGAGAAGCTTGCCGAATTCATTAAGAAAGCTCCGGGGAAGAGACAACGACAGCCGAGGCAAGTAGATTTGGATGATGAGGATGACGATGAAATGGAAAGGGCCCCGAATAGGCAAGTGCGAAGAGGTCCACCAGCAATGCCGACACATCAGGAACCTAATCGGGAAATCCTCGTATTTGAAGAGATTGGCTTAGCTGGGGGAATGATTGATGGTTATCCCGCATCCAAAAGATAAAAGAAGGTGGAGATCCGGGCCAATCAAGTACAAGAGATGGGGTCCGGATCGAAAGCATCAGCTAAACCAACTGTGGACTTGGTCTTTTCACAATTAGACCTCAAAGAAATCCTGACTCTGCACAACGACTCCCAAGTTATCAGTGCCAATATCATGAACACAAAGGTGCACCGACTGCTAGTAGATACTGGAGCTTACACGAACATCTTGTTCAAGAAGACACTAGATCAGCTAGGAGATTACGAGTCTTATTTAGAAGACTGTAATCATAAAATAGTGGGATTCAGAGAGGCTGTGACCGTCCCACTAGGTGTAATAAGATTGTCTGTAGAACTTGTAGCGATAGAGGACCCGGAAAGGAGGATGACCAGGTTGTTAGATTTTTTAGTCGTAGATCAACCATCCGCCTATAATGGGTTCCTCGGCCCCCCTTTCATCTCGGAATTTAAAGTTGCATGTTCTACGTATTACTACTGTATCAAATTTCCAACTTTAAAAGGTGCAAGTACAGTCAAAGGAGACCAAAGGAAGGCGCGAGAATGTCTGCTAATCTTAAAGAAGCCTGTCACTCAGGTGTTAGTCTATGAAGACGTAGCATCCCAACATTCCCCAGATGAGCCTAACATCTTGGATGCTATCTCTATCGACACCGAGATGATGGAAGTAGATCAAACGCCGGAGGAGATGGAGGTAGATGATACACCCCTATGAGGTCAGCAGGCCGAGGGGCATGTGGAAGAACACACCGAGGTTCAAGATGATGTACCAGCAACCATTGTTGAGCCCGAAGGCCAGATGCACGCACCACAAGATATTGAGCCCCTGATGGGTTACGAGCCAGTCCCAATGGAGATGGACATGCATCTAGAAGGACCCATTGAAGACCCATGGTAGAAAGATAAAAAACGACCTGCCACCCCAGTCGAAGACTTGAGGTCCATACAGGTAGATCCCAATAAAAAGGACTTAGAACTTTTTATTGGGGCGGAGTTGGAAGAGCCTTATAGAAGCAAAATGGAAGAGTTCCTTCGGGCTAATCTCGATGTGTTCGCATGGTCACATGAGGACATGACGGGCATACCGGTGGAACATGCATGTCACCGTCTAAACATTGACCCCACGAAGAAGCCCGTCCGCCAGAAGAGAAGAAAGTATGGACCAGATAAGTATGAAGCATTAACCGGCAAGGTGAAGAATCTTTTGGACAATAAGCTTATAAAGGAGGCACTATGTCCTCAATGGGTGGCGAATCCCGTCCTGGTCAAGAAGTCAAATGGAACGTGGAGGCTCTGTATAGACTTCACAGACCTCAACGCCGCGTGTCCGAAGGATAACTTCCCATTACCTCACATAGACCAGTTGGTAGATAACACGACAGGACATGAAATAATGACGTTTATGAATGCCTTTGCAGGTTACCATCAGATTGCCATGCACCCAGACGATCAAGAACATACAACTTTCTACACAAACAAAAATTTATTCTGTTGGAAAAGTATGCCCTTCGGGTTAATCAATGCCGGAGCCACGTATCAAAGACTTGTCAACAAGATGTTCGACCAACACCTTGGTGATACAATGGAAGTCTACGTCGACGACATTGTGGCGAAGAGCCTAAGAAAGGAAGACCACTTGGAGCACCTCAAGCAAGCATTCAATATCATGAGAACGTACAACTTGAAGCTGAATCCGAAGAAAAATAGTTTTGGGGTGCAGTCCGGTAAATTCTTGGGGCATCTGGTGAGTCAGCGAGGGATAGAAGTCAATCCAACACAAGCCAAGTGCATCCTAGAGATGGGACCACCAAAAGATGTACCAGTTGTTCAAAGACTCACGGGATGTCTCGCGGCGTTAAACAGATTCATATCCAGATCCGTAGACAAGAACAGACCATTCTTTGAGTCCATCAAAGGCAAAGGCATCTGCAAAAGAATCGGGAAAAACAACTATGTCTGGACCGATGCCTGCCAGCGGGCGTTTGAAGATATAAAAAGTTATCTCAGCAATCCCAGATCCTGTCAAAGCCTGTCCCAGGAGAAAAGTTATATTTGTACTTGGCAGCATCGGAGGTGGCCATAAGCTCAACCTTAGTACCTGCGGAGGGCAAGACACACTTGCCAATATACTATGTCGGCCAGGTGCTACATGAGGCGGAGCTGCGATACTCTCCGATGGAGCAGTTGACATACGCATTAGTGATGAGCGTGAGGAAGCTCCGACCTTATTTCTTCGACCACCAAGTGGAAGTCTTAACGATGTTTCCTTTGAGACAAATCTTACACAGACCCGACACTGTCGGACGATTACTAAAGTGGTCACTAGAGGTCAGCCAGTATGGTATAACCTACGCTCCCTTAACAGCGATCAAGGGGCGGGCTCTAGCAGACTTCATAGTAGAGCTAACCTACCCTCAAGATCTGAAGAGGGGACGTATATACCTATGGCACCTCTACGTAGACGGCTCAGCAACAAGTTCCACGGCCGGTGCGGGTGTGGTCCTAGTGAGTCCCGACAAACAAGTGTTCACCTCAGCAATAAGGTTTGACTTCCTAGCAACTAACAATGAAGCCGAATACGAAGCACTTATTATGGGATTGAGATTATCATTAGCTGTGGGGGCAACCATACTTCAAATTTTTGGGGATTCGCAGCTAATAGTATCTGAAGTCCGAGGCGAATACGAAGCAAAAGATTGGCAAATGATCATCTATCAAAGAATCATCGCGCATCTGATATCCAAGTTCGATCAGGTATACATTGAGCAAATTCCCCGGCTTGAGAACACACAAGCAGATGCTTTCGTTCATCTGGCCACAAGCATCGGAGAACCAAGTATTTCGGAGGTGGTGGTCACAAAGCTAACAAATCCTTCAACATTTGATTATGTTAATCAAGTGTTGAAGAGGGGGTAACAACTAATAAACAACCAAGAAGCGATTGACGACTGGCGTACGCCCATCAGAAAATACCTAACCAATGGAGACCAGTCAAAAGATCCCTGGGAGGCACGACGATTTGCCAAACAAGCTGCAAGGTATACAATAGTTGGTGGAAAACTATATAAAAGGGGAATCTTTCTACCACTACTCAAATTCCTCTCCCCAAAAGAAGGACAGAAAGTGTTAGAAGAAATTCACGAAGGGATATGTGGAGGCCATGCGGGGGGGCAAGCCTTGGGGTACAAGGCTATCATACAAGGGTACTATCGTCCAACATTACGAAAAGATGCCATCAAAACCTGATCTGCAGGTTTGGCCTACCACACTCAATCGTCATAGACAATGGACAACAGTTTGACGAAAGCAAATTAAGAGATTTTTGC
Organism: Prunella vulgaris; assembly: GCA_026898435.1. Taxonomy (NCBI): domain Eukaryota; kingdom Viridiplantae; phylum Streptophyta; class Magnoliopsida; order Lamiales; family Lamiaceae; genus Prunella; species Prunella vulgaris. The sequence goes on from JAPKLY010000564.1 coordinate 257,135, forward strand.
ACCTCATGGAATATCAAGAAAACACTACTTGACTCCATACCACCCACAGTCTAAATGTGATTCAATGCAAGAGAAACAGATCTCAAGACGCTACTGTCAAAGCCCAGGGCGAAGCTATGAAAAGCTAAGGTTAAAGAGTGTACCCTACTAAAGGAACACAAATAACCTAGTGCCCCGCATTAATGAATATTAAGGCAAAGTTCCTCAAAGAACAGACGCCGAAGGCAAAGTGTTCCAAAGGAACCCAAATGCCCAAAAATAATTTTAAGTGCAAGTTCGCAGTTGAAAGTAACGTAAGACGAACCAATACGCACCATAAAAAAAGGGGCAAACTGAAGACAGTAGCGCGAGCATAACTGAAAATTCACAACAAAGAGACAAACACAACAAACAAGGTTAAGAAAAATGATCAAGGTAGAGTAGCTTGCCCACCAGCATGCCCACCTGGCTCTCCCACCGGCATGCCCACGTAGCTCGTCCACCAGCTCGCCCAAAGTACCATTCCATACCACCATTATCTACTATTAACCCAGTGGGTATGGGTCAAATCAGTGTCACAAGGTACGACCAAGTGGCAAACATGAATCCCACAAGAGGACCACCTCGATGGGGAGCTGACCACCAAGACGACCTACAAGAGGCGAGCTAGAGACGAGAAGGAAGGAGATGCATATCACCAAAGCTACATGCTCATCACCTTGCAAGGTAATGAAACATTGAAGATTAAAGAAAATCTTGATTCTGACAAGATTATAGGTGAGCAAGAGTGCATCGAGCCAGCAAGCCCATGAGCTCAACTTAAAGCTACTAGCCACCTTGCTCGCCATTATTCTTAGAGTCCCTCCATCATCCCTCAGTTGCACAACTACAACTCCAGCGCATCCTTCAATATTTAGAATCAAATTGAAGCATGCACTGGGGGGCAAATGTTGATAAAAGGAATTTAAACCAAGTCCAAGTTGCTCGCCAGGCTGCTCGCCACCTTGCTCGTCCAGCTCAGAGATGGCGAGGCAACAAGTCCACGTGGCCAAGTCCAAGTTGCTCGCCAGGCTGCTCGCCACCTTGCTCGTCCAGCTTAGAGATGGCGAGGCAACAAGCCCACGTGGCCAAGTCCAAGTTGCTCGCCAGGCTGCTAGCCACCTTGCTCGTCCAGCTCAGAGATGGCGAGGCAACAAGCCCAAGTGGCCAAGTCCAAGTTGCTCGCCAGGCTGCTCGCCACCTTGCTCGTCCAGCTAAGAGATGGCAAGGCAACAAGCCCACGAGGCCAAGTCCAAGTTGCTCGCCAGGCTGCTCGCCATGTTGCTCGCCCCGGTGCTCGACCATCAGTCCCAGGGATGAAGACACAGAGATGTCCAGAGGACCTGTAAGGAAGGCATAGGTCGGTTAGGTTAGGGTTAGTGGGGCAAGTAGCTAAGGTGGTGACAATTGGAGGACACTTGTCACCATCAGAGACCAAGTGACTTAAAAATGTGCCACCTCACCCTTACAAGGGTATAAATACTTGTAAAAACTCATTTGGAGAGGATCTGATTTTTCCTAATACAAGAAACCCACTTACAGTATTTCTCTCTCTATTTTCTCTCAAGAATTCATACTATTACACCTAATTCATCATCTCAAATTATTGATTGAGTAATTCCCTAAGATTATTAGCCACATAAATATTTGATTATAAGAATTGCTCAACAATTATTATTATTATTATTATTATTATTATTATTATTATTATTATTATTATTATTATTATTATTAGGGTAATTTACATATAAGGTATTTTATGATAGTGTTATTACATAGAGAAATACCAAAAACCCCATGTTACAAAGAGGGTAAAAAAATGGGACCCATCCCATCACACATATGACACACACAATTAAATCCTACAAACTCATTTCAAATCCCAAAAAACATTCTCTCTCTCTCTCTCCCCACCACAAATCCCCCAAAATAAAATCCACAAACACATTTTCAATCCCCATAAAACCCACCCCTCTCTCTCTCTAAAACCCACCCCACCTCTTTCTCTCTCAAATCGCTATCGCCGGTCTCGCCCGTCGCCGGCAGCCCCATCTCACAGAAGTTGTCCCCAGGCCCCATCGTCGCCCCCATGGCCCCATCTCTCGGAAATCATCGTCCCCAGGCCGAGCGTCGCCGGTGGTGAGCCCCATCCTAGCGAAACCAGCATTCCCCAGGCCTCAAGAAGTCACCACCGCCACCGGGAAGACACCATGACGGCCTCTACTCTCTCAACGCCGCGTAGCCTTCACCGCATCTATGTTTTTTTTATTATCAGGGTTTTGAGATTTTCAAAATTTTGTTTCTCAGGTTTTTGGGAAAATTTTAAAAATTGTTATTCGATTTTGTTATTAATTAATTTTTGGGACTTTTTTGTTTTGATTTTATAAAGGTTTTTAGGATTTTTTTTTTCAGGTTTTTAGTCAATTTTTTGGTTTTTTTTTTCAGAAAAATTTTTCTCAGGTTTTTATCTTTTTGAAATTTTGGGATTTTTGTTAATCGATTTTGTTGTTAATCAATACCAATAATGAGGAGAGGGATGGCTTAAGGACTGTTACACAGCCATTTTAAGAGAAGAGTTTTCCTGGGAAAGCTATTGGGAAGAGATTCAGGGGGAATCTGGGGAACTCGTCAGGATTCGATATATGGGAGATAACGTGATTCTTCCTGAAAATAACTCAACGAAGAGTTTCAATGAGTTGATGAAAGACCTTGATGAATGGTTAAAAAATTGGTTTGAGTGGTATCGTCCTTGGAAAGAGATAGATGTAAGTCATAAACGTCGGGTATGGACGCGATGGATTGGAGTACCAGCTCATGCTTGGTGTTCAAGATTTTTCGAGACGGTTAGTAAGAGATTTGGTTTGCTAATTAAACTAGATGCTGCAACAGAAAATAAATCAAGAATGGACATGGCTAGAGTCCAAGTTTCTGTTTCATTTCTAAAGGAAATAAATCAAATTATTAAAGTTTGGGTGGATGATTCTATTTTCCCAATCAAGATCATAGAGGAGTTTGATAATATCCCAGATAATACTAATCAGTTAACAGAGGAAAATGATGAGGAAGTTGAATCCCAATGGTCAGGTGGGTACCAAGAATCGATATCAACTGGACCGGCGGAGGCGGTTGATACTGACTGGAAAACAAACAATGGTGTCTTGGCCGGAAAAGATCAGGTGACTATGGATTCAGGAGACATTAACCTCGGGGTTGCAGAAGAAGGCGGCTGCATGAGGGCGGAGAATAGTTCCCAACAAAGCGGGTGTAATCATTATGCATTGGGAAGTGCAAATAATTTTAAGTCTATGGAAGGTTTGTCAAATTTTTTAATTATGGAAAAAGAAGGACAACAAACGGTTGATACGGAAGGTTACAATATTCATGGGATAATGGATCTGAATTCTGAGGAGATAGGGGCCCCACCAGGTTTTGAATTAGTTGGGCCTAACAATCATTTGTCGAGGCCCATACGCAAAGATCTGAAGAATTCCCACCTGGTTTTGGGCCTACAAAAGAAGCTAATAAGGAATATTTACGTGACCCAATTCCTCAAGGATCTAGTGAGTCTGACTACCCACCCGGGTTCAGACCCTATGAGATTTATCAATCAGCTGAATCGGACCCACTCTAAGACAAATTGAGATGAATCAGAAGTTAGATGGAGGTCAAGAAGGAGAATACCAAACTATCCAAAAAAAGAATTTGAGAAAACCTGATGTGAAGAAAAAGAATCCCCAGAACCGCAACAATCTACGGGATGTCTAGGCCAAAAAGAAAGCAGTATTAGAAAACTGGAATGAATTTGTAAGAGAAATGGCATCACCAAGTGAAAGGGAAAAGATGAAGCAAAATGACAGAGGCAATTGCAGAAAAAATAAGAGTGGAGACGATAGAGATCAAGAAGTGGATGAGGCAAAGAGAACATGGGAAGTGGGGAAAAAGCTTGGCCTCGTGGCATCCACATCTGAAGAAGGTATTATATCTAAACTAGTTGAGTTGAAAAATCACGATAGATTGACTAAAAACACAGGCGAGGGGAATAAAAATAATGTTTTTCAATGAAGGTCTTATCTTACAATATAAGAGGATTGGGGAGTAGTGTTAAACGCAAGGAGATTCAGGACTTAATAAAATCGAACAGAGTTGATTTTTGTTGTATCCAGGAGTAAAAAATTGAGTCACTGAAAGAAATTGAGTGTAGAACTCTTTGGGGATCTAGGAATTTTGGGTGGGCAATAAAAGCTTCAGTAGGTAGTTCAGGGGGAATTATTTCAATTTGGAATGAAGAGACCTTCACGTGCTTAAGTTCCTGGTATATGGAGGGTGAACTCATTATTAATGGTCTTTGGGGCCATGAAAGGTTGCATTGCTGCATTCTGAATGTCTATGCTTCGTGTCTTTTACCTGAAAAATTGGAATTATGGGAAAGAATTATTTCTGTCATCAGACAAAATAGTTCTTCTTGCATTTTTCTAGTTGGGGATCTGAATTCTGTTCGCTCTGTGACCGAGAGGGAAGGAAGAAATGCAATTTTGAATATGAGGGATATCACAACTTTTGATGATTTCATCTGAGATAGTTATTTGGTGGACTTACCACTTCATGGAAGAAGCTACATGTGGTATCGGCCCAATGGAACATGCTAAAGCATAATAGATAGAATTATGGTGAACAACGAATGGTTGTCAAAGTGGCCAAATTCTTTTTTGAGAGGGTTAAGAAGATCTATTTCAGATCATGCCCCAATTTTAGTTGATATTAAAGTTAAAGATTGGGGTCCAAAACCATTTAGGAGCATTAATACTTGGCTATCTCATCCAGATTTTAGAGACTTTGTGGCTAATAAATGGCAGAAATATGTGGTTGATGGATGGGGAGGTTATGTTGTAAAGGAGAAATTCAAGAAACTCAAGGAGGACCTGAAAGTATGGAATAAGCAAGTCTTTGGTTCACTAGAGGCAAACATAGAGCAGAAGAAAGAAGAGATTTATTCTCTTGATATGATAGATGATGCACTTGGACTTGATGATCAGGAGATAATTAAGCGAAATGAGGCAACAACAACTTTGTTTAGAGAATTCAGACGGAGAGACAACTTACTTGCTCAAAAATCTCGGTTCAAATAGCTCAAAGAAGGAGACGTGAATTCCAGGTTCTTCCACAGATGTATAAATAAAAGGAGGAAAAGAAATGAGATAGCAGGCTTGAAAATCAATGGAGAGTGGTGTGAAAAGGTAATTGATGTGAAAAATGGAGTTATTGAATTTTTCAAACAACATTTTCAAAAGACCATCTTTGAACCGGAATTTCACAAGCAAAAGAATCTCAGTGGCAGACAATGAGATGTTAATTGCACCATTTACAGAAGATGAAATTAAGGAGGCATTGTGGTCGTGCGAAAGCTCCAAAAGCCTGGGACCAGATGGATTCAATTTTAATTTTTTCAAAGAGTTTTGGCACATTTTGAAAGCTGATCTTTTGAAGATATTTGGAGAATTTCAGCAGCATGGACGTTTGGTTAGAGGGCTCAATCCTTCTTTTATTTCTCTTATACCCAAAAAAGAAGTGGTGAGTAGGTTAAATGACTATAGACCTATTTCCCTCATCGGAGGGATCTATAAAATTTTATCTAAAGCTCTAGCAAGGAGGCTAAGTAAGGTGTTGGACTCGATCATATCGGAGAATCAGAGTGCCTTCATTGGTAAAAGACAAATCATGGATAGTATAGTCATTCTCAACGAAGCTATTGATGAAGCAAAGAAAAGGTGAGTTGAGCGAATATTCTTCAAAATTGATTTTGCTAAAGCATATGATTCACTGGATTGGGACTTTCTCAACATGATCATGGAACGATTTAATTTTAATCCAATCTGGCGGAAATGGGTGATGGAATGCGTGTCTACGGTGACGTCCTCAATATTGGTTAATGGCAGTCCATCAGGCGAGTTCAAGATGGAAAATGGCTTAAGACAAGGTGGCCCGCTCTCTCCATTTCTCTTTTTGATAGTTGCTGAAGGTTTAAGTATTATGATGTCCAAGGTGAACGAGTTGGGAATGTTCAAGGGAGCAAAAATAGGCCGAAAAATATCAAAGTATCTCATCTTCAGTTTGTTGATGATACTATTGTTTTGGGGGAAGCAACACCTGATAACGCTTGGACTACAAAACGTGTTTTGAGGAATATGGAGCTGATTTCGGGTCTCAAGGTTAATTTTGATAAATGTTGTCTATATGGAGTGAATGTTGATACTAGAGGACTTGGAACATTGGCTGATATTTTGGGGTGTAATATGGGATCACTCCCGCTCTCCTATCTTGGGATCAAAGTCGGCATGAGTCATTATAGAAATGAGGAGTGGGCGGAGGTGGTACAAAAAATCAAAAATCGGCTGAGACGTTGGAATGTGAACGAGATCTCTTTAGGCCGAAGAATTACTCTATTAAACTCGGTCTTATCCTCTCTACCTATCTACTACCTTTCCTTTTATAAAATTCCAAAAAAAAACCTTGTCTGAAATTGTGAGTCTTCAACGGAATTTCTTATGGGGGAGGGGAGAGCGGTAGGAAGGCAGCATGGGTGGAGTGGAGAGCTTTATGTAAATCAAAAAAATATGGGGGTGAGGAATTTGGAGATGTTCAATAAAGCATTGCTAGAAAAATGGGCGTGGAGGTATTTAAATGAAAAAATAGTTTGTGGGTGAAAGTAGTGGAATCTAGATATAAGGTGGAGGGACAATCGGGGCTGCAATTTACAGTTAGAGGAAATAGTAGTAGTTGGTCGGGGTGGTGGAGAGAAGTAGTAAAGCTTTCTTTTGGTATGGATGGGGAGTGGTTCAAGGGTAAGCTTATCCGAGTTGTGGGAAATGGGAAAGACACACGTTTTTTGTGGGATGTTTGGGCAGGAAATGATAGTCTTAAGCTGAAATCTACTCATCTTTTTCAGCTTAGCTTAGATAAAGAGAGTCGGGTAGGTAATATGGGATCTTGGGATGACAATGGGTGGCAATGGAATTGGAGGTGGAGGAGGGATTTATTTGATAGAGATATGGAATCTTTTAATTCTTTAACCTCTTTGATTAACAGGTTCCCAATGAGACAAGGAGTAGAAGATTATTGGAAGTGGACAGGATCTACAAAAGGTTGTTACAGTACGAGGGAAGCTTACAATGTCTTAAGTGAACTAAGTGAGAACACACCAACGGACATGGAGAAGTAGAGAGGCTTCAAGCTCATATGGAAAAGTTATGCTCCCTTAAAAGTTGTGGCACATGCTTGGAGATTATTATGGGACAGACTACCTACAAAGCCTAATTTAATTCACAGAAATCTACTTGAATCAAATGTGGATCTAAGGTGCGTTCTTTGCTAAAATAGTGACGAGAACACGAGACATGTCTTCTTTGAATGCCCACTATCAAATAAGGTATGGATGTATGTTCTCAATTGGATTGGTATTAGTACAGTGTTACATTCATGTCCCCTCTCAAACCTTATTACTCATAGTCGTCTTTTGAGAGGAAAACATGGTAAGTAGGTAGCAGTAACGGTGTGGCTTTGTGTGGTGTGGAGATTATGGAAGAGTAGAAATGAAGTAATTTTTAATGGTATTGCAGTTAATATTGATAGTTTGGTAGAGGAGGTTAAATCAAGATTGTGGAGTTGGTTCTTTGCTAAGAATGCATGTGGTTCTACTTGTTCTTTTAGGGATTGGCTTGTAAACCCGAGATTGGTGTTAGACTATTGAATTTTGTAATTCTGTAATTTGTTTGGGTATGCCTTATACCCAATTGGTGGAATGAAATTATCTTTTACTGATAAAAAAAATATATTAATATTATTGTTGATAAAAGGATCTAAGCTCGAGGATTAAAGAAATAAGAGTATAAGCAAACTAAAGAGGGCCAGCTGCTCGCCCACGTGTTCGCCGGGGTGCTCGCCCACATGCTCGCCGAAGCCTAG
>JAPKLY010000565.1:0-34420 GCA_026898435.1 Prunella vulgaris
GGGGAATAACTCATATGGACTCAGGATGAAGGAATCCCAGAGAGAATATGAATGGTTGAAGGGGGAACATTCAGTATAAGAGAAATGATCAGTATAGACTGACTAAGTTTCAGGACACTGAACTCAGGTCTTGTCACCCTGATAGAGCAATAAGTGGTATCAGTCAGAATACAAATCTGACTGACTGGTATGTTTTCTGATTTTTATCTAGTCATCTGATCTTGCGTGCATTTCCCTTATACTGTTTGCTGTATTGTCAAATCAATTTAATTTGTCAAATGATCCCAGCCATTCGTTTTAATATTCGGTTTTTATTTCATACAATTTATTTGAATTAAATACGGACATGCTCTAATGTGCATTTAATGCACTGTGGGCGGGAACACTTTTCGATAAAGTTTGGCCAATTACTTTTGAAAAACCGAAGAGTCAAATGCTTTTCACTGCTCAATCTTGACCATTGAATCTCAAAGGTCATTATTTTCTAAGCCACCCGATTAAAACCGATTTTTTGTATAAATAGGGGAAGATTGTGTTGTTAAAATCTTTATGCACCTAAATATTTTCCTTACATATTCCTCTCTGCAAACCGACCTTATTCATTTCTTCATATTACTTCAATGGCGTCTCCATCTGCAGATTCCTTCTTTGGAAATCTTTTCCATTTAAGGAATGAGATTCATTATGAACCATATGGGGACTTTTTCTCCAACCACCCCGATATTTTTCCTGTACAAGAACTATTCAATAATGCAGGTCTTCTGCAATTTATTACAGCAAGACCACAGAGGCTCCACCCGAGACTTGTTGCTGCATTCTACCTAAAGATGGCGCAGAACAAGGAGTCCCAGGAGTGGGAAACTTGCATACCCCTGACCACTTGTACAAAGGGGAAGGATGGAGAGGAGGAGATGACCAGGAGATGGGTCACTCTCAATATCCAGAGGAAGATTAAGGAGGTTTTTAATCTTCCAAGTTCAGGACGAAGCCCAGTGGATTATGGGTATGGGAATGAGAAGGACTTTCTCCAGTCCTTATGTGATGGGGATGTCGTCCTGAAGTCAGGCCTGAATAAATCAGTCCTGAGGACTGAAAACCGCCACTTCTTCGACCTGACAAGTCAGGGAGTGATGGGGATTGCCGGAGGATTGGAGCAGATCTCCAGACCAAAGCTTTATACGATGATGGCAATCTCGGACGCCTCTATGCACAACTTTAACTGGGAGGATTACTTCCTCCAAATGCTGGTGGCTGAGACCAGCAAAATCATGTACTCGCCAGAGGGTCAGGTGACATTTGAGGCCAAGATGCACTTTGGCACCAAGATTTCTATGCTCTTGGAGACCCTGGATCTCGGTGATGTTGATCAGGCCTAATCACTCAAGATTCCAGCGAAAATCAATCTATTCAGAGCTTACTCCGATGATGCTGGCACCAGGAGAAGGCCTCGGACTCAGAAGAAGAAGGCCCAGGTGAGCATGACTGAAAGAGTCAAGGCTCAGGCAGGCAAGTCTTTTGAGTCTGATACAGCAAAGCCAGCGGAGGAGAAATCTAAACCCTCAGGACCCAAGCAACAAAAGCTAAAATTTCTCTATTCAGGGTCAGCTGAGCGAGAGAAAAAGCTCGTGGAAGAGCGAGAGAAAAAGCTCGTGGAAGAGCGAGAGAAAAAGCTTGTGGAAGAGAGAGCTGCTGAAGAAGCTGTTCAGCATGCAACTTCGGAGAGGGAACCAGCTCAGGTGCATGCCATTCTTGAAATTACTCCCATTACATCTGTCCCGGATGTTGCATCCCCTGATCCTGATCAACTAATCCTTAACATCGCTGAAACTTATCAGAGTTTGGATCAGGTGGAGCCTGCTCAGGAAGGAGGAGTTGAGCAGGAGGCTGCTGAACCAGTTCAGGCTGAAACACCATGGCCGTTCCCTGCCGATGTGAATATTCTTTCAGATTTTGAGATAGTTGCAAGGGGAGCGGCAGCTGAAATGGTGGAAAGGAGATTTCCTGATCTCACTGAAGCTCAGAAGGAGGTAGTTGTGCAACTCCGCACTTTTGCCATGATCAAAAACGCTACATGGTCTGAGCTCAGTCAGCTAGGAGAGTCCAGAGGATGGGACTGCATTGCAGAATTAGAAGCCGCCCTCTTTGATCATTTTGATGTGAACTCTCTACATCAATTGATTAAGATGGTGGATTTTATCAAAACAGTCCGCCGAACCTATCCTTAGTCTGAACCTCAGAAAGCTGAAGAAGAGAAGGGAGAGGTGAAGGAAGCTGAGCAGGAGGTGGTAGTGGTTGCTGATGATGATCAGCAAGGTGGCACTGAGGGAGTCAGTGCACCGGCCGATGAAGCAATCCTGGGACCCGGGATTGCGGAGGCTTCAGGAGAGGGTCCACCAGGCATGGTCCGAGTCAGAGGCAAATGGACTACACCCGAAGCAGTATATCTTCAGAATTTCTCACGAGCTCTTGGCAATCAGCACAGGAGGGTCATCCTCGTTGAGCGAAAAACTAGTAGGGTTGGTTCAAATTCTGAATTGCTGAACAAGAAGTTGAACAGATTGGACCGTGACCTGAATGATATGGCCACTGATATGCATGCTGCAATAGATCTCCTTGGGAAAGCTCGGACTAGAATCAATGTAGACCTCACTGTTATTTCTGAGCAAACCAAGGATGCCATTCAGAACTGCAATCAAATGGTTTCTAATGTGCAGACTCAGCAGGAGACTAAGCTTGCCAATTTTCTGGATCAACAATTGTCTGAAAAAGTTGATCAACTGGTTGATGAGAAGTTGGTCAAGCTGAAAGCTGAACTGAAGGAGGAACTGCTGAGTGAGATGTCTGAACAGGAGAAGGATGCAATTGCCACTGCCCTGAACAATCGGATGATGAGCTTTGAAGGACGGCTAAAAGCTGAGCACAATTCAGCCATCGACAAGCTAAGTGTTGGCCTGAGAGGGATGGCCAGGCAGATTGGGCAGTTGCAGGGAAAGCAAACTGAGATGGATGGTCAGTTTACACTATTGGCGGAGTCAGTGGATGAAGTTGTCAAACGGATAAATGACGATGATGCCAAAAAGGGGGAAGAAGGGAAGAAGCAGATTGCCATTACTGGTAAAGCAAAGAAGAAAAACTTCCCCCCTGAACTGATAGCGGCGGAAAGAAAGAGGACAAGGTCCGTCGCTGCCATCGAAGCTGCTGAAGGTTCAGAGCCGAAAAGATTGAGGTCGTCTGAGGACCCCGCTCTGGAGCCTTTGTACAAGGAGATGGAGGAACATATGCAAACTGAGCTGACCACTCAGAAGAAAATGGTGATGACTGAAGCTGAAAAGATAGCAAAGATGAAGGAGATTTCGCTCCTCAGTCAGATCCAGCGCCTAAAGGAGTCCAATGAGTATCTGACTTCGCAGGTTCAGAAGAAGAAATCTGTATCTTCTGGATCTCGGATGAAGACTCAGAGGAAGATTGTGGTCAGTTCAGATCAAAGTCATCCTCCACTAAAGTTTGTGGAAGACTTTATTCCGATAGAGATGTTGGAGGTATGGATTCCGATCCGGAATAGGTGGGCCTACCTATTCTACGAGGGGGGTTATGGGACGATCTGACTAAAAAAAAGACGTCATACTCCATCACTGGATGGCACAGGAGCATCCTGATCTCTGGGCTGAAATCATCAGACATGCTGACATTAAAGGTATAGAGATCGCTCCTCCGGAATTCATCAAGTACCCTCCTCCACTCTTTAAGAACTCCAAGCAACTGGACCAGAAAGCAATTTCTGAAGAAGTCGTCAGAGTAGGACGAGCTGCCGGGGCCGTTGCTGATCGGAACAGGATGAAGCAGGTCCTGAACCGGGTACTGGAGATGTACGAGATTCCACTGACTGCTTGGAATAAGGATGAAGACTAGATCAGGAGCTAGTTGTTCAGGAATTTTGTAATAGCTTCAGGACACTTGTATTTTCTTATCAATCAATGAAGTTATTTATTGTTTCCTGAGTACAACTTTTTGTTGACTCCTGAATCTACTTTTCTGAATCCTTATCAAGAACTGTACTAACCCATTCCTTGTTTTCATCTTATAGACAAAGTACCTAGTTGTCAGGTGGTACTGAGTTGTTCTCACAGACTAAGTCAGTTGAGTGTATAGCTGAGTAGGAATTTGCTTAAGGGTTTTGGCATCATCAAAAAGGGGGAAATTGTTGGGACAATCTGAGTATTTTGATTAGATCCCAAAACCCCTGATGAATTTTCCTAAGTATAGTTGTTCAGGATAAAATAATTCAGGATAGTTAGGTTAGAAATTCAGTACAGGAGGACCATGCTGAAGACTGAAGAATATTGGAGTCGACCCAATTTACTGAAGACTGAAGAATATTGGAGTCGACCCAATTTACTGAAGTCTGAAGTGTAAACCATCCTGAAGGAGTCAGTCAGTCTTGCTGAAGATTGTCTGTTCTGAAGCTGAAGATCGAAGCCTGCTGATTCATCCTGAAGTCAATCCTGAAGTACCATTGGCTGATGTTTCTACTGAGTACACTAACCATACTCAGGACAGAAGTTAGTCAGTGAAGAGTAAGTGTCACCTATCAGGCTGTGCTGAATGCACTTAAGACCTGACTTAGGCCTTGGTTCAGTTCACCTGAATCCTGTAAGTCCAAAGCAAAAAGGTTACACATACTGGGCTGAATAACCTATCAGGCTGTGCTGAATGCACATAGGACCTGACTCAGGCCGTGGTTCATTTCACCTGAATCATGTAAGTCCAAAGCAAAAGGTTATTTATGCTATGGGACAAGAGACAAAGAGAATGTCAGTGGACTCCATTAAAAACACACGTTCAGACTGAGTTATTAACAAGAGACTCAGAGCATTGAAGGACAAATGTCTGAAGGTCAACTAGCCGTTATAGCGGAGAGCTAATGATCTTTCGACACGTATGCACGGAGTCTGCGCAGCATTTAATGCGGCATTTAATGCATCTCAAAAGTTGCAGGTGATGTGACAACTTGCCAGAATAAGCATGGCGGGTAGGTCAAACAGTATTTCTGGCCTGCAATCTACCTAAAATAGGAAAGATTTGATTTGATCTCCTCCAACGGATCTATTTTGAATCTTGCCTATAAATATGGAGAGTCTTGCACCCATTCAAGGCTAACGGGAAATTTCCAAGGTAAAACTCTCAAGAATCCAAGCATTCAAAGCATACTATAAACAACACTCTGCAATTAAATTTCCCTAGTGTTGTAGTAGGATTCACTCTGTATTTGCTTAGATCGATAGCTCTATTATTTAGTATTGTTTTGTATTGCTAGAGCTATCTTAGTTGGAAACCAGAATACCAAACCACTCAAGGTGCGAGATTGGTTGGTTAGAAGGACTGGGACTTGTAAAACGCCCAGGGTCAGTTCCTATGAGAGGAAGTTGGCTACTCGTGTCCCTTGGCATGTAAAACCCAAGTACCTATCCTCAGGGTTTTGAGGATAGCTTCCTGTTAAATCAGGTCGTGGACGTAGGAGTTGGTTATCTCCGAACCACGTTAAAAAGTCCGCTGAGTGCTGATTTACTGTTCTGTTCAGGATCATAACTGTCATCATAATAAACTGAACATTCTGCATCGTTTTTCTATTCAGGACTGAATCAATCATCCTGAATCTTAACACTGTGCACTCAGCCTTAACCACCAGTTTACTAAGCAAACTCAGAGAAAATGTTTTCAGAAACTAAAACGAGTAGAATCGAAGGGCTCACTTTCCGCACTCACTCTGGCTCACTGAGATAGTGGTCCAACTGACTTGCTTCCGAGCTGTCAGTAGGTTTGTTATCTCTACTGAGCTTTCTAGCACTTTACTCACACTCAGATTATCTAACTCGTTACTGAACTGTCCCTGCTGCCCCTGTGGGCCTTTAGCATACTGAGTACTTCAGGAAATCCTGACTGAGAGTGTTAGAGCATTTTTCTGAGTCTTTCAGAAAAATCTGACATCAGTGTATTCCCCCCCATACACTGATTATACTCATTTTGGGACCAACAGATGAGCTTAACTATTTCTTTGAGTGATGAAGATTCTGATGAAGAGATAGAGGCTACAGATGAAGAACTTGAATTCTTATCTGAATGCGTGAGAGATGACTTCCCTGGAAGTGACTCCGATGTCGAACCCAGTGTGACAACCCCAGCAATAACATCAAACAGGTTTCAGTCCAATTCTGAGTCTAATGAGGATAATACTAATGTTTTCTATTCTAGAACAGGTACCTCACAAGAACCTTTATAAATAAAGGTTACTAAACTTCTGAATGAACTAAAATCTGTCAATCGAGCTAATGAAGAGCTGATTGAAACCATCACAAGACTTGACGTAAATCTCATAAAAAAGATCTTGAAATTTCAAAACTCCAAGAAAAGTTGATTGCTTCCACACTTAGTTTAAAAAAGTACTCTAAAGGTGCAACTGCTTTGAATGAAGCTTTGTCTGTTGGAAAAATTAATAAATTTGGTCTTGGATTTTCTGAAAATTCTATCCCTTTTAGTTTTGAAAAAACTGTCACCTTTGTGAAATCAAATTTTTCTTCCAAAAAATTTCCTGTCGGTCCCGAAACGAGTAAATCAGTGTATGGGGGTGGGGAATACACTGATGTCAGATTTTTCTGAAAGACTCAGAAAAATGCTCTAACACTCTCAGTCAGGATTTTCTGAATTACTCAGTATGCTGAAGGTCCACAGGGGCAGCAGGGACAGTTCAGTAACGAGTCAGATAAGCTGAGTGTGAGTAAAGTGCTCGGAAGCTCAGTAGAGATAACAAACCTACTGACTGCTCGGAAGCGAGTCAGTTGGACTACTATCTCACTGAGCTAGAGTACGTGCGGAAAGTGAGCCCTTAGTTTCTACTCGTTTTAGTTTCTGAAAACATTTTCTCTGAGTTTGCTTAGTAAACTGGTGGTTAAGGCTAAGTGCACAGTATTAAGATTTAGTATGATTGATTCAGTCCTGAATATAAAAACAATACAAAATGTTCAGTTTTGTATGATGACAGTTATGATCCTGAACAAAACAGTAAATCAGCACACAAGGGTCTTTTTAACGTGGTTCGGAGATAACCAACTCCTACGTCCACGACCTGATTTAACAGGAAGCTATCCTCAAAACCCTGAGGATAGGTACTTGGTTTTTACGTGCCAAAGGACACGAATAGCCAACTTTCTCTCTTAGGAACTGACCCCTGGGCGTTTTACAAGTCCCAGTCCTTCTAACCAACCAATCTCACACCCTGAGTGGTTTGGTATTCTGGTTTCCAACTAGGATAGCTCTAGCAGTACAAAACAATGCTAAATATTAGAGCTATCAATCTAAGCAAATACGGAGAGAATCCTACTACAACACTAGGGAAATTTAATTACAGAGTGTTGCTGATAGTATGCTTTTGAGTGTTTGGATTCTTGAGAGCTTTCGCTTGGAAATTTCCGGTTGGCCTTGAATGGGTGCAAGGCTCTACATATTTATAGACAAGATTCAAAATAGATCCGTTGGAGGAGATCAAATCAAATCTTTCCTTTTTAGGGTGGTTGCAGGCTAGAAGTACTGTTTGACCTAATCGCCATGCTTATTCTGGCAAGTTTGTCCCACCGCCTGCAACTCTGAGACGCATTAAATGCAACATTAAATGCTGCGCAGACTCCGTACACACGTGTCGAAAGATCATTGGCTCTCCGTTCTAACGGCTAGTTGACTTTCAGACATTTGTCCTTCCTCGTACATTCAATACTCTGAGTCTCTTGTACATAACTCAGCCTGAATGTTTGTCTTATTGGAGTCTTACTGACATTCTCTTTGTCTCTTGTCCCATAGCGTTAATAACCTTTTTGCTTTGGACTTACATGATTCAGGTAAACTGAACCAAGGCCTAAGTCAGGTCTTAAGTGCATTCAGCACAGCCTAATAGGTTATTCAGCCCAGTATGTGTAACCGTTTTGCTTTGGACTTACATGAGTCAGATAAACTGACTCAAGGCCTAAGTCAAGTCTTATGTGCGTTCAGCACAGCCTGATAGGTTAACACTTACTCTTCACTGACTAAGTTCTATCCTGAGTATGCTTAGTGTACTCAGTAGAAACATCAGCCAATGGTACTTCAGGATTATCTTCAGGACGGATCATCAGGCTTCGTTCTTCAGCTTCAGTTCAGGCAATCTTCAGCAAGACTGACTCTGACTTCTTCAGGATGGATTGCACGTCAGACTTCAGTAAATTGGGTCGACTCCAATATTCTTCAGTCTTCTGCGTGTTCCCCCTGAACTGAATTCCTAACCTGGCTATCCTAAACTAGACAAACCTGAATAACTGTACTTAGGGAAATTCATCAGGGGTTTTGGGATCTAATCAAAACACTCAGATTGTCCCAATAATTTCCCCCTTTTTGATGATGCCAAAACCCTTAAGCACATTCCTATTCATCTGTACAATCAACTGACTTAGTCAGTGAAATAGGTTCAGTACCTTCTGACAAACTAGGCACTTAGTCTATAAGATGAAAAACAAGGAATGGGTTAGTACAGTTCTTCATAAGGATTCAGAAAAGTAAATTCAGGAGTCAACAAGAAGTTGTACTCAGGAAAATTAAATAACATCATTGATTGATATAGGAGTTACAGTTATCCTGAAGCTATTACAATTCCTGAACAACTATTTCCTGATCTATTCTTCGTCCTTATTCCAAGAAGCTTGAGGAATTTCATTCATCTCCAAGACTTGGTTCAGGACCTGCTTCATCCTGTTCCGATCACCAACGGTCCGGGCAGCGCGTCCTACTCTGACGACTTCTTCAGATATTGCTTTCCTGTCCAGTTGCTTGGACTTCCTGAAGAGTGGAGGAGGGTACTTAATGAATTCCGGAGGAGCAATCTCTACACCTTCAGTGTCAGCATGTCTGATTATTTCAGCCCATAGATCCGGATGCTCCTGTACCATCCAGTGATGGAGTATGACGTCTTTTTCTTCAAATTGATCGTCCCATAACCCCACCACATAGAATAGGTAAGCCCATCTATTCCGGATCGGAATCCATACCTCCAACATCTCTATCGGAATGAAATCCTCTACGAACTAGAGTGGAGGAGGACCTTGATCTGGATTGACCACCAACTTCCTCTGAGTCTTCATTCGAGATCCAGAAGGAACAGTTTTCTTCTTCTGAACTTGCGAAGTCAGGTACTCATTGGACTCTTTTAATCGTTGGATCTGACTGAGCAGCGAAATCTCCTTCATCTTCGCTATCTTCTCCGCCTCAGTCATCACCATCCTTTTCTGAGTGGTCAACCCAGGGTGCATCTGTTCCTCCATCTCCTTGTACAAAAGTTCCAGAGCGGGATCCTCAGAGGACTTCAACCTCTTTGGATCTGAACCTTCAGCAGCTTCGATGGCAGCTACGGACCTAGTCCTTTTTCTATCCACAGCTTTCAGTTCAGGGGGGAAGTCCTTCTTCTTGGCTTTCCCAGCAGCTATTTACTTCTTCCCTTCCCCCTTTTTGGCATCATTGTCGTTGATTCGGCCAATGACCTCGTTTACTGACTCCGCCAATAAAGTGAACTGACTGTCCATCTCAGTCTGCTTTGCCTGCAGTTGCCCTATCTGGCCTGCCATCATCCTCAGATCAACACTGAGCGCATCAACAGCTGAATTATGTTCATCCTTCAGCCGTGCTTCGAAGCTCGTCATTCGGTTTTCCAGAGCAGATGCAATTTCCATCTTCTCTTGTGAGGACATCTCACTCAGCAGCTCATCCTTCAGTTCAGCCTTCAGCTTGGCCAGCTTTTCATCAACCAGTTGATCAATCCTCTCAGGCAGTTGTTGATCAAAAAAAGTGGCAAGCTTGTTCTCCTGCAGAGTTTGCGCATCAGAGACCATTTGATTGCAGCTTTGAATGGCCCGTTTTGCTTGCTCAGAGATAACAGTGAGATCTACTGAGTGTTGAGTCCGAACTTCTCCAAGAAGGTAAATGGCAGCATGCATATCAGTTCCCATCTCATTCAGGTCTCGATCCAGTCTATACATTTTCTTATTCAGAACTTCGGAATTTGAACCAACCCGGCTTGTTTTTCTCTCGACGAGGATTACCCTTCTGTAAAGATTGGCAAGGGCTCGTGAGGAATTCTTAACATATAGTGACTCGGGGGTGATCCATTTTCCTTTGACTCGAACCAGACCTGTTGGACCCTCTCCTGAAGCCTCCACAGTCCCGGGTCCCAGGAGTGCTTCATCGGCCGGTGCACTGACCCCTTCAGTGCCACCTTGCTGAGCATCATCAGCAATCACAACAACCTCTTTCTCAGCTTCCTTCTCCTTCTCTACTCTCTGAGGCTCGGGCTCAGGATAGATGCGTCAGACGGTTCTGATAAAGTCCACCATCTTGATCAGGTGATGTAGAGACTTTACGTCAAAATGATCAAAGAGGGCAGCTTCTGATTCAGCCATTTTGTCCCATCCTCGCGACTCTCCAAGCTGACTGAGTTCAGGCCATGTTGCATTCCTGATCATGGCATAGGTGCGAAGTTGCACAACTGCCTCCTTCTGTGCATCTGAGAGGTCAGGAAACCTCTTCTCCACCATCTCCGCAGCTGTTCCCCTTGCCACTATTTCAAAATCTGGCAATGTGTTCTCATCAGGCGCAGGGAATGGCCATGGAACCTCAGTCTGAACTGCTTCAGCAACCTCCTTCTGAACTCCTTCCTCCTGAGCAGGTTCCCTCTGATCCTCACCCGAGGGGCCCTCCAAGCCCTGATAAGTTGATGCAATATCAAGGATCAGTGGGTTTGGATCAGTGGGTGCAACATCCAGAATGGCAGATATAGGGGCGATTTCAAGAGCAGCCTGAGCTGATTCCCTCTCCGGATGTGCATGTTGCATCACTTCTTCAGCAGCCTTCTCTTCCACGAGCTTCTTCTTCCGCTCCTCTGAACCCGGATATAAGAATGTCAGCTTCTGTTGCTTGGGTCCTGAGGGCTTAGGTTTGTCCTCCGCTAGCTTGGTAATATCGGACTCTGAAGATTTACCCGCCTGAGCCTTGACTCTTCCAGTCGTGCTCGCCTGAGCCTTCTTCTTCTGAGTCCTCGGTCTTTTCTTGGTGCCAGCATCACCAGAATAGGCTCTGAAGAGATCTATCTTCGCTGGAATCTTGAGTGATTGGGCCTGATCCACATCACCGAGATTCAGGGTCTCCAAGATCAGAGAAATCTTGGTGCCAAAGTGCATTTTGGCCTCGAAAGTCGCCTGACCCACCGGCGAGTATTTGATTTTGTTGGTCTCAGCTACCAGCAATTGGAGGAAGTAATCCTCCCAGTTAAAATTGTGCTCTGAGGCATCAGAGATCGCCATCATCGTATATAATTTTGGCCGGAAAATCTGCTCCAGCCCTCCAGCAATCCCCATCACTCCCTGACTAGTCAGGTCAAAGAAGTGACGATTCTCAGTCCTCAGCACATATTTGTTCAGGCCCGACTTTAGGACCACATCACCATCGCAGAGGGACTGGAGATAATTCTTCTCAGTCCCAAACCCATAATCAACAGGGCTTCGTCCAGAGTTGGGAAGATTGAACACCTCATTAATCTTCTCCCTGATATTGAGAGTGACCCACCTCCTGGTCATCTCATCCTCACCATCCTTCCCCTTCACACAAGAAGTCAGGGGAATGCACGTCTCCCACTCCTGGGAATCCTTGTTCTGCGTCATTTTGAGATAGAAGGCAGCATCAAGACGGGGATGGAGTCTCTGGGGTCTTGCTGTGATAAATCGCAGAAGTCCTGCATTTTCAAAAAGGTCCTTCACAGGCAAGATGTCAGAATGATTAGAGGTAAAAACTCCAAATGGTTCCCAGTGGATCTCGTTTCTTAGATGAAAAAGGTTTCCAAAGAATGATTCCACAGAAGGAGAAGCCATGAATGTAATATGAAGATATGAAGAAAATCGGTTTGCAGAGAGAAATATATCAAGAAAAGATTTGAGTGCATAAAGGTTGCAATAACAAAAACTTTCCTTATTTATACTAAAATCCAGTTTTAATCGGATGGCTCAGAAAATTATGACTTATGAGATTCAATGGTTAAGATTAAAAATGCAAGATGCATGAAGACTATTCGGTTTTCAATAGTAATGAGTTCAAACTTTATCGAAAACTGTTCCCGCCCTCTGTGCATTAAATGCACGTCAGAGCATATCCGTATTAAATTCAAATAATTTTCATTAAATAATAATAGAATATTAAATGAATGGCTGGGATTAAATGACCAAATAAATTGATTTGACAATACGGCAAACAGTATCAAGGATGATGCACGCAAGATACGATGACTGAAAGAAAATCAGGAAACATACCAGTCAGTTAGATTTGTATTTTGACTGATACCACATTTGACCTATCAGGGTGACAAGCCCTGAATTCAGTGTCCTGAGTCTTAATTAGTCTGTACTGATCATCCCTTTCATACTGAATGTTCCCCCTACAACCATTCACATTCTCTCTGAAATTCCTTCATCCTGAGTCCTAGTTAGTCATTCCCCCTGACCTTATGCATTCTGATCTGAGATTCAGATTGAATCTCCTAAGCCTGGGTCAAGGAGTCCTAACTCTACTGATAACTCAACAAACCTGGTTTCAGGCAAAGCCTTAGTCAGGATGTCAGCTCTCTGCTTATCAGTAGGGACTCTCTCCATCCTGATGTCCTTCTTCTCAACATGATCTCTGATAAAGTGATGCCTGATGTCTACATGCTTACACCTTGTGTGTAAGACTGGGTTTTGGGATATGGCAATAGCACTATTATTGTCAAAATAAATTGGGACTTCAGTGGCGTCAATTTGGTAGTCTCTCAGTTGCTGTTTCAGCCAAAGAATCTAAGAACAACAACTGCCTGCCGCCATATACTCAGCCTCAGTAGTAGACGTTGCAACACTGGTTTGCTTCTTAGAGAACCAAGAGATCAGTTTACTCCCTAGAAACTGACATGTGTCTGTAGTTGATTTCCTGTCAAGCCTACAGCCTCCATAATCTGCATCTGAATAGCCAGTCAGTTCTAGGTTGTCATCAGAGGGATACCAAAGTCCTAAATTGACTGTACCTCTCAGGTATTTCAGTATCTTTTTGGCACTCTCTAGATGACTCTTCTTCGGATCAGACTGATACCTTGCACACACTCCGACTGCATAAGTGATGTCAGGACAACTAGCAGTCAGATACAACAAGGATCCTATCAGTGCCCTATATTCAGTCTGATTTACTGAGACTCCTTCTTTGTCAAGATCCAGCTTCTCATTTGTGTTCATGGGAATACGTGAGACTTTGCTAGACTGAACTCCGAATTTTTGAATCAAGTCCCTCGCATACTTGGACTGATTTATAAAGATTCCGGAGTCAGTTTGCCTGACTTGGAGACCCAGAAAGAAATTCATCTCTCCCATCATTGACATCTCAAATTTCCCAGTCATCAGCTTGGAGAATTTCTCACAAAGCTTCAGATTAGGAGATCCAAAAATTATGTCATCCACATAAATCTGAACCAAGAGAATGTCCTCCCCTTCGGATATCTGGAAGAGGGTCCTGTCCACTGTTCCTTTCACGAACCCGTGGTCTATCAGGAATTGGGATAGTGTATCATACCAAGCTCTCGGAGCTTGCTTCAGGCCATAGAGAGCTTTCTTCAGGTGATATACCTTGTCACCAACTTCGAACCCTGGAGGTTGCTCAACATAGACCTCCTCGTTCAGTACACCATTCAGAAAAGCACTCTTTACATCCATCTGATACACTTTGAATTTCTTGAATGTTGCATATGCCAAAAACAACCTGATTGCTTCCAACCTTGCGACCGGAGCAAAGGTCTCATCATAGTCAATTCCTTCGGCCTGAGAATAACCTTTTGCTACTAGTCTAGCCTTATTTCTGACAACAACATTCTTTTCATCCCTCTTGTTCTTAAAGACCCACTTGGTGCCAATAACATGTTGACGCCTAGGTCTCTCAACTAACTCCCAAACCTGATTCCGCTCAAACTGATTGAGCTCATCCTGCATGGCTAGGATCCAGTTGGGGTCAGCAAGAGCTTCTTCTATGCTCTTAAGTTCCTGATCACTCAGGAAACAACAAAACATAGCGCTCTCGTCAAAGGACAACCTTGTCCTGACCCCCTCATTGATATCACCAATGATATCAGCCAATGAGTGATCATCTAGCCATCGCCTCCTGCTGATGGGAGCACTGGGAGCTACTGAAGTTCCCTCACCTGATCCTGAAACATTAGTCTCTACAATAATAGGCAAAGAAGCAGAACGAGCAAGAACAGGGGATACTGAGTCATTTCCTGAGGGTTGGCCAATATCAGAGACATTGTTTCCCCCTACAGAGTTGGACTCAGTAACTGTCTCAGGTGCAGAAGCATCATCACCGACAGTACGTACCTCAGGTTGAGTCTGTCCCTCTGTCTGAGACTCAACATTCTCCGAGGCTGGGGATTGCTGAGGGTTGGCCTGAGGTCCATCCTGATCTTCATCATCATAATCCCATCCTTTGGGAGCACTGACAAGTTTGATCTTGAATTCAGGATTTTTCAGACTCAGTCTTGTTACTCTCTTAGTAACCCTCTCAGTGTCAGGACTCGGAACCTGTTTCCTATGCACTGAGTGTAGCAAGCAGTATTGATTGCTTCAGCCCAGTACTTCTTGGGCAGTCCTGACTCAGCCAACATGGTCCTGGCAGCTTCCTTCAGGGTCCGATTCCTTCTTTCAGCTACCCCATTCTGCTGATGGGTCCTTGCTGCAAAAGTCTCATGAGCAATACCATGGTTAGTACAAAAGTCAGTTATAATAGAGTTAATAAACTCCGTTCCTCAATTTGATCTGATCCTGACTATGCTCTGACCCTGTTCAGTACTCAGTTGCTTGAGTAACTCCGGAAGCTTGACCTGAGTCTCCTTCTTGTTCAGTAAGAAAATAACCCATGTATACCTGGAATAATCATCAACAACAACAAGGGTATATTTCCTACTATTTATGCTGACAGGAGTAACTGGACCAAAGAGATCCATGTGCAGGAGCTGAAGCACTCTGTCAGTTGAGAAGGCTTCTTTCTCTATGAATGAGGCTTTGGTTTGCTTGCCTTCCTGACATGCTCCGTACACATGGTCTTTGCTAAATATTTCATTTGGTAAACCATCTACAAGAGAAAGTCTAGAAATTTTGTTAATAATCTTGAAGTTTAAGTGACTCAGGCGTTTATGCCAGAGCCAACTGAGCTCAGAGGAGCTCTTAGCGACCAAACAAGTTTAAGGAGGACTGCTCTTGAAGTCAGCAAAATATACATTGCCCCTCCTGATACCTGTAATCAGAACCTGTAGTGTAGATTTGTCCTTTACAAGACACATATTGGATGTAAATTCTACACTATATCCTCGGTCACAAAACTGACTGACCGAGAGTAAGTTATGTCTCAGTCCCTCAACATATGATACATTCAGTACACGGACAGAGCCAATAACAAGGGTTCCGAATCCCCTGGTGAAACCCTTAGAGTTATCACCAAAGGTTACCTGCGGGCCTTCTTGAGCTACATAATCCTGAAGGAGATCACAAAATCCCGTCATGTGCCTGGAACATCCTGAGTCCAAGTACCAGTCCTTCATCAGATCCTCCTTCCTCTTCTTGTAGCCCGCAGCGACCTGAAAAGAATCAGGCCTCAGGTACCCATCTCGTATTGGGTCCTACGGAGTCATCCATGCCCTTCGGGATCCAGATTTGTTTTACAATTCTGATAGCATCAGAAGTGTAAGCCTGTCTCCCAGAAACATCAATATACACAATCTTCTTCCTTTGTGCCTGGGAAGTTGAGGGTGTATGGGTGTCAGCCTGAGGTTCAAGAGCTCTGAATTGGTTCCTAGGGGAGGGCCTCCTGTTCCTCTTTGGCCTGGGTGCATTGGGCTGGGGTCTGTAGTGAGAAGGAGCAGCTCTGGCCTGACCTCTTGGCACTTGAGGTCTGGTCTGAGTGTTATCGGAGTCAGGTCTCCGTTGCCTTTCAGAGACCACCTGGTTTGTCCTTCTCCTTTGAGGATTGGGACGCTCCTGATGGGCTCTGTGCCCTGCCTTAGGTGTCTGGACCTCAGTAGTCCTTGGCCTTGCCTGAGGCCTCCTCTGACTGGATTTCCTTCCACCCTGAGCATTTCCAGGCTGGGCCTGAGAAGTGCTAGGAGCAGAGTTCTTCCCAGCTTGAGGATTCCTAGGCTGAGCCTTGGAGTTTCCTTGGTCTGTCTTCCTCGACTCAGGATGAGGAGCCTTGGCCTTTCCCTTAGGTTTTGGCCTTGGTTCCTCAGTCCTTTGCCTGACAGGTTCAGCAGGCATTTTCTCCTTCCCTTTGCCTTTGTCCTGACGAGCAACACTTGGGCTCTTGTCGTCAGTTTGGGCAGGGACAAACTTCTTCTGAGAATTGCTCCCTGAAGCACCTCTCTTCTTCTTGCCCTTTGGGTCTTTTGAGGCATCATAGCCTAACCCAGCTTTAGCACCATCAGTCAGCTGAGAGAAACTTGTTAACTCATCAACCACTTGGGTAGATGTGTGTAACTTCTTCAGCTTAACCTCAAGATGCCCATTTGATTCTTTTAGGGCCTCAATTTCAGTGGTGTATTGAAGCACTAACTCTTCATGAGCTTTCTCTTTTGAGATCAGCTCAAGATCCCAAGCAGTTTGCTCAGCACAAAGGCGAGCTTGCCACTCAGTTTTGAACATTACTCTTAGAGCAATTCGCTCAATCATCAGCTGTTCCTGAGCGACGAACAGATCAGTGTCACGAGTCTCAATCAGCGAGCTGATTACACCCTTTAGCCTTTCCACCTCCAGTGGAGCTTCATCATGCTTGTTCCGAGCATGAAGCAGCTCTTCCTGGAGATGTACTAATCTGAGGGCTTCCTCAGTATCTCTCACTCTGAGAGACTCAGTTAACCGATCGTTCTCCCCACTCAGTTGTGCATTCACATCCACTGTGTTAGTATGAGTCTCCTGCAGCCTTGAGAAGTCAACCATCAATTTCTCTAGAGCGAGCTGAAGGTCGAGTTCTCCTGCTGAGTCTGAGCTAAGCTCAGGTGCGTGATCAGGAGAAGAAGCAGAAGAACATACCTCATCATCTGCCATCAGGCAGAGGTCATCAGACTCCTCATCGGAGAAGAGTTCAGGGGACCGGCGTCCTGGGCCGTCTGAATCTGAGGAATCCTCAGCAAGCATAGCTCTCCGATCTGATGCCCTGAGCTCTCTCTTGCTCTCCGATCCTCTCGCTCACAAGCACTGAGCTCCGGACAATCATACTGATATTGTCTGGTCTTCTTGCAGTGGTAGCACTGATCTACATCAGAAGTAAACTTCTTGTCAGTGTACCTTTTGTCTGATGACTCCCTCCTGCTCCCTGATGATCGTTCAGGTTTGGAGCTGGATCTTCTGGGCTCATCATCTCTCCTCTTCTCATCTCTGCGCCGCTCAGGCTCATTACGATCTCTCCTAGAATCTGAACCCCTCCTTTCTTCTCTTCGGGGGCTCGATCTCCTGGGGCTGGAGTACCTACGATCATGGCTGTCAGTATAAAATTTCTTATACCTTCCGAATCGAGAGTTCAGTTTCTCGAAACACCGCACCATCAGGCTGTATTCCAAGGCCAACTCATCCTTGTTCATGTCCTTCAGAGACTTAGAACCAGATCTAGCCTCAGGCTCAGGAGTAGCCTTAAGAGTCACGCTCTTTTCCTTTTTAGGAGTCTTCTCCTCACTAACTTCCTCACTGCCAACACCCTTCTTCTTCCTCTTATCGAGGTCGAATTCCAGAGCCTTTAACTCTGAGAATATGTGAGAGTGAGTAATGTTGGTAAGATCCTGAGTGTTCTTCAACAAGATCACTCTTGTGTCCCATCTTTTAGGGAGACAGTTCAGGATTTTAGAAGACACCTCCCTCTTGGGAAACTCCTTCCCAAGGGTTGCTAGCTCGTTCATCATCTTAATAAACCGAGCTTCCATCTGATCGATGGACTCTCCCTCTAACATCCTGAAAGCCTCAAACTTCCTGATTGCAAGATCTCTCTTATTCTCCTTGATCTTTTTTGATCCCTCACTCAACTCCCTCAAGGCATCCCAGATTTCCTTTGCCGTCCTAAGGTGCATGAGCCTGACCGAATTCTCATAAGAAATGGTGTGGAGTATAATGTTCTTAGCAACATTATCCAGTCCGATTTGCTTAATCTGATCAGAATTAAGCGCGGACCTCTCCACTTCTTCATCTCCGGCACCTGGAACAGGAACATTGCCAGCAACAGGCCAGGTCGTCTAAAGATTCCTCATGAATTTGATCGGACCCTGCTCAATCACCAAAGGCATCTGATCATGGATAGAATAGAGATGTGCGAGTACCCTGAATTTCCAATAGTCATAATTACCAATAGAAAATTCAGGAAGATTGCCCTCGAGGCGTTTAGAATCGGATGCCATGATATGCAGTTTTCAGAAACAAGATCAGTTCAGTAGACCACCAAAAGTTTCTCCTCAGAAACTGTTGGTAAACAAAGTCAGTGGTCTTTTAAACCACTGCTCAGATACCACTTGTTGGTCCCGAAATGAGTAAATCAGTGTATGGGGGGAATACACTGATGTCAGATTTTTCTGAAAGACTCAGAAAAATGCTCTAACACTCTCAGTCAGGATTCCCTGAATTACTCAGTATGCTGAAGGTCCACAGGGGCAGCAGGGACAGTTCAGTAACGAATCAGATAAGCTGAGTGTGAGTAAAGTGCTTGGAAGCTCAGTAGAGATAACAAACCTACTGACTGCTCGGAAGCGAGTCAGTTGGACTACTATCTCAGTGAGCTAGAGTACGTGCGGAAAGTGAGCCCTTAGTTTCTACTCGTTTTAGTTTCTAAAAACATTTTCTCTAAGTTTGCTTAGTAAACTGGTGGTTAAGGCTGAGTGCACAGTATTAAGATTCAGTATGATTGATTCAGTCCTGAATATAAAAACAATGCAGAATGTTCAGTTTAGTATGATGACAGTTATGATCCTGAACAAAATAGTAAATCAACACACAAGGGTCTTTTTAACGTGGTTCGGAGATAACCAACTCCTACGTCCACGACCTGATTTAACAGGAAGCTATCCTCAAAACCCTGAGGATAGGTACTTGGTTTTTATGTGCCAAGGGACACGAATAGCCAACTTCCTCTCTTAGGAACTGACCCCGGGGCGTTTTACAAGTCCCAGTCCTTCTAACCAACCAATCTCACACCCTGAGTGGTTTAGTATTCTGGTTTCCAACTAGGATAGCTCTAGCAGTACAAAACAATGCTAAATATTAGAGCTATCAATCTAAGCAAATACAGAGAGAATCCTACTACAACACTAGGGAAATTTAATTGCAGAGTGTTGCTGATAGTATGCTTTTGAGTGTTTGGATTCTTGAGAGCTTTCGCTTGGAAATTTCCCGTTGGCCTTGAATGGGTGCAAGGCTCTCCATATTTATAGGCAAGATTCAAAATAGATCCGTTGAAGGAGATCAAATCAAATCTTTCCTTTTTAGGGTGGTTGCAGGCTAGAAGTACTGTTTGGCCTAATCACCATGCTTATTTTGGCAAGTTTGTCCCACCGCTTGCAACTCTGAGACGCATTAAATGCTGCGCAGACTCCGTACACACATGTCGAAAGATCATTGGCTCTCCGTTCTGATGGCTAGTTGACTTTCAGACATTTGTCCTTCCTCGTAGATTCAATACTCTGAGTCTCTTGTACATAACTCAACCTGAATGTTTGTCTTATTGGAGTCTTACTGACATTCTCTTTGTCTCTTGTCCCATAGCGTAAATATCCTTTTTGCTTTGGACTTGCATGATTCAGGTAAACTGAACCAAGGCCTAAGTCAGGTCTTAAGTGCATTCAACACAGCCTAATAGGTTATTCAGCCCAGTTTGTGTAACCTTTTTGCTTTGGACTTACATGAGTCAGATAAACTGACTCAAGGCCTAAGTCAGGTCTTATGTGCGTTCAGCACAACCTGATAGGTTAACACTTACTCTTCACTGACTAAGTTCTATCCTGAGTATGCTTAGTCTACTCAGTAGAAACATCAGCCAATGGTACTTCAGGATTGTCATCAGGACGGATCATCGGGCTTCGTTCTTCAGCTTCAGTTCAGGCAATCTTCAGCAAGACTGACTCTGACTTCTTCAGGATGGATTGCACATCAGACTTCAGTAAATTGGGTCGATTCCAATATTCTTCAGTCTTCAGCATGTTCCCCCTTAACTGAATTCCTAACCTGGCTATCCTAAACTAGACAAACCTGAATAACTGTACTTAGGCAAATTCATCAGGGGTTTTGGGATCTAATCAAAATACTCAGATTGTCCCAACATTTCCAAAACAAAGAGGCAAAAGAACTTTTATATGTCATTATTGTTCAGTTCCTGGACACATTCATCCTTACTGTTTCAAACTAAAAGATGATTTGCTTTCTGGAAAAGTGTTACCTGGAGTGTTACCACACAAGTATTTACACACATAAAAAATTGCATGGATTAGAAAACCCAAAGTGCTTTGCAATGTTTTTTGTACTTCTTTACAAGCATGTGTACCTGGTTTATGGTATTTTGACAGTGGGTGTTCTAGACATATGACAGGAAATATTGAATATTTGGATGAATATGAAGCTTTTGATGGTCATAAAGTTACATATGGTGGTGGTTCTAAGGGTAACATAATAGGAAAAGGAACTTTGAATGTTGAAGGTTTTCCAAAACTGAAAAATGTGCTACATGTTAAAGGTTTACGTGCTAACTTGATAAGCATAAGTCAGTTGTGTGATAATAATCTGCATGTGAAGTTTGATAAAGATTCATGTTCTGTATTGGATGAAACTGATAAATGTGTAATGGTTGGTCATCGTTCTGCTGATAACTGTTATCTCATTGGTGACAACACTTCGTGCAGCATTTCACAATCTGATGAAAGTGTTCTTTGGCGCTGAAAGCTTGGCCATGTAAATTACAGAAATTTACAAAAATTGGTTAAGACAGAGGCTGTTAGAGGGTTACCTAAGCTCAGTTTCACAAGTACACCTGTTTGTGGATCATGCCAAAAAGGTAAACAGGTAAAAACTTCACACAATATCACTTCAATATGCACAACTACTAGATGCTTGGAACTTCTTCACATGGATCTAATGGGTCCTATGGAGACAGAAAGTCTTGGTGGTAAGAGATACTCTTTAGTTGTTGTTGATGACTTTTCAAGGTTTTCATGAGTTGAGTTCATTAGAGAAAAATCTGACACTTTTGAAGTTTTCAAAATCCTTTACAAGCTTTTGAAAAATGTTTTAATCTAAAAGTTAGTAGGATTAGAACTGATCATGGTAAGGAATTTGAAAATGGCATGTTCACTGATTTTTTTGAAAAGAAAGGCATTGTACAAGAGTTTTCCTCTCCTAAAACTCCACAACAAAATGGCATAGCTGAAAGAAAAAATAGGACATTGCAAGAAATGGCTAGAGTCATGCTAACTTCAATGAATGTGTCTAAAAGATTTTGGGCTGAAGCATTGAATACTGCATGTCATGTGTCTAATAGAGTCTTCTTTAGACCGGGTTGTTCTATTACTTCTAATGAGCTATTGTACAAAAGGAAACCTAATTTGAAATATTTTCACACCTTCGGATGCTTGTGCTACATTTTAAATGATAGAGATTACTTGACCAAGTTTGATTCTAAGAGTGATAAAGGACTGTTCTTAGGTTACTCTAAGAATAGCAAGACTTATAGGGTTTACAATCTTAGAACAAGAACTTAGCAAGAATCTGTGAACATAGTATTCGATGATGTTTCAAATATTTCAGGTAAAAAGGTGGAAGAGGACATCTATGAATTGATGGAAATCACGAGTATCACTGAACCAGTCAAAAGTGTTGAACCAAAGGCGACAACATCTCTAGTGACATCAGATGCAAATTCAGAAGATGATGAGAATCAGTCACCCAAAACTCCTGGACAAACCCTTGTCCACAGGTACAAGAAGAATCATCCTCCATCATAGATCATAGGTGAACCCTCTGCCGGTGTTCTCACAAGAAGAAAAGGTAAAATGAATGAGGTAGTACGTTCGGTTTGCATGTCCAATATATGCACTCAGGTATGTACACAAGGTTATTTTTCTTCTATTGAACCCAAAATTGTGTCTGAAGCTATGAAAACTCATATGGGAACTTCACAGAAACTGCGCAAAGATGATGTTGGACAAAGTGTTGACCACACTCTATATCAATCTATGATTGGCAGTTTACTATACTTAACTTCCAGTAGACCTGATATTATGTACAATGTTTGTGTGTGTGCCAGGTACCAAGCAAATCCCAAGGACTCTCACATGAAGGCTGTGAAGAGGATCATCAGATATGTGAGTGGCACAAGTGACATGGGACTATGGTTTTCAAAGGACACAAATAGCACACTAGTAGGTTAAAGTGATGCTAGCTAGGCTGGTGACTGTGATGATAGGAAAAGCACTAGTGGTGGGTGTTTCTACGTGGGTAACAATCTTGTTTCTTGGAATAGTAAAAAACAAAAATGCATTTACCAATCCACTACTGAATCTGAGTACATAGCTGCTAGTAGCTGTTGTACACAACTCCTATGGCTTAAAAAGATGCTAGATGATTATGTGCTTGAGACAAATACACTGATAATTTTCTGTGATAACACAAGTGCGATCAACATTTCAAAAAATTCGGTACAACACTCACTCACAAAACACATAAGCATTAGACACCATTTTTTAAGAGATCTAGTTGAGAAGGAGATAGTGAAATTAGAGTATATATCCACTGAAAAACAGATAGCTGACATTTTCACAAAAACACTAGACTTTGAGAGGTTTTCTTCACTTAGAAAATCTCTTGGACTCTGCATTCCTTGAAAATCTGTGTGTGACGTTGCTCCGAGTGTTACTACACTTGATGCAACACTACTGTATTTTTATCATTTTATGTCGTAATTGAGTAGTTCTGTAACTTATATTGTTTTTGCTAACCATATTCTGACGTGATGTGATCTCAAAGGTTTCGTACTAGACATACACAACAAAAGTACAAGTTCTAAAAAATCAAAGGTCCAAACATGCTGAGTAACTAGGCACACGGGACTGACAATCACGATGTGTTCTTTTCAAAAGGCTGTTTAGTTTCAAAAAGGAAAAGAAGAACACTCTTGAATGATCGCTGAGTAACTAGGCACACGGGGCTGACAACCACGATGTGTTCTTTTCAAAAGGTGATTAAATTCTTGAGAATAAAAAGTGCATATTAAAAATGTGTATGTGTGCCTACATTATAAACCGTAATTGATCTAAGTCTCAAAATATTTTTAGCATTTACATAATGAGTTATTTAATTATTTTGATTATGATAATAGTGTGATAATTATATGGTATTAAATAAATATATTAATTTAATTAATTGTGTCGGTTATTTTTTAATTTAATTCCAATAACTACCCCACTTTCACCCCACTTTCTACACTAATACATCATGGGTAGTTATTTAGATAATGGTGGATATTTTTCTCTTAATTAAACTGCTCCTAATCTTCGAAACTCTCTTATAAATTGAAGTTCTTAATTATGTGTTAAAAATGTGATTAATGTGCCGTTACCTTCGTCTCTTGTGTTCGTGCATTAAAAATTGTTTTTATCAAAAGTTACTTTTTATCTCACGCATATCAATGAAGCATAAAAAGCCATCTATTCCATCTTCCTCACAAAAACTCCCACATCAAACCGCTGAAACACATAAAACTCCTGAAATCGAAAACCCTTTCATCACTCTCGCTACTATGGCAAAAAATGTGACTAAAGATATTGCTCCCAATGTCTCTGCCGATGCCATTACACCAGCGTCTGCACCTCCAGTTGCATCCACCATGGCATCACCGACGACACAGATTGTACAGACACCACTGCCTATTCAAGTTCTTCTTCCTTCAGGTACATCTGATACTCAATGTGAAACCCTAGCTTCTCAATTAGATGATGTTCCTGTCTATAGAATGGAAGAAAATGTTGAATCCCCTGCTGCTAATACTGTTCATACAAGCCCTAACATTCCTGTTGCTAATGAAAATGTTGAACCTAGCTCTGAAAATGTGTCTGCAATCCCTGTACAAGTCCCATTTTCACAATCACCCAATCACACTTCATCACATTTATCATCCCCATCCTCATCACCACCTGTGCCCATACTATCTAAAGTCACAAAAGCCACTGGAAAAAGGAAAATTGCACCAACCCGTAGATCAAGTAGGAATTTGAAAAAGACAGGTTTTGGTGATTCAAGCTCAAGAAGAAAAGACAATACTTCTATTGTTATTTCTGATACTGAAAAAGAGGCTGCTGATATCCCTGCTCCAATGGAGGTCGATGAACCTGCCATTTCTGAGGATAATGTGACTATTGTTGAGATATGCAAAGGACTGAAGAAGAGGAGAAAATTCAAAGCTGCTGCTCCCAGTGTTAACACACCTGAGGCAACACCTGCTGCTGTTCCAGAGCAGGGTGATCCAGAACCTGATAACAGCTCTTCGTCATCCTCTGATGAAGAAACTGATGATGACCCTGAAGCTGAGGAAACTGGTGAACATGTTGATGATGATGAACAGGGTGAAACTGATGAAGAAGCCAATGATGATGAAGATGCTGAGGACCAAGAACAATCTGATGGTGATGATGAAGAGAATTCTGAAGCTGGTAGTGATGAATCTGATTATGATGTGGAGAACAATGGCACTGATAACTTCTACTTTGTTGACTCCAAGAGCCGGTACAAGAAGTTTGCCAAAAGGATGTGATACATGAGAGGATGATGAACAAAGACCTTGAAGCATTCAATCTGATTCCCTTCTTTGAGAAAAGGAGGCTGCTGAATACACTGAGGTACTCTAGTTCTTTTTGTAGTACATGGATTTGTGAATTCTATGCCCATATATGTTCTACAATGATGAAGAGTACTAGTCCAAAGTATGATAGATTGTTTTTTAGAGGATCCATCTATGATATTTCTCCTGATGCCATTCATTATTTTCTTGGAACTGTTAATGCTAATAATGTTGTTGAGGAGACTGATATGGATGAGATTACTTGCTCTATCACTGGTGGAATTCTGACCAAGTGGCCAAAGAAGTTGTTCACAGCAAGTTTGACTAGCTTACATTCAATTCTTCACAAGTTGTGCGTGTACAACTGGATGCCTTCCTCAAATACCACAAGAGTCACTACTGAACATGCTTGCCAGATCTACAAAATTGCTAAGAATTTGCCCTTCAATCTTGGTGAGATTATTTATGCAAACATGGTTGGGTTCGGTGGAAAAGTGTCCAAGATTGGAAAGCTGCCATATCCTGCCTTGATTCATGGGCTTTTGATGAATCAAGGAGCTACTAGGAATGATGGAGATCACTTAACCACTCGGCCACTGATTCTTGGTATTGCTAAGGTTCTGCTAGAAGGTAATCATGTGATTGATCTGCCTTACAACCCTGTTGCTGCTGCATGTGCCTCTGTTCCTGCCACTGATGAACTGAATGTTGGCCCTACGGTTGGCAACACTCCTGCTCGCACTGCATCTACTTCCACAACTGGTGAGGTAGTATATGTTACTGTTCATCGCAGGTACATTGAAGAACAGGTTGCTGCTCTTGCCAAGCAAGTCTCACAGCTCAGACTCCAAGTCACTTTTCTTAACAGGCAGGTTGATATACTTGAAGAAAGGAGCAGCTTTTGGAAATCCCTCCTATCCACATCCATAGGGGGAGAAGTACCAATTGATGCGCCAACAAATGAACCTGCTGCTGTTGAAAGCTCTGGATCTGGTAATGTTGTGATTGAAGACATAACCGATGAGGTTAATGCTGCTACTGCTGGTGGTAATGATGCCCCTGATGTTGCCATCCCTGAGGTAACACCTGCAGATCCTGTCAGTATTGATGCTGATGCTACTGCAGCTGCTACTTAGGGGGAGTTCTTAATGTTAGGGGGAGATTGCTGCTGCTGGAGTTTTCTAAACTCTACTCTGATCACAATTCTGATCCCACTAACATTACTAACTATTTGAGGTTGATGTAACTTGAATACTGATTTTTATTTTGCTCTTAACTCTGATATTGTTCCTTTGTTTTTGGTATTGAACTGATAGCTCTTAGGATGTCTTTCCCACTGATACTCATGAAGAATTTTTGTTGTACATTTTTCATACTCTGTTTAGATGTGCACCAAGTTCTTATCTATAATTACACTGCTTCAAACTAACATATGTTGTGCCTTTGTCATAAACTGATTTTGTGTGCACCAGGTTGAGTGTTTGCGGATAGGTGTGATTGGGGGAGATTGAAGATGTGAGTGTTGAGACCAGTGCTATCACATCTGGAATCACACCCATCCTCCAGGACATTCTTCAGGATATTTGTTCTAACGACTAACTTTTTAGTGTTATTCAAATTGTCTTTGCTATCCTTTCAGGTCAACATCCTTCAGGAAACATGTTCCAGTGATCAACTGCTTAGTGTTGCCTCAATGTTTGTCCTTGGTGCTGTCCCTGGTCAACGACGGTTATTCACATGACCCAGAATATTCTTGATGCACCTGGAAGGATCTGGAACATAGTGGAAGGACCTGGAATCAAAGGAACCGAAGAGTAAAGAAAGGAAGTTACATGAAAGTTACCTCAACTCCTACAAAAGTGGATCTCAACTTCTTTCCATGATTTCCACTTATTGATGGACGGATCATCATTCCAACTCTATAAATAGATGAGGAATACGTCCAGAAACCAAGAGAGAGAACTCACACTACATACTGAAGCGTAGCGCATTTATCGGAACCTATTTTACGGTTTCAGTGTAGTGGTTTCACATGTGTTGTTACACTCTGTACATCACTGTGTATATTATTATTCCATACGTTTTGCTGAGCTATTCACGGGGTGTGGAAGTTTGTGCTTGAAGTAGGCTTAGACTTAACAATCTAGGTTTGCCATTTGGGAACTTGTTTGGATATTTTATCCGATTTTATGTTTAAGATTTGGAAGGAATGTTTCCAAGTCTCGAATTTGTTTTTGTAATCACTTTATCCAAGTTAGTAATATTTCAGCCTTGAGGCCGCCACAAAGTAATTTTAGTTTGTGGAAAGATTGAGTTAATCCTTTTGTTCAAAGTCTTCCGCTGTTTACTTATTCTCTCTACATTAATATGAACACAATAAGTATTGTCTTGAGTGTCGACCATATTTTGAACAATACTTCAACTCAACGGTACCATAGCACTATCAACTTTAAACTTGTTCTTGGGGTATTGTGTGAGTTGTTCTTGGGATATTTACTTAGACTTGTTCTTGGGGTATTGTGTGTTGTTCTTAAGGTATTGGTGAGTTGTTCTTGAGGTATTTACTTGGACTTATTCTTGGGGTATTAAAAGTTGTTCTTTAGGTATTGGTGATTTGTTCTTTGAGTATTATGATTTGTTTTTAGGCTATTATAATTTATTCTTCAGTATTAATAAATTATTTTTTTGGTACAAAAACTTATATAAAAATTTCTATCGTAGAAGTTTCCAAAAATAAAACAAAACATTTATAGACTCACGCACCACCCAGTTCTCCCCAACACATGCCCGCCCACGTCAGTACCTAATCCATTAATTTCACTCCCCTTCCTCCCCCCTCCCGCTCACCCCCCACCTCCTAACACACACAAGCCCACTACCAAGTCCCAGGGCCCATATGCAAAATAATTTGAAATATTTTAATTATTATATTTTTTAATTATTATAAATTTAAAAATAAATTAAATAGTATTATATAATAAATTTAAAAACTTGCTTTCAATTTATGTTAATATAATAACACATATTTAGTCATATAGTAACACTAACTGGAGAGCGAATATATGTTACAATTAGAGCAAAATGTGTGTTACTTTAAGAATAAATATTGATTATTCACAATTATTTATTTATTTTTATAGAGATTTTTTTTTTTAATATAATAACCTATGTATTTCATGAAACAATACCCCTAGATTTAAAGGAATGCTAAATAAATTAAGAAATACATATTTATTATCATAAAAATATATTTTGCTCATATAGTAACACACATTTGTCCATATAGTAACACAAATTGGAAGATAATTGTGTGTTACTATTAGAGCAAATGTGTGTTACTATTTTATAAAATGTTGTTATTTTACATATATTAATTTGTTTTTATAGAATAAATAATTTTTCACATAATGCAAGAGCAAAATGTGTTTTACTATAAGAACAAATATTGTTTATTCACAAATATTTATTTACTTTTATAGAAATAATTATTTTTTTCATATAATAACATATGTATTACAAAAAACAATATACCTAGATTTAAAGGAATAATTAATAAATTAAGGACATAATTATTCTCATAGAAATATATTTTGTCCATATAGTAACACAAACTGGGAGACTAATATGTGACTATTAGAGCAAATTTGTGTTACTATCTTATAAAATATTGTTATTTTACATACATTAATTTGTTTTTTATTGAATAAATAATTTCTTACATAATGCAAGAGTAAAATGTGTGTTACTATAAGAACAAATATTGATTATCACAAATATTTATTTATTTTATAGAAATAATTATTTTTCCATATAATAACATATGTATTACATGAAACAATATATCTAGATTTAAAGGGATGATAAATAAATTAAGAAGCACATATTTATTCTCATAAAATATATTTTGTCCTTATAGTAACATACATTTGCCTATATAGTAACAAAATTGGGAGACAAATATGTGTTATTGTAAAATTAAATTTGTTTTACTATATGTATAAATATTTATTTGTCACATAGTAAAAAGTGTGTTATTACATGAATCATTATACCTACATTTAAAGGGATGTTGATTAAATTAAAAACACATATTTATTCTTATAAAAAATACATTTTGTCCTTATAGTAGTAACACACATTTGCCCATATAGTAACACAAATTGGAGAGCAAATATATGTTACTATTAAAGTAAATGTGTGTTACTATCTTATAAAATATTATTATTTTACATATATTCATTTGTTTTTATGGAATACATAATTTTTCACATAATGCAAAAGCAAAATGTGTATTAGTTTAAGAATAAATATTGATTATTCACAAATATTTTATTTATTTTTATAGAAATAATTATTATTTCAATATAATAACACATGTATTAAATCAAACAATTTACCTAGATTTAAAAGGATGATGAATAAATGAAGAAACACATATTTATTATCATAAAAATATATTTTACACATTTAGTAACACACATTTGCCCGTATAGTAACACAAAAAGGGAGACAAATGTGTGTTACTATTAGAGCAAATGTGTGTTACTATTATATAAAATGTTGTTATTTTACATATATTCATTTATTTTTATAGTATAAATAATTTTCACACAATGCAAGAGCAAAATGTCTGTTACTATAAGAACAAATATTAATTATTCACAAATATTTATTTATTTTTATATAAATAATTATTTTTTCATAGAATAACATATGTATTACATGAAACAATGTACCTACATTTAAATGGATGATAAATAAATTATGAAACACATATTTATTCTCATAAAAATATATTTTGTCCTTATAGTAACCACTACTACAAAAAAAGGCTTGGAGAGCTCACGAAATTCCACTTAGAAAGCGGTTATATGAGCTCTCCAAGCAAAAGCTATGCAAGCTGGGTCTCACTTAGAAAGCGGTTTAAAACCGCTATAAAAATCGCGCTTAGAGAGCGGTTCATAACCGCTTTCTAAGCTCATATGCGATTTTTTTTATTCTTAGACAGCGGTTTGAAACCGCTATCCAAGAGATATGTTTTTTTTTTTCCGTAATTAATATATTTTATTTTATATATATTATATATTATATATTTTATATAATATATATTCTATATATTTTATATTATATATTATATATAATTATTCTACATATTTTATATTATATATTTTATATTACAAATTCTATTTAATTAATTTATACAATAATAAAAATTCACAAAAATAAAATACTTAAAATAAACCAATTAATAAAACATGAACAAATTATAAATAATTAAATGTATCAACATAAATTAAATAAAAGTTACATATCGTCGAACCAAAATTCATACTAGATAACATAAAAACATATTATACAAATACCCGGTCCAATCTAATTTGAATTTCTTGAGTCTGTTCTTTTCGTGCGAATGAAGCGGACGTTGATAGACAAACTGGAAAATTAAAAATGTAATTAGAAATATATATATATATGTATGTATATTTAAATTAATAAATTACCCCAATTAGCTACTTACGTCGTTCAGAACCGTCGTTTGAGAAGTCATCATTATATCTTCAATATAATGACATACAAAAGTGGTGCAGCTAAAGCTATCTTGCTGTCTCGGCACATGTTGATTAATAATTATAGTTAATACATGAATAAATATAGATTTTTTTCAATTAAAGTATATACCTTAATATTTTTCCACATAACGGTACTAAAAGTTCTTGATGGTTTGGGCGGAAGGCGACTCCGATACATCCTCATCACACTGTTATTATTATAATTAAAAAATAAAAATAAATTACATATACATATATAATTCTAAAAATAAAATGATCTAATGATATTAAAATAATTAATAAACACATACCAGTCCATAAATGTCACAAGTTCAGGTCGATCAGAATGCACTCCATTTGGAGTTGGATCCATAAATTATACCTTTAGTGTACTCATATTGACGGCGACCAACAACCAATGTGTCCTGCATTTTAATAAAAATATTAAAAGTATATTTCATTTGCATGTTTATATTAATAAATATGTTGATGACATGTTTGTTGTATGTACTTACCCCACATATGTAGGCCAAAAAATGAGATGGTCTCTCATAGAATATCTTTGCATATGTAGCACAAACATCTCCTTATCGTGGGCGTGGTCATCACCAATGGAGGCAGTCACTTGGGGGGAGATGAAAGAATACTTCAATGATGCCTCATAATTTCTTGATAGATATACCTCCCCCAAATATCTTTAATTAATGAAAATACTCATATTAATATTTAAATAAAGAAAATTAAACCTCTAGAAGAATTAAATATGAAAAATCAATAAACACATACCTGAGATACAAAGAAATAGTAGTCGCGCTCAACCACTGATTGTTGAGTACTTCCATGACATGATTCGCACGGATACAATCTTCCCAACCATGTATATGAAAATAAGAACTAAAAGAAATTAGAATAGGAACATAAGCGGGGGACGATACCAGCGTGTACACCCTAGACATTAGATCGTTTCTGTGATCTAAGTCTCCTGACATAGGATAACCAAGTCGTGGTTGTCTGGGCACTGTAGGAGGAGGTCTACTTGGTCCTTCCCTCTGAATAGGCATTGTAGCACGCGGCTCCCTCGTCTTTTGGGGAGACCGAATTTTCTAAAATCAATTTGCAATTGGTTAGTTTAAAAAAAATGAGAGAAAATTTAATAACTTATATTTTACCTTTTTAGTTTATGAGACCAAGTGACTAGGCCATTCTAGAAAGTGGCCAATCGCCGTCCCGACAGTGGTCGCCTCATCATTTGGTCGAGGCACTGGGGAATTCTCCTCTTTGCGAACAGCCAAATCAACCACGACCCTCTGAAAACCAGGAGTGAGAGGGCAACCATGAATCACTCCGCTGGAGCTACTGTGTAACGTCCCTGTGGCCACCAACAGTGTAGGATTCTCCAAATATAAATAGAACATGATCGGTGTCTGTTCCCATAAGAATATACATTGATTACTATTTTTAAAAAATTTTGACAGAGTTTTGTTTATATTTTATCAAACTCCCAATTAATCAACTACATCAAACAACCAAATCATATTATCCACATCAACTACAACAAACAACCAAATCATATTCATCCACATCAACTACAACAAACAAACAACATCTTTCTCAAACTCCACAACCAACAATATACAACAAACAACCAACAATATACCTGGGAGATGTTTTGAGGTGGAGAAGACGCATCAGTAGAATACATCGTCGGACAACTGTCGTGATGTCTTGCTCCAGTACTCGACGATGGCCCTTGATTATGTAGTTGAGATAACATCTCTACCTGTCTAGCCAGTGAAGCAACCTGTTGTGCAAGTAGAGAAACTTCACTCCGAGGTGTCGTCGTCAATGTTGTCTTCGTCATCCCAAATCCTGTGCTGCGCATGCGGCCGGGATGCTCCTGACGACCGTAAGCCCGAGCCAGTAGATCATCGGGACCAATCATACGGAGGTCGTCGGGCGTCATGTTTTGAGATAGACGCTCCTGAAGTATATAATTTGTGTCAAAAAAATAATAAGCGGGAAATATATAATTACCCCTTGTTCCACAATTTGCTGTGCACGAGGATCTGGAATTCTCCCATCTGGAGTCTGTCGGCTAGTCTTAAATAAATTGAATCGGTTAATGAAAGGCTCAGTCTCCCCAGCTTTCCTCTTTTCTTCCTTCTGCAGTAGTGACGAAACATGTTTTTGTGTTAGATATATTAAATATAAATAGTAATAAGATCAAGTAGTTATCGACTCACCAACAAATTGTTGAAGCACACATCAGTCAATTGGTGACTTGCTTTTAGATTGAACAATATCAATACAGCTAAAAGTTTTGTTGCCTTCTCACATCAGGGCCAAAGAGGTAATCCAGCGTCATCCCTTAACTTCTCTGACATATAAGGATGATCTCGCAGATTATCCTTATCCCCACTAGATGTATCAACACTCGGTACATCCCCACTAGATGTATCAACACTCGGTACATTCTATGTATTCATTGTGTCAACAAACCTAAAGTCAGTTCCTATGTTATTTGAGCTACATCGATCTCTTCTCTCACCATGACATGTCCAAACGGTATATGATTTATCAATACCATGAATCATCAAGTGATTGAACAAATTGTCTCTACCACTAACTGTTTCCCCGTTCATACATTTCCAATACGGACATAGACTGTACCGATTGTCGGTGCAGTATCTGATTGCATGATTACAAAATTCTTCCACCCATTCCTATACTCATCTGATAATCTATCTGCACGAACCCACTTTCAATCCATATATATAGAACTAGATATGCCTATAAAAAAGACAATATGACATAATATTTATGTTTAGATTCTTATATAAATGTGACTCAATATAATACGATCCTACATATATTTTATTTAATAATTAATATTTAAAAAAAAATTGGCAGAGTTTCGTTTAGATTTATCATATTCCCCAATTAATCAAGATCCTAGCTAGTGCATCCATTTCCGATTTAATTATAAAATAATCAAATCGAAACGCACATTCTACTACAAACAACCAATAAATTTCCCCAACTCCACATCAACTACATTCAATCAGCTCCACATCAACTATATATACTACATGCAAATATTTAATCGAACATCGATCACACACATGCACACACACACACACACATACACACACACACACATATATATATATATATATATCAACTACATTCTACAATTGGATTCAATAGATCATGATGCCAAGTCTACAAAATTATATAACATACAATTTTTAATAAATAAAACAATTGTAACTACAAAAAAATGAACTTACGATAATAGTGTGAAAGGGATGGATCAGAATGAATCTCTCTTCTTCAAATTTGTCACCTACAGAATTTATAAATACTACAACACATTATTTTTATATTCATTAATTAAATAATCAATAATTTACACTAATTATATATATATATATATATTTATATAATAATTAATACTATTTACTAGCTAATTCTATATATATTAATTAACATATTAATATACTAATAATTCGTAGCAAATATACTAATATTATTATAAATAATATATACTAATATATATATTAGCTAGTATGTTAATATAATAATTAAAATTTTATAATCTATTCCTAACAAATAATGCACAATTAAAAATTAAAAATTAATATATAACAAAATAAATTAATTCCTGAAAAATTAAAAATTAATATATTTCCTAATATATATATTAGCTAGTATGTTAATATAATAATTAAAAATTTATAATCTATTCCTAACAAATAATGCACAATTAAAAATTAAAAATTAATATATAACACAAAATAAACTAACGATTTTCAATAATATATTACACATATATATATTATACATATATAATACATACCAAATTAATATATAACAAAATTAATATATATATATATATAGTTTCGGCCGATTCACATACCAAATTTTCAATTAAAATTGAATAAAAAATAAAA
>JAPKLY010000565.1:34520-95060 GCA_026898435.1 Prunella vulgaris
TATATATATATATATATATATATACTAATTAACTAATTATTTACGTACCTAGTTAAATGGGGATGAAATTCGAAAATCCAATCGGTGGAATGTGTCCAGTGGCAGTGGCGGCTCCAACGGTGGCGGCGGCTGTGGTGGAGCATGGACGGAGATATCGCCGGAGAGGAGGAGGGGGTGTTTTTTCGCGTAGGTGGGAGAGGAAGAAGAAGAGAGAAGGGGAGGAAGAAGGGGGCTGGACGCGGAGCCCTAATACGAGCGGGATAGCGGTTTTGAACCGCTGTAAGCTTTATAGCGGTTCTGAACCGCTGTAAGCTTTATAGCGGTTCTCAACCGCTGTGACTTTTAGCGGTTCTCAACCGCTTTGACGCATACAGCGGTTCTAAACGGCTTTCTAAGCTTTTTTTTTTTTAGCAGTTTACAACCGCTTTCTAACTTAATTTTTTTTATTTAATTTCGTATTTACTTAGATAGCTCATTAGCAAATGAACTCTCTACCTTAATTTGTAGTAGTGAACGCACACTTGTCCATATTGTAACATAAATTGGGAGACAAATGTATGTTACTATTAGAGTAAATATGTGGTACTGTATAATTAAATATGTGTTACTGTATTGCGTGTGTGGTGATACTTCATCCGTTCTATAAGTATTTTCACATCAACAAGTACACAATTTAAAAAAAAAAAAAGATGATGAGTAAAATTATATTATTAAAATAATAAAATTAATTGGATTGAATGTAAAAATGATGATATTTTGTGTAAATATGTAAATAGTGTGAAGATAAAGCTAAAGTAGCAATTTCTATTTATAAGGTGTGAAAGCAATTGTGGAACGAACAGAAAATGAAAGTGTGCAAACAAATGGAGTATTAATTTTTTTACCTAAAGGTATTAGGTTGTATGTATTCTTATTTTTTGTTTTTCAAACAATATTAATTGTGTACTAACATGCATGGTCAAACTGAAGCGCTACTCTTTTTAGATACTACATCCATCTACAACACTTAGTAACAATTTCGCATGAAAAATATACTCCTTCCCCGTCCACAAAAAAAAAAAAATGTGTTTACTTATCTGCATGTGATTTAATGCATCTGTCGGATGATATTTCGCAGGTATTATGAGGTTTGTTTATAAATAAAGTAAGTATTTATGAAAATATGGCATACATAATTTCTATAAATATTCATTTAATTAATAAACGGACCTTACGTACCACCATAATACCCTTCGACATATCGCATTAAGCCACATGTAAACAAGTGAACATATTTTTTATAGATGAAGATAATATTTACAAATATTTTGTGATATTTATAAATTAAGCTAGTTGTATACCAGAAGTGGATTGCACTCCAATTACTGTAATAATATTTTTAAAAGCGGATTGGACCGGTCAATCCAACCAGTTAACCCAAAAATCGATCTCTGCACCAGTCTAGTTCATATCATGCTCCGCATTTATATAGAACCAATTCAAATCCATCAAAACCTAGTTTATCGGTAAATTCAATTTTTATGTTAAAATTTTAATTTTTAAAATTCAATTATAACTTTAATTTCTTGAAATAAATGGTAATAATTTACACTTGAATATATATATATATATATAAAAGTACAAGCTAACTATAAGAGTTGCCTATAGTCAATATCACCTAATTATATATATAAATGCAATTTATCATAAAGATCATCTAAAATGGGATATCTATCAAACTACATCACAAAGAATGTTATATCCAAATAATCAAATGAATTGCTCAAATTTTTCTAGAAGAACATTTTTAAAAAAATTAATTCTAATTCAAAATACAAAATAAATATTTTAACAATATTTAATTACTATAAAACATGTGCCAATGAATTTTTAAATAAAATTCAAAATTATTTAGTTGTTATTGAAAATTTACCGACTAAACACAGTGGGTTAGATTTAAAAATAAAAAAGATATTGAACTTTATACACGTACTCTAACTATATTAAAATATCAATTATACATACAATTAGGAGTATATAAATGCCGGAACTACACATGATATTCATGAGCACAATAATTATTTTATTACTTATTCAACATAGTTAAATATTTAATATTTATATATCGTTTTTTAATATATCCGATGTTTATGTGTATATATATTATTATATGTTTCAAAATTTATGTTTATTTATTTTATAATTTTGTACAATTATTTATTGAAATATATATATATATATATATATATTCGAGTCATCCAATTTTTTTACAACGGTTCAATCTGCTGGACTAGTGAACCACTAATCAATCTGGGTTTAAAACATTTATTACTGATAGCTTTAATTTGATTTTCTAAAGGTTATAGCGGAACAATG
This sequence comes from Prunella vulgaris, assembly GCA_026898435.1. NCBI lineage: Eukaryota > Viridiplantae > Streptophyta > Magnoliopsida > Lamiales > Lamiaceae > Prunella > Prunella vulgaris. The sequence continues at coordinate 36,876 of JAPKLY010000565.1, forward strand.
AAAACAGTAAATAAGAAAGTAAATAGAGGGAGGATGGGGCTGCATTATATATTGACAACATTAGCAAGACAAGTGTAAACAATTTACCTAGTTAATTAATTATAAAAAAAATTGTGAAATCGCTTCATATTATTAAATTGATAAAAAATTTATGGTGATAGAATTATATAAAATTTAACACTTTAAGAAATGTGAGTCACTTTTAACTAAAATATTTATCACCTTTTAAAAATTTTGGTGATAGTTTTATAGCAAAATGTGACAATATGTTTAAGAAAAATAATTATCACATTTAACAAAATGACTATAACTTTTATAAATGATAATTTTTTAATTAATAAATTACCTATTTTATTTTACTCTTAAGTCTTAATTAAACAAAGTTTTTGCGATAAATTAAATGAATTATGAACGGAATTAATCAATTTTTAGAGCTAATTCGTGTATCAAATAAATACACTAAAAAAGGACAAACAACCTACAACATATGGCTAGGGTTCCGACTTGGTATTATTCTTCCTTTTTCCTTGTCTAAATCGAATCACAACTATAATACCTATTGGATGTATATATGTGCATATATATATATATTGGCATGCATGTGAAGAACAAGAAGGGACATGGCATTGCACATGATACTAGGGTGGGTCCTACAATATTTGTCGTGCTTCGTCCGAATGACCATTCATTCGACTATGACTTTGGTGAAACATCAGTGTACGGATTAATAGATAGATAACGCGATAACTGGGAACAACATCCCTGCTATTATCCAACCGAGGCTATTGTCTACCTCTATTAATTAACATTTTCCTAATTTATTTTCTCTCAGAGTAGCCAGCTATATTTCCAAGGTGTAGGGTGTGGGTGTCGGAACGATACGATAGTCGTAAGTGCAGAGTGTGGACGTCGGAACGAGATACAAGATGAGTACGAGAGTACTCCTTCTTTTCCAAAATAATTTTTATATTTTTTGTCCCTAGTCTTTTTTCACATTCAAAAAATAAAACAACTTAAACTCACAAAAGTCAGTAAAATACACTTTTTATATTTTATTACTCCATCTGTCCCCCAAATTTATTCCCACTTGTGTGGGCACGAGTTTTAAAAAAAATGAAATAAAGTAAGAGTATTGTGGAATAATTGTGGGGTCCACTAGAGAATAAAGTGATTGTTTGTGAGTGTGATAATAAAATAATATTTTCTAAAAGGGGAGGAAGAATAAATTTGGGGGGCGGACGAAAATGAAAAGTGAGAATATATTTGGGGGACGGAGAGAGTTTTTAACTTCACACTCACATACTTCAATTTTTCTTAATATGTGTGCAAGTTAACCTATGAAATAAATCTTGAGACGCTGGAGTACAATTTTTTGAAAAAATTTATACTAGATGTAACATGAAAAAATTATCTGCTTATTTATATTTTATTGAATACTACCCCCGTCCCACAAAAATTTGCATACTTTTCTTTTTAGTTTGTCCCACAAAAGTTTGCATACTCCCAAAATAGAAATATTCCTTTAAATCTCCACCTTTAAAATCTTTACCTCACAATCTCCACCATACACATTCTACTCATTACACTTTTTTTTAAAACCTGTGCTCAGGAAAATACCGCAAACTTTCCTGGGACGGAGGTAGTATAATAAAAGTATAGTTGAGTGTTTTAGTAGAGTATTGTCAATAATGTTAGAACATACAGGACATCACACATACAACAAAAGACTTAAACACAAATTACAAATGGCCAGAATTCAAAATTTTTCATATAGACTATTAATAGTCCTATTAGTGTCTCATGGCAAACTTCACGATGTATCATATAATGCATACAGTTGAAAGATCATCTTTATATGTTTGAAACTAACCTACACTCAAGCCTAACATAGACTATAAAGAATATAATTGGTCAGAAGAATGTTTAAGCATTCATCCAACGTAAAATTGAAATCAACCGGACTATTGACTTGTTTGCTTTGTTTGCTTTGTTGTGTTACGTGTTGATCTTCTTTTAACGAAATCATGCACATGTTCACAATCATAGGTAATGGTTTTCCATGATTAAAAATCATCCTCCACTAATCTCCACTGAGCTGGTAATCATCATGTTGATCTTTCTCACTCTAATTCTACAACCACCTGACTCAAATAATTTCTTGGATCATTAACCCACATATTTAGACATTGTAAGATAACATATAGCAATCAAAGTTAATGTTAGGAGAAAGGATAAATTCGTATGTTGCCAATATATGTTTGATATTTTGTACAATATTGACTAGATATCAACAATCTCATCTAATTTGGTCTTTTTACTACAACATGTCTGATGTTGGAATATACAAAATTTGTATTAAATATAAATATAACTCAATATAATTTAATGACATTTCATTGCTAAAGGCCAAATTAAACCTAACCTACATAATAAAATAAATAAACAACATTGTTCCTCTAAGCATAAGAATGAGCTACTTAGACCAAGCATAAAAAATAAACAAACGAAAGTATATCCTATCAACTACTGATCAATGAAAAACAACAACAGGAATAAATATTGAAAATAATATAACTGTTGGGATATTCATTGAGTTGTTTTGATTCAGATCCCAACACCTCTGGATTCAAGAGACGCGTCATGAAGATCAAGTTCTTGGGGAACTTTTCCTGAGGACAGAAAGCATCCTGAAGATCAAGTTCCGGAGAACTGTCCTGAAGACCGAAGTATCCTGAAGATTCCTAAAGATAGTTCCTGAGAAGACAATCTTGAGGAAGACCATTGATGTTCTACTTACTGTTACTAAGCGCGGTCAAGACAAGACATTCAGTGAAGGCGAAAGTAGCCTAAGTATTCATGTTAACTGTTCATTCAACTAACACATTGTAATTCCCGAAGGAACGGGCTACTAAGCTTTTGGGACAACATTTATGTTGAGACTGAGGACAAAGAGAATGTCAGAAGAACTATTAAAAACAACATTTATACCTGAGATAAGTTACAAATTACTCAGAGTATTTATGGTATGATGAAGCAAAAAGTCTTGTCAACAACTAGTTGTTTGAAGAACTGCCAGTGAGACAAAGATATGTATGTACGGAGTTTAACAGCCTCATTAATGTTCGCAGTCGTAGGCAGCGCCAAAAGACTTTTCACCAAAATAGCATAGTGTAAAGTAAACATCAAATCACTAGGCTGTCACCTACCTAAATAGGAAGATTTGTTTTGATCTCCTCCAACAGATCTATTACAAATCTCTCGTACAAATACAGAAGACCATGCACCCAAACAAGGTTACGGAAAATTTCAAAGTCGGGAACCAAGATTTCTAGCGCTCAAAGTATTCAAGTAATATTGGCGAAAGTGTTGCCCACATTCAGATCAACATCTGGAGCAATAGGATTTTGTTCATCTGGATGTTGATAATTAGAGTTCTTATAAGGAGGATCTATAACTCTCGTACATGTGAGAAGTACATTGAAGATGTCAAAAACTTTGAGTGTGGCTTCTAATAGTTTATTCTCTAAGGAATTTCTCAAACATTTTATCTTCAAGCAATTTAAATATCAAAAGTAGATATAGAAGCAGACATTTCCCTTTTATATCACCAACATAAGATAGAACATTGTTGAAAATGTATGTCCTAAGTTCAAGTTCTTTAGATGCTCAATTTTGTACATTAAAATTATTAGTTCATTAGTTAAAATTATAGTCTTTGAGGAAGGCAATCAATGGTACACACACAATTTATGCTATACATTGGTAAAACTAAACAAAACTTATCCTATTTTCTCAAGTTTTAATATGTCCTCCTGATAGAACCTAAATCACTTTCATCTATATTATCTACAATTAGCTCTATCATAGACCTAGTCTTAAGAGTTTTATTCATCACATTTGGAGAAAATATAATTTTCACATCCAGAACTAGATGGCGGGTTAGAATTTGTCTTACCCAAGTATTCCTTCAAATTAGCTTATAATACATAAACACATCCATAAATATATAGAGTATAAAAATTTAAAGCACAAAGTAATGATATTTTCCTAAAAATTTGAACTAGATCATTCATTCTAAAATCAGACATCTTAATCACTATTTTACCAATCAGAGTTCTAGTTCAAATTTTTTTGTATTCTTTACTTGTCAAATCATTATACTCCATATCTTCTTCAGATTCAGATTTTGAAGAATGTTTAGAATATACCTCTTGGTTAGAAACTTTCTTTTCAAAATTTTCTTCTTGCTCACCTTATTCATCTCTTTCAGACTTTGACTCATCTTCAAATGTTGTCAAATATGTATGAACATATTATTCAACACTGGACATTGGTTCATCACTTTTGTTCAATCTCTTCTCTCATCGACCTACTATCCAGCAATGAGAATATTCATCTCAGAATCAAAGTTAAGAACGTTCCCTAATTTTGTGGGAATTTCCTCCGCCACATCTTCGTCAAAATCCTTCTCATCACTACTATAAAATTGTGAATTGGTTTTGAAGCAACACCAATATCATCTTCGAACTTTTTAGAATTTTGAGTAGTCCTAATTTTTCCCTTGTTCCGTGTGAACGTCTCATTTTTAAACTTTTTTTGGGATTACACTTTATAAGGGTAACTTTAATACAGGTTCACCAAAAAATTCAACTTACAAATAGATTCAAATTTCATTTTATTCACACACGTGAAAAATAGTTTGCACAACAAGCCGAAAATAGTTTGCACAATGCATCATTTTTTAATTTGTCATTTGCACAAGACATTATTTTCAATTTTTGATTTGCACAATTATTTATTTTACAATTTAGAACCTATTCATTTTTTATCATTAATTAATTTGCACAAAAATGAAAAAATAGCACAATTTGCATATAATGAGAAAAAAAATTGCACAAGCACAATAATAAATGTGCAATTTGCACACAAGTGAAAAAAAAATTTCACACAGTTAATAAAAAATTGTCCCAATTTGTTACAAACTAAACTGAAAAGTTACATGTCAAAAAAACCACCAGTGCCCTCTGTTCTAGAAATCTACCACCACCACCTATTCTAATTTACCGAAATCAACACCACCATTTCATCACTTCTAAGCAATTCGAAACCACCAATTTCTCACTAATTCGAATATAGAACACAACAACACAACATCAACACCACCAATTTAGCACCTCTGAATAAAATGGCATAATTTCAGTTACAAATAAATATCATATCAAACAATTAAAAGTACAATTTAAAATATGTTACCAAAAACTAAAAATAATCAAATTTGGGCACAAAAATGCACAATTCATGACCACCCCATGCCAATATCCACCACTACCACACACCACCACCACACGACGGCATCCCGTTGTGGTTGTCTTCGAAAAAATGAGAGAGTGAGAGAGAGAACTGTACCTCCACTGTTGAATCCCGCACCATCGTGTTCGGACCCCACGTCATCAACGTGCCCATGACCACAGTTAGAAGCCAAGTCGAAGCCGTGCTTAATTGGCATCATCTTCGCCAGATAGAATCACGAAGCCAGACCGAAGTCGGGTCGATGTTGTCTTCATCGTCGCCTCCTCTATCCACTGTTCCTCTTCCGTGTGTCATCGTTCGCCATCCCCCTGCTCACCGTCGCTTAAGTGAGAAAAGGGAAATATTTTTTGAATATTATTGAGAGAGAGATGTATATATATATACTGATATTATGAACTTATCTGTAATCATTTTAAATGGGTAAACCTATTTTATAAAGAAAGTAAAATTGTTAACTTGAATATAATAAATCTTTCTTTTTCTCATAACGTTGTCATAATGTTTGCCTATGTGTCGCAAGGGCCCAAATATATACCTGACCAACTTTATTAGATACGCACGCTCTACATGTACCCACCCTATTTTTGATATATTTTTATCAGTGATGCAGAAATCGGGCTATGCGGTCACATGCCGACCCGATTTCTGCAAAATCGGTGATTCTAGGCGTTTTCAGGCCTAGACGGCCTCTAGGCGGTTCTAATTTTTTATTTTTTTTATTTTTTTATTTTAAAAAAATTAAAAAAAACTAGGCGGACTCCTAGGCAGTTCTAAGCGGTCCTAGGCGGTCCTAATTTTAATTTTTAATTTTTTTAATTAAAAAAAATTAGGAGGCTTGAAAACGCACGATTACCGATTTCCGACTTCTACAACCTTGATTTTTTATTGAAATTTAGTCAATATTTTAAAAAAGTATGTCAAATATTTTTTGGACAAAATCTAAAAAAAAAATCGTCAAATATTAATAAAAATTTAGTTAAGTTTTCTATAAAATATCATAATCCACGGGTAAGTACTTTAGGAAGGTGAGGCGTATTGAATAAATATAGAGAGGTATATTTTGTGGGCCTTCATATAATCGCCAAGCCCAAACATGGAAAGCTCAAAGACTTAAGCCCAATATGCCTTTCTTCCTTTTCTTATTTTTGTAAATCGAAGACTGAGTCCAAGAATTATCCAATAAAAAAATAATCATTTTTAATAACATTGTAATTACATCATAGGTTTTTAATACAACAGTCCATCCATCTCATATTAAGTCGAATTAGTTCTAATTATTGATAGAAAGATTAAGAGAGTTTTGGGTAGTATTTATATGCAGGCGAATAAAGACGTGCAGTTATTACGCTGTACATCAAAAAATTTTTTTTTTTGAAGGATGCACTGTACATCTATTACTATTGCTTGTAATTGTTTTAAGAACTAATACTATAAATAATTTATAAGAACTAATACTATTTATTTGTACAATGAACAATAGTGTGCATAATATCTAATCTAATAGAGTAAGTCTCATGTGCACCGGTTACACCGTGCAATTCAAGTGTATTTTTAAACAGTTATACTATTTATTACTGAAAAGTTACACAAATTATTACTGAAGAGTTACACTATTAAAGATACTCTTTTCAATAATAATATGTGACTTTTTAATACTCCCTTTGTCCCAAGATAAATTTCACACTTTCCTTATATGAATGTCCCAACTCTTTCTTCACACCCCAAAAAAGGAAAGAACTCACACTCACAAAAGTCAATAAAATACACTTTTTATATTTTATTATTTAACTTTACACTCACATACTTCACTTTTTCTTAATATGTTGGGACGGAGGGAGTAGTATTTTGTGTAATTTTTTAAAAATAAAACTTGAGTTGCATGATGCAACTGGTGTATACAAGACTAAGCTTATCTAATATAAATCATTGAGCTCAGAAAAGTTGTTTATCTTTTCGGTCAATTTGGCAAATCAATTGAGCATTATCTAAAGCACTATTAAGATTAATTTAGTGTTTGTGCATTAGGTAAGAACATGATTTATATATTTATGTTTAGGAGTGAGTTTAATTAGTGGGTCGATGCATGCCAAACTTAGCCTAACTATTGTTAATCAAAAGAAAGACATAAGTTTGTATACTCGGACCAAATTTCTGTTTTCTATGAAATAACAAATATATTTATTATCAGAAAAAGAAAAACAAATATGAATGTTGCACTTGAAAATAAGGTGGTCGTAAAGATCAGTATTTTTAAGGATTTTGTTGACCATTTTATTATTTTTAAACAAAAAGAGAAAGTTGTTGATTCGTTAGTGTACATAGTGCGACTGTACTAGTTTAGGTACGATCAGTGGGTTGTGGTAGAAATTAACTAGGATTTTGAGCTTAAATAGGCAACTTTTATTGGATTCATTATAATTTAGATAGAAGGAAAGGCAAAACTTAATTAATTATGTGGATTTGAGTTTATTTTCACTCCACATATATATATATGTATATATATATTGCATATAAAGTGTTACTGTTTAAATTAATTAAATAATTTTAATTGGTGATACTTTGTGTTCATAACAGTGGCACTAGAAAAAAGTTTACGTAAATCAGGAATTTACAGGAGAATCTAAAAAAAAATGAATAATTAACCAGGGGAGCTAGTTCACCTGGCCACCAGACTCCCCACTTTAGTGGGTGACCTGAGTTCGATTTCCTTTGGGAACGAATTAGGTGGGATATATAAGGGTGGACTTAGAGATATTTTTGCAGTGTAAGGAGAGTTGATGAACTAACTTCTAACTACTAACAACTAACATTTACCGATAAAAAAAAATTGAATAATCAGTATATGACACTACTATACATTTAAGCTTGGAGAGCTCCAATTCAACCGCTCTCTAAGCCCAATTTTTTGTAAAGCGGTTTAAAACTGCTCTATAAGTAAACACTTAGAGAGCTGTTTTGAACCGCTCTTTAAGGTCTAGAGCGGTTTTGGCTATTTTTTTTATATTTTTAATTAAATTAATATATAATTATTATAATATTATTAATAATATATATAAATAAGATTTAATTAAAACAATCAAGAAATTACGTGTATACATGCACTCATGTATGTAAATAGTAAAAAAATTTAAAAAGTTATTATTTTATAATTTTGGTGAAAATATTTTAATTAAAATGATCAAGAAATTCACGTATATTATTATAAGTACTCGTCTTAGTAAAATAAGATACAAAAACAATTATTTTAAATTTAAATACTATTTTAAAATTAATTTAATATATATAAATATATTAAAAATAATTTAATTAAAACAATAAAAAAAAACGTGTATGTACATAATCGTGTTAATAGATAGAGAAAAAATTATAAAGATGATTAGCTTACAATTTTACGGAAAATATTTTAATTAAACTATCAAAAAACTTGTATACATGTGCACTCATGTTAACAAATAGTGAAAAAGATTACAAAAGTAATTATTTTATAAATTTATTAAAAAAAGTTTAACCAAAACGATCAAGAAACGTGTGTATATACGTAATCATGCTAATAAATAATATAAAAAGATTATAAAAATGAGTATTTTAAAATTTTATTGTAAATATTTTAACTAAACGATCATCAAATATGTGTACATGCATGCATTCTTGTTAATTATAACTAGTGAAAAAATATCTCAAAGATGATTAATTTATAATTTAATTGAATATATTTTAATTAAAATGACTAAGAAAATATATATACGTACTCATCTTAATAAATAGTGAAAAAGATTTACAAATGTGATTATTTTATAATTTATTTAAAAATATTTTAAATATTTTATATCTAATTATAATAATTAAAAAATATATACAACTAATAATTTAAAATATATGTAATAAAAAATAAAATAAGAATGATTCTTGGATGCACATTATGCACTTAAGAAATTAAATTCAACTTAAATTTTTGCGGATATTGCTTCCAAGGGTAACGGAGTCATAAACACGGTGGACACTCCAAAGAAGAGGAAACATTCTTGTATGTAGGGGAACAGAAACAAGCATACCGCTATCGGAACTGCGAAGATCAAAAGAGGGACAACTAATTAGACTCACACATTTTTTTTCCACTGTGCTACATGTTCCTCAATGAAAGAATCTAAGGACGCATCTTGCCCTCCATGCATGCCTAATAGTTGTCATGCTTATCAACTATAAAAACATATTTTCTCGTGTATGCAGGCTTCGTTGAACTCTATATATGCACGTGCAGGTAAATATCCCCACAACTATCGGTAGTAATACTTATTGAATAAGAGAAACACTTGTGTAAAAAAATTTACCGTAGAAATTACCAGAAATAGATATAACAAAAATTTGGTCAAACATGCGTAGCTGGAGGGAATAATCACATTCCATGCGCTGCTGAGGGAGTACTCAGAGTCACATTTGGATGAATTCCCTCCAAACCCCCCCCCCCCCCCACCACACACGCAATACAATACACACCCGTGCCTTGCAATATTTATTACTAAAGTATTTGTTTGAAGAATAAAAAAGGAAAGGAGGTTGACTATTTATAATAGCGCGGATCGATCGACAAGAACTTAGAAAGAATCCCGTATTTATTTAATAAGAAAAGGATTAATTAACTTGTCTTAAGGCGTTGAAAGCAAGATTTAAAGAAGTGAGTGATGTGCATGGCTCGAGGAATGATAGAAAAGTTAGTTATAAAGGAAAATAACGTGAATAAACTATATACTTTGTATTGTTTATATATATATTCTTAATTAATGGGTTGAAGATTTTATGTTTAGTATAAATTAAAAATGAGAAAGCTAGAATTAATAGTGTAGATATCGTGTGAAAATAGTTTATGATAAACTTATAATAAAATTATTAAATATTTGATCAAGTGTATCAAAATATTCATCAAGTGTATCTAAAATTGAGTTCAATATATAAATTTTATTAATCTCAACTTTTAATATATCTGATGAGATTTTTGATACACCTGATTAAAAATATGATACTTTAAAACTTGTTCATATAAAATTATCATAAACCATTATCATAAATCATTTTGATACAGTACTTTGCAGAATTAATATTCGACCAAGTTGGTGTGTTGTCATGCACTATATATATATATTTCAATTTAACCCGGCAACAACTGATATCGTATCTTGTCTAAGGGGATTGCAAAATTGACGACACATCCTGACCTTTGTTTTCTTGCTCTTTTTGCATGTTTTGAGTGTTTGAATCCTATTCCATGTTTGACTCTTTTCCATGAATTATTACCTGCATAAATAGATAAGTCATAAAAAATTAATAATATATATTTATTTATTTATATTCTAATATTTAATATTGTGTTGTTAATTTATAAATGTAATGCTATTAGTGAATGTGTGTAATGACAATAATGAATATATGTAATAATTAATTTTATATTATGATCAAATTTCACATGAAAGCTCGTGTAAGTAGATAAATTCTCATATGAAATCGTATAATGCTAGATGCAACTGTAAAATAAGTATTAAGGATTGGTCTTGTATGCATTAGGTGTAACCTGGAACTAAAGAGTTTTATATTTTATTTTTATTTAAAGTTACTTTTGTATCTCTGAAAAGTCATGTCACGCTCCAATTTTAATAATATACTCCCTCCGTCTCACCATAAGTTGCTCATTTTGTCAATTTCGTTCGTCCCACTATATGTTGTTCATTTGTTTTTTTACTTTTTTTTTTGAAACTACTATTCACTTCTTTATTATTAATTTCAATACTTTTTACACTATTCTCATTATTTTTTCACTATTCACCATCACATTCCCTATACTATATCAATATTTTATACTCTTAATATTTGTGCCAAAAAGTAACGAGCAACATAGTGGGACGGATGTAGTATTTTTTAATAATTGATAACTTTAAAATAAAAGACGTGAACTAAATATGACATACAAATCATTTGATAGTAGTAGAAGATTTAGTGAGTAAATAACTCTAAGCAAAAGAAACTGTTGGTATATTTGAGTTGTTTTGATTCAGATCTCAAAACTGCTTAGTCTGAAAAGATGAATTTTCCTTAGTACAAGAATTCAGGATTGCATAGATTCAAGAATAGTTCAGGATATGTTAGACTTATTTTATATGCACAGGTACTCAATTCAGGGGGAACATCCTGAAGGCTGAAGTCAGAAGGAGATGTCCTGAAGATTGAAGTCAGGGAGAATCATTCCTAAGGACAGAATGCAAACTGAAGACCAGTTCAAGTAAATTGTCCTAAAGCTGAGTGGAAATTCTGAAGATCCTGAGAAGAAGTTCCTGTGAAGATCAATGCTGAGAAGATCGACCCTGAGAAGAAGCAATCCTAAGGAAGACCACTGATAGTGTCTCTTAACTGCACTTAGGACATAACCTATAAAATGAAGGTGGAAGTAACGTGAGTAATTAGGCTGAGTGTTCATTCTTACTGACAAATTGTAAGTCCTGATAGAAAAGATTACAGACGTTTGGAAGTTAGCATTTATGCAAAAGGACTGAGGACAAAGAGAATGTCAGACTCTTATAAAGACAAACATTTTTCCTAAGTTAAAGTAAAACTCACTAAGAGTAATTAATGTACGATGAAGCATAAAGTCTTGTCAACAACTAGCCATTTGAAAAACAGCCAGTGAGACGATAACATGTGAGTACGGAGCTGACTTCACATTTAGTGTTCAGAACTTGCAAGCGGCGCCCGAAGACTTTCACCAAATCAAGTATGGTGAAAAGTAAACGTACTACCCTAGGCTGCCCCTACCTAAAATAGGAAGATTTATTTTGATCTCCTCCAACAGATTTATTAAATCTCCCTATAAATACAGAAGGCCTTGCACCTAAATAAGGTTACGAAAAATTTCCAAGTCGAAGTTTACCAAAGATTCAAGAGCTCAAAGCTCACAAGCATTCAACACTCTGAAAATTTATATTTCCATAGTGTTGATAGGAATCTTTCTCTGTGTTTAGCTTAGAGTGATAACCAATCATTAGCATTAGATTTGTTTGTAAGAGTTATCACACAATAGTTGGAAAATTGAAAGCTAAACCACTCAAGTTTGTGAGTTGGTGAAGTGGGAAGGACTGAGACTTGTAAAACTACCCAGGGGATGAATTCCTTAGAGAGGAAGGATACTGATCGTGCACCTTGGCACATAAAAATACAAGATCCAATCCTAAGAGTGTATTGCTGCTATTAAATTTAAATCAGGTCATTCATGTAGGAACTTGAGTCTCTGAACCACGTAAAAATCCCTGTGTGTTGTTTACTTGCTTTGCTTTGCATTCTCTTTACTGCCATATCTTTAAGTTTAAGCATTCAACATTGATTTAAAACTCAGGAAGAATCATTCTTCCTGATCCTAGAAACTGAGCACAATCCCTTAACCACTCTTTCAGTAATTATGCTAAATACTTTCAGAAACACTTAAAACGAGTATAATCTAGGGCGCACACTTCCGCACTGAAAAATTTGTTTAGATAGCTGTCCAACTGACCAGCTTCTCAGCAGTCAGTAGGTGGGTTATCTTTACTGAGCTCTCTCTGAGTACGTTTTAGGATTCAACGTTCCTGATTCATGAACCTTTCAATCCTAAGGACTAAATCTCAGTGAGCAACTTTAGTTTATAGCTGACTGAATTCCTAATGAGTTTTTCCTAAAAAAGAAAAATTTGGTATCAGTGTATTCCCCCATACACTGAATTAGGACTCGTTTTGGGAACAACAAGTGGTATCAGAGCAGTGGTTCGCTATGCCAATGACTTTCATTACGAATGGTTTCTAAGGAGAAACTTTTGGCGGTCTACTGAACTATATCCTAGGTGTTTTCTGAAAACTACATTACATGACATCTTCTAAGCATCTCGAGAGCAATCTCCCTGAGTTCTCCGTAGCAAACTATGACTTCTGAAAGTTCAGAGTACTTGCACGTTTGTACTCTATACATGATCAGATGTATCTGGTCATAGAAAAAGGTCCGATTAAGTTTATGACCGATAGAGCAGCCACTTTTCCTATGACAGGTGATGTCCCAATTCCTCCCCCAGCTAGTCTTGAGCCCATGGAAAGAGACAAACTGACCACGGATCAAATTAAGCAAATTGACCTCGATAATGTTGCCAAGAACATCATTCTCCATTCTATTCCTTATGAGGACTTAGTGATATTGATGCATCTAAAGACGGCCAAGGAGATCTGGAATATTCTTGCTGAGATGTGGAGGGGTCAGAAAAGATCAAGGAGAATCACAGGGATATGGCGATCGAGAAGTTTGAACCATTCAAGATGCTGGAGGATGAGACCATCGATCAGATGGAGTCTAGATTCATTAAGCTGATGAATGAGTTGACAACCCTTTGGAAGGAGATTCCCAGGAGGGAGGTGTCCTCCAAGGTCCTAAATTGTCTCCCTGAAAGATGGGACACATGAGTGATCATGTTGAAAAACACTAAGGATCTCACTAGTGTTACCATTACTCACCTCTTCTCAGAGCTGAAGGTAGTGTAGTTTGACCTCAATAATAGGAAGAAGAAGGCTGAGGCCAGTGGAGATAGTAGGGAGAGGAGGACTCCTGATAAGGAGAAGAGCTTAGCTCTTGAAGTCACTGCTGAAGCTAAGGCAAGTGCTCCTAGGTCCCTAAAGAAGTTGAGCAAGGATGTGCTAGCTGAGGAATATAGTTTGATGGCCAGATGATTTGAGAAGCTCAATTCTAGGTTTGGTAGGTATAAGAAGTGTTATTATGATAACAGGGACAGGAGGGAGCAGAGATGCTAGAGAGCTCAGGAGATCCAGCTCCAAATCTAAGAGGAGCTCAGGGAGCAGGAGAGAACCTAAGACGAAGTGGTACACTTACTCTGAACCTTATGTAGGTGATGCAGATCAGTGTTACCACTATAAGAAGACTAGACATTATCGGTATGATTGCCCTGAGCTCAGCTCCAAATGGAGAGAATATCGGAGAGCAAAGAGGGATCTGAGAGCGCCGGATCGCAAAGCATTGATTGCTGAGGAGAGCTCAGAATCTGATGGTCCAGGAAGGCGCTCCACTAACTTGTTCTCTGATGATGAGTATGATGATCTTTGCCTGTTGGCCAATGATGAGGTATGTTCCCCTGATTCCTCTCCTAATCACGCACCTGAGCTCAGCTCAAATTCAGTAAGAGAGCTTGACCTTCAGTTCATTCTAGAACAATTGATGGTTAACTTCTTAAGGCTGCAGGAGACTCATGCCCACATAGTGGAGGAGAATACAAAGCTGAGTGCTGAGAACTCTAGACTTACTGAGTCTTTTTCTCTACGGGACACTGATGAGACTCTTATTTTTGTGAGGTTGACTTATGAACTTGACAGGGTCAGGAGTGAGTTAGATGAAAGAGAGAAAACCTCTCAAAGATCCCTTATTGAGTCATTAGCTCAACAGGACAGAGATCTAGTGGCACTTTAGACAAAGTATAAAGATCTCTTCACAAAGCATGAACACCTGAAAGTTTGAGAGGAGACCAGGACCAAAAAGCTTGATACAATTAACTGGTCTGCCCAAGTGGTTGAAAGGATCAATATCTATCAGAGCACCAATGGGTATAAATAATGGATAGGTTTCAGTCCCTTGAAAACCTCTCAGGGTCAACCTAGAGCTGCTTTAGGAAGTAACTCTAAGGTGGTCATTGTTAAAGCCCAGTCTTGTGATAAAGGCAACAAAATTGCTCACCAGGCCAGTGGCTCAGGGAAGGGAAAGAAGCCCACTAACCCTATCAGGCAACTGGCTGGGATATCAAGGCTAAAACCTAAGAGAAAGGCTCATGTGTCTCATCATGCGCCTGGGATCTCAGGCCGGGGTGGACCTCAGGCTCAACCTAGGAACACTTAGGTCAAGGGACATCAGACAGGGCACAAGGTCTATCAGGAGAGACCTAATCTTGAGAGGAGAAGGTCAAAATGGATAGCTTCTGAAGGGCTCAGGAATCATAAGTTCCATAACTCTCGACTCAGAACTCAAGTGCCTAGAGGTCAGAGAAGTGGAGGCCCTTCCTATCAGGTACCAACACCTACTGTACCCAGACCAAAGAGGAACACGAGGCTAGCCTCCAAAAGAAACTCCAGGGCTGACACCCATACACTATTGACTTCCAAGGCACCAAGGAAGAAGAGAACGGTGTATGTTGATATTTCAGGGAGACAGATCTACACTTCTGATGCCGTCAAAATTGTTAGGCAAATCTGGATCCCTAAGGATATAACTAACATAATAGGACCTAACACTAGATGTGTACCAAAAGCTGCTACAACAAGGAAAAGGAGGATTCAAAGAAGGCTGTTTGGTACTTAGATTCTGGATGCTCAAGGCACATGACTGGCTTCAAAGATCTTCTTCAGGACTATGTAGCTTAGGAAGGCACGTAGGTATCATTTGATGGTAACTCTAAGGGGTTCACTAGAGGGTTTGGTACTTTGGTAGTTGGTTCTATGTGTGTGCATAGTGTATCCTATGTGGAAAGCCTTAGACATAACTTGCTATCTGTCAGTCAGTTATGTAGAGGTCTTTGTGTAGAATTCTCAGCTAATATCTGTCTTGTTAAGGACCAATCTACATTGCAGGTTTTCACGACTTTCTCTTGTTGAAGGTTTACCTAATGAAGTTTCTAGCGAGGACCATGTGTGCAGAGCCTGTCAGGAAGGCAAGCAGACCAAAGCCTCATTTAAGGAAAATGAAGCCTTATCTTATGATAGAGTACTTCAACTTCTGCACATGGATTTGTTTGGTCCCAATACACATGTGAGCATAAATGGTAGAAAATATACTCTTGTTATTATTGATGATTATTCCAGGTACACATGGGTGCTTTTCTTGTTAAACAAGAAGGAAACACATGTGAAGATTCCCGAGTTACTAAAGAAACTGAGTACTGAGCAGGGTCAGAGCATAGTTAAGATCAGATTGGATAAAGGGACTGAATTTATTAACTCCTATATATCTGATTATTGTGTTGCCAATGGCATTGCTCACAAATCCTCTGCAGCTAGAAGTCCTCAGCAGAATGGAGTTGCCGAAAGAAGAAATTGGACCCTGAAGGAAGCTGCCAGGACCATGCTGGCTGAGTCAGGACTGCCGAAGAAGTACTACGCTGAGGCAATCAACACTGTCTGCTACATTCAGAACCGTTCCATATTGAACAAGCAACATGCTCAGACCCCCCTATGGAACATGGAATAAAAGGAAGCCTCGTATTTCCTATTTCCATATCTTTGATTGCAAATGTTTGATCCTAAACAATGGAAAATACCAATTGAAAGCCTTTGATAGCAAATCTGATGAGGGCATATTCTTAGTATATTCCTCAGTCATTAAAGCATTTAGGGTCTATAATTGTCGGACTTTTGTTGTGAAGGAAACACCACATGTTGTGTTTGATAAGTCTACTTCTAAGCATAGGATGAAGGATATGAGTCCTGACACTGATTAGGTCACCAAGAGAATGACCAGACTGAGCTTGAAGAAGAATCCTGACCCCAAGATCAAACTTGTTCATGCTCCCATGGGATGGGATGATGCTGATGAGGATAAAAAAGTTTCTCAGGCCAACCCTCAGGATGCCGCCCAGGGAATGTTAAGTATTAGACGAAGGAACGTACTCAACCTGAGATAAGAACTGTCAATGATGATGCGGTCGTACCTGAGATAGTTACTGAGTCCAACACTCTAGGGGAAACAATGTCCCTGACATTGAGAACCCTTCAGGAAATGACTCAGTTTGTTCGTCCTTTGTTCGTTTTCCGCAATTTATTCCTCTGGTAGACATTAACATTTCAGGTGAGAAAGCTTCAGGATCAGCCCCAGGCCTGAGAACATGGATGACAGATCATTCAGTAGATAATATGATTGGAGATGTTACTAAGGGAGTCAAAATAAGAAAGTTCCATGCTGAGAGCGCGTTGTTCTATTATTTCCTATTTGAGAAGAAGCTCTTGCTGACTCCAACTGGATCTTAGCAATAAGAGGAACTGAATCAGTTTGAGAGGAATAAGGTTTGGGAGCTAGTGGATAGATCTAGACGTCAACATGTTATTTGCACCAAGTGAGTTTTCAAGAACAAGAGGGATAAGAAGAATGTTGTTGTCAAGAACAAGACCAGACTGGTGGCTAAGGGATACTCTTAGTATGAGGGAATACAATATGATGAGACATTTGCCACAGTAGCAAGATTGGAAGCAATCAGGTTGTTTCTGGCATATGCAATTTACGGGTTTTAATTAAAATTCCTCTCCACACATTTATTTTTAGTTATTATTTAATGCGCCTTTTTGGCATTAATTTCAGACATACCCTGGCACAACATTAAATGTATTTTGCTTTTTGCATGGGCGAAAATGGTTACCCATTAAATTTTCAAATGATTACACTTTATGAAATCTGAAAAGCCATAATATTTGTACATGATCTCACACACGATCGCTTTTGATCTAAACCATTGAATTTCAAAGTGTTGGTCCCTTATAAATAATGAAGATCTAGAGGGTGGGGGGTGAATAGACCTTCAAAATAATTTTAAACTTTTTCTCAAAAGGGATACTAGCACCTTCCAAGTGCCTTCTATAAGTTTAAAAAATTAAACAGTCTGCAAGAGTTTTGGACCACAAAGGTTACATCTGTAGACTATAGAAGTTTACAGCTGCAAAGTTTCAAAATCTTTACAAACTCAAACTAGAAACTTGTAGACTATATCAGAAGGGTTTTCACACTTGAGAGTGTATTGAAAAACCTCTAATGTGCAGCTGAAATAATGTGGGTGTTAATGAAAAACAGTGTGAATTATAAAACTAACAGCAGAGTAACTAAGGAGTCTACAACTGTAGATTTCAGCTGCTTTGTGTAAAACACAAAGTTTTATGTAGTTTTTAAAAACTATGATGAATGTAATAGAACATAAATATGCAGTACACAAAGCAATAAATAAACAAATAAGTAAATGAAAACAAGGTTTATAGTGGTTGAGAGTCTATGAATATGACCTCCTACATCCATTGTTACACCACTTAGGTGCCAAATTCACTAAGATGAGATCACAAAAATCAATACAAGTAATTCCCCCTCAGAACTAGACCTTACAAAGATTTATATTCTAAGTAAAAGAGAATACTCTAACATATTCACACAAAATACAAACTCACACAGAGTTTCAAAGTAAAAACCTCACAAAGAGATATATCTAAACAAAGTAGAATATAAAAGATATAGTGTGATGGACCAACAAGAAAGATGTGATTCTTTCTAAGAAATCATAACCAACTATCCTATAAATCACAAAGAAAAATAAAACGGATAAACTCTCAGAATTTTTGTTAGCTGTATATTTATGTGAATGCTTGCTTGCTCAGGTTGTTGTTGTTGTAGCCTCTAAAATCTTCTTCTCTGTAAGTGGAAGAGGTGTGTCTTATCCGTTAGAAATTCAAATTTCAATTCTGGATAAGGCTCCTCTTTCTCTCTATCAATTCCACGTGTATGATGTGGTCCTTCTCCTTCACATAGAATAGTACTGATAGTACTATTTGTCTTTATCTTCAGAATTCTGGTTCGTCTTAGAATTAATCTTCCAGATCTTCATGATAAAACCTTCCTTAAGTACTCTTTAGTGAGTGCATAATTTCTTCACTAATGTGAGTTATAAGGGTCTTAATAATCTTTCTTAAAAATAATCTTGAACAATAATCTTCAAACGGTCTTCTCAGCTGTAGGAACAACATTACAGCTGCAAGGTCTTGTCCAGCTGTAGGTTCATCAACTCAGCAGCTGTAGACTTTCCTTTTAAACTGTAAATTCCGTAGCTTTCTAAATTCACGTACAAAGTTAGTAACCATACAATAAAGTGTATGTTTTGCACACATCAAAATCTAATAAAACAAGGTACTAACAATTTCCCCCTATTTTGATGTTGGCAAAACACACTACGTAGTACAAAAAAAAAAATAATATGCAGTAGCAATGACATATTGCTAAACAAAATAAAATGCAAACCACACAAAGTGAAGCAAAGCAACATCAAGCAGAACAAAAGACAAGGCTGCATAAATTAAAAGAGTTTAGATACAGCTTGCAAATTTTGATAGACAAAAAACTAAAAACTTTTAGTGTCTAATCTATTTTAGTCTCTTCATCCTCTTCTGTGCTTCATCTTCATCTGTGTTTGGGGCCAGCTTCATCTTCATCCTCATCAGAACTATCTGGCCTGGTGTTGAAAATCCTTTGAGAGACTAGCTTCTGATTTCTCTCATCTTCTTCAATGTATTGAAGCATCATCCTTAATTCATACTCATTAAAAGCTCTTTCCTCTCTCTTAGATCTGAAATCCTTCCTAGAAGGTGCTCTCATCTTCTTTGCATTTTCCCCTTCTATTAAGTAAGCATTTTCTCTAGTGTAGAGATTTCCATTGGCCTTCATATCCTTGAATTTCTGATACTTATCCTTCTTCAATTTAATTCTCTTCAAAATAGTGTGCCTGTCCTTGATAGTTTCATATTCTTCCCATAACAGCTTAAAGCAAGTCTTCATTTCACTTTGTAGGTTTCTGCCTTCTTTTTCTTTCTTGCTTTCTTCAATTCTCTAGCCTTCTTCAACTTCAGGTGTTAACTACCTCAGTGGCTATACATTTAATGATTTTGAAATTTTCAGTTCTTTCTTGTTTCTTTGGTATTCTTTAACCTTTCTTTCCAATTTTCCTCCTGTAGGTTTCTCTTCTTGCTGTGAATGATGCAACTTTACAGCTTGTTGCTTCATAGCAGGTTTTGAGATAGGGAACTTTATTTTCCCTTGAGAGTTCCTCCTATTCTCAGACTGCTCAACCATTCTTGTGGACAAGTCTTTGGATTTTGCTGCTTCAAAGTCTTCCTTCATCAACATATAATGTTCTTTGACATTTTTCAAAATCTGTTCTTCTCTTTCCTTTCTTTCTTTGATCTCCTTTTCAGTGAAACTTTTCTTCCATCAAAATGTGAAAAAACTTGGTCAAGTTTAGTCATGATCTCAACTTTCATGGATTTGTCATCAAAGATTAGCCTCCTGAATTCACTCTTCAAACCAGCAACCTCAGTTTTCAACCCAGATGTTTTTTACATTTTCCACAGAACCTTGTAAATTTGAAATATCCTTGCTTCTTGTAAAAAATTCCTTCCTTAAATCAACATTCTGTTTCATCATGTCATCAACAATTCAGCTTGCATTTTTCTTGCATCACCTTCCTTTCTTGATGCCTGTTTCATTCACTTTCATCACAACTTCTTCAACACCCTTCTTAACTCTTTGAGTAATGATAGGATTAGGCACTTTCTAAACTTCATTAAGAATTCCAGTTTCTGTACTTTTCAAAACATCTTCAAAATCTTGTGGTTTTGATACTATATCCTTGGGAATCATCTTAGGAATTGTATCACTATCCTCTTTTTCAGACTCTGCCTCCTGAATGACAATTCCCTTTCCCTTCATTGTCTTGGGGTTCTTTGCATCTTGTAACCCTACAGCTGTAGAGTCTTCAATTGTAGCCTTTCTCTTAGAGGGTGTAATGGCCATGTGTATTCTTTCAGTAGAAGTGTCCATCATTCCTTCAAAGTAGTCATCAAGGTTCTCCCTTTCTGAAGCAGAAATGCTTTGTAGAGGTGGAGTTGCTTGAAAGTAAACTTCTTCTAGAGTGAACATTGCAGGTGGGGGTTAAGTAAATGATTAGGGTCATAATTGCATCATTTTGTAGCCATTTTGATGTGATATTGATTGGTTTATGTTCATATTTGACCCTAATATGCTATACTTTGTGATATTGACCTCTTGTTGGCAAGAAAGTGTGCTTTACAGGTGAAAACGAGTAAAAACGAGGAATTCATTGATTATAGAGGAAGAGACGATGTGATCCGAGCATATGGAGAAGTTTAAATGACTCAAAGGAAGACCCTAGGAAGCTCGGACGAGTAACCGAATAGAAAATGAGAAAGTTGGAATCGGACATCACAGAAGCAGCTCAGCTCGCGCGCCCGGAAGAGCCAGGTTGCGCGCCTCTGTGCACAATCTCACACGCCTAAGGTTCGCGCGACTAGCCAGCTCGAGCGTCTCCCTGTGTAAGCTCGAGCACCTTCACGGTTTTCAGCATCATTAAGGGTATCTTCGTTCTTTTGCGCATTTAATGAAGGGCACTTTGGTCTAAGAATTGTGGGCACTGTAAATACCTCAAGGATCAGATTTTCAAGGACACTCTCATTAATCTCATTATTCTCTCATTCTCCCAATTAGTCTTAGATTATTAGGTAGTTTTAGAGAGAGATTAGAGAAGTTACTTAGTGGGTTCTTAGTTAGATTTCTTACTTCTTTCTCAATTACTCTCAATCTAGCCATTAGATCTTTAATCCATTTTTTGTATTGTAATCTCCATTGAATTTTCTACATTTCTACGGTTCGATTTATGTTTTTGAGTTGCGGATCAAGACTTAGCATTTGGAGGTTTGTAGCTTGTATTTCCATTCATCTACATTTGGTAAGTTTTCATTCAATTCTATTGTTTTAGTTCGTAATTATGATGTTTAGCTTCTTAATTATTATTTTGTATTCCCAATTAGCCATGGACTAATCTATATTTGCATTGGTGTATGATCATTATGGTGTAATTTAGCGTTCTATTAATCATGTGCATGAATTAGTGATCTTGTTGGATTGTTTCTCTAATTTGATGATTTGTTTGAATGCTTGGTATGTTCAATTGGATGTTTAGAGCTTAAATGGGTTAGCAACACATGAGAATTGAGTTAATGCATAGAATCTCCTAATTGAATTTTGTGCATGCCAAGTGTTTGTATTAATGCTTTTATGTCAATGAGAATTGCTTAGAAGTTAAGACCTCTCAAATGGAGTATTGGGTGTTGTTAGAGAGATCTAAACACTTGATAGAACCCTTTAGCTTGTGTTGTTAGAGAGATCTAGACACTAGTTAATGTCCTTAGCTCAATTAAGACATCAAGTTACCTTTTGCATGCTAGGATGGATAGGCACTAGGTGAACCATAGTAAGATTACTCCAATGCACACACATCTCACACTTGCTCATCTTTCTAAGGTGATAGTTAGATTTTACTTTGCTTATTGAAGTAGATAGAAACCAAGACCATTTTTCTTGCTTTCCTAGCTATTAATCTTTGTAGACATTCAATGCTTGCTTGATATCACATTATTTCCCTGAGTTAGATATTTTTATTATTGGTTAACTTACCACGTATACGACGACCACGTACACTTGCGTGAGAGCACACGAAATTGGCAAACAAGAAGACAAAATACGCTTTGAGGAGACCAACAAGAAGTTTGATGAAATAATCAATAATAATGGGGGTCGAATCAAGAAGTTAGATCTCCAATTAGAGTAATTGACCCAACAAGCCCATGATTTGTAAAGAAAAGTTGGAGGAGGAAGATGGGGGTAATTTTGATGATAGATTTGATATTCCATTAGGTGAAGAGCAAGAAAGGGAAGTGGAGAGTATGGGGGAAGAAGGGAATGTGGAAGATGAAGATGATGATGATCATGAGAAGATCAAGGCTCCTTCTTTTAGAGAATTGTCCAATATCACGATTTCTACTAGTCCTCTTCATGATTCCATTGATTATGATATTAGTCTTCTTATTGATGATATTGCTTATAATATTTTTTATGATCAAATTATTAGGAATCAAGTAGAGGAGAAGGATGGACTAGAAGAGAAAAGAGAAGAGAGTGAAAAGGAAGAGGATGAAGAAGAAAATAATGAGTGAAGTGAATGATGATGAAGAGGATCACTATGATGATCATGATGTATACAAGGACTTTATGATCACTTTGATTTTGATATGAAGCCTCTCTATGACAAGTTTGAGGAGATCAAAGAGCCTTGTATTCAAGAAACTTCTGATTTAAAGAGTTTTACTAATCTTTTTTACAATTACATTGATCATGATATTAATCCTTTTTGTGATGATGTTTGGAATGACACTCCTCTTATTGAAATTGATAGGAATCAAAAAGAAGAAGAAAAGGAGGTGAAGGAACAAGAAGAGAAGGAGAAGAAAAGATATGATTCGAGAGGAAATGAGAAAGAACAAGAGGAGGCATATGAAGATCCACTTATGGATATGAGCATCATTGAAGAGAAACAACAAGATGAAGTGGAAGAGAAGCTTACAAATGAAATGGGCATTTCTATACCTTTAAGCTCTTCTACTTGTGCTTTAATGATAATGTTGTTTATTGTGAATTTTTCTTACCTCTTGAATTGATTAATTATAAGATTGACTTGAGACTCCTCTTGAATATCTTTGATAGTTGGAAAAGGGGGTGGATTGGTATGATTAGATATGAAAAGGTTAAAAATGCATGTGTTTACAAGTTTAAATTGAAAAGGAAAGTGGGGGTTTGGGGTAGAAATCCTATATGTTTCCTTAATCATGAAGCTTTGAGATTGATATATGATGGCAAAAATGATATATATCTTTGGCTATTTAGCTAACATTGGTGTCGTCCGGCTAGGGGACGTTAAATCCAAGCGCTAGATGGGAGGCAACCCATCCAAAAAAAGTCCTTGTTTACTTGTTTTGCTTTGTAGTGTAGATAGTTTTGTTTCTTGTAGTGGTTTTGTTTGAAAGGAATAGGAAGCAAGAGGTGCTAATTTCATCATGCTTATCATTTTTGAGTAAATTGTATCTACTCTTTCCTCTTGATATTTTACTTGTGCTTAGTTGATTGTAAGATGGGAAGTGCATATTGAGATGGTAGGATAAGTGTTTGATAGTGTTGTGCAAGTTTATACTTGGATTGGTGTTGAAGTACTTCGCAAATGCAATATTAATCACTCTTTTCCAAACGCCTAGGATTTACAATCCGAAAAAGTTTGGGGGGTGTGATTGTTCTTCATATTTGACATTTGCAATGATTTATGATGTTTGTTTTGGATTAGAAATGCTTGAATTGGTGTAGAAAAATAAAGATTCGGAAGTGTAGAAATTTGCTCATGACCGAGTGCCCCATAGCTCATGTCCGAGCGAACCTTGGCCAGTGTCTGAGCGAAATGGAATTGGGGCACAAGACTCGAGCCACTCGAACACACATGTCTGAGCGTCGGTCTAAGGCTGTCCGAGCGGCGGTCAAAGGCTGATCGAGCTCCAACTTCGAGGTAGGTCATTTTGACCACTTTTCTTACTTTGACTCACCCTTTTTCTCTCACCTATATACACCATATTCCACACACAAACACACACTTTTTCACACACTCTTGCACCTACATTCTCTCAAGAACACCAAGGAAGAAGGAGAAGAATTTCTTGCAATTCAATTTCTACATTTCACTTCCTAAAATCCTTCCATAGGTATGTTTCTAAACTCCCTTCTTACTATTTTTTGTAGTTTGGCATGTATTCCATGGTTCAATTAGTGAGAATTAGATATTCTATGTTTAGGGTTCTTAAGCTTAAATTTGGAGATTTTTTATTCCAAGCGTGTTTTCATGCTATTAATGATGAAATTAAGATGTCTTGTTGATGGGTAATCCATTGGGTGCCCAATTGTATGCCAATTTTGTGGATTTGTGGACTTATTGAAGTTTGAATTTTTTAGGGTAGGAACAGTGACGAATTTTGGATTATTTTGTGCAAAGAGTGAATTTTTATCATTAATTCATGCTCTATGCTTATTGTTATGATTTAGAATTGCAATGGGTTGGACTAATTTGATTGATTCACATATGAATTATGCTTTGTTGGGGATTAATTGTGAAAGAGCTTTGGCATGAATAGTGATATGCATGAATAATTTCTTGATTCTTATACTCAGGACCTCATTGTTCTTACTTAGCTTGCGTAGTGCATGTAGTAGATGTTATACTAGAGATCATTGTTACATTCTCTTGTTCATGCTTTGCACTTTTGTAGGAGATGTCTAACAAAGGGAAAGGAAAGGCTTCAAGCTATAGGACTAAGAAGGGTCGAATTGAGAATGATATTGGTCTAGAAGAGGAATGCTATGAAAATTGCAACTATAAGTCTTACGTGTTTGGTTTTTCTTTTGGAGATAATGTGGACTTTGTTGGTCCCGAAACGAGTTAAATCAGTGTATGGGGGGGGAATACACTGATGTTAGATTTTTCTGAAAGACTCAGAAAAATGCTCTAACGCACTCAGTCAGGATTCCCTGAAGTACTCAGTATGCTGAATGTCCACAGGGGCAGCAGGGACGGTTCAGTAACGAGTCAGATAAACTGAGTGTGAGTAAAGTGCTCGGAAGCTCAGTAGAGATAACAAACCTACTGACTGCTCGGAAGCGAGTCAGTTGGACTACTATCTCAGTGAGTTAGAGTACGTGCGGAAAGTGAGCCCTTAGATTCTACTCGTTTTAATTTCTGAAAACTTTTTCTCTGAGTCGCTTAGTAAATTGGTGGTTAAGGCTGAGTGCACAGTATTCAGATTCAGGATGATTGATTCAGTCCTGAAGTTAAAACCAATGCAGTATGTTCAGTTTAATATGATGACATTTATGATCCTGAACAAAACAGTAAATCAGCACACAGGGGACTTTTTAATGTGGTTCGGAGAAAACCAACACCTACGTCCACGACCTGATTTAACAGGAAGCTATCCTCAAAACCCTAAGGATAGGTACTTGGGTTTTACGTGCCAAGGGACACGAGTAGCCAACTTCCTCTCTTAGGAACTGACCCCTGGGCATTTTACAAGTCCCAGTCCTTCTAACCAACCTATCTCACACTTTGAGAGGTTTGGTATTCTGGTTTCCAACTAAGATAGCTCTAGCAATACAAATCAATGCTAAATAATAGAGCTATCGATCTAAGCAAATACAGAGTGAATCCTACTACAACACTAGGGAAATTTAATTGCAGAGTGTTGTTTATGATATGCTTTGTGTTCTTGGATTCTTGAGAGTTTTTTCTTGGAAATTTCCCGTTAACCTTGAATGGGTGCAAGGTTCTCCATATTTATAGGCGAGATTCAAAATAGATCCGTTGGAGGAGATCAAATCAAATCTTTCCTATTTTAGGTAGATTGCAGGCTAGAAATACTGTTCGACCTACCCGCCATGCTTATTCTGGCAAGTTGTCACATCACCTGCAACCTTTTTGAGACGCATTAAATGCCGCATTAAATGCTGCGCAGACTCCGTGCTTGCGTGTCGAAAGATCATTGACTTTCCGCTATAACGGCTAGTTGACCTTCAGACATTTATCCTTCCTCGTACATTCAATGCTCTGAGTCTCTTGTTAATAACTCAGTCTGAACGTGTGTCTTAATGGAGTCTTACTGACATTCTTTTTGTCTCTTGGCCCATAGCATAAATAACCTTCTGCTTTGGACTTACATGATTCAGGTGATCTGAACCACAGCCTGAGTCAGGTCCTATGTGCATTCAGCACAGCCTGATAGGTTATTCAGCTCAGTATGTGTTACCTTTTTGCTTCGGACTTACAAAATTCAGGTGAACTGAACCAAGGCCTAAGTCAGGTCCTATGTGCATTCAGCACAGCCTGATAGGTGACACTTACTCTTCACTGACTGACTTCTGTCCTGAGTATGCTTAGTGTACTCAGTAGAAACATCAGCCAACGGTACTTCAGGATTGACTTCAGGATGAATCAGCAGGCTTCGATCTTCAGCTCCAGAACAGACAATCTTCAGCGAGACTGACTGACTCGTTCAGGATGGTTTAAACTTCAGACTTTAGTAAATTGGGTCGACTCCAATATTCTTCAGTCTTCAGCATGGTCCTCCTGTACTGAATCTCTAACCTAACTATCCTGAACTATTTTATCCTGAACACTATACTTAGGCAAATTCATCAGGGGTTTTGGGATCTAATCAATATACTCAGATTGTCCCAACAGACTTCATCAACAAGTTCGAAAAGGTCGTCAATATAGAGTACCATGGAGCTAAATACTTCCACAAGGAGACCGTGGAGTTCTTACAATTCGGGGAAGATGTTGAGGAGCTATTCAACAACATAGGATGGAGTGGATTGCTTCGTATCCATGACAATTCATACTCAAAACTCAATATTGAGTTCCTTAGCACCTTCAAGCTTAAGGAAGTAGGTGGCATGCCTAGTCGGATATATTTCCACATTGACAACAAAGCTTTTAGCATGACGATCCAAGAGGTGAACCGGGTATTCAGTTGTGAGGACGAGGCTCCAACATGCAAACATTATGACAAGGAGCGGTTTGTTAGAGAGCAATCATTTTAGAGAAAGATATCAAGAGATAAGGAGCAAGACTTCCTAGCTCAACACTCCAAGGTAACCCAAATTGCCAACCCTATCTTTACTTATGCTCAAAAAGTGCTAGCAAACACCGCTTTTGCTAGATATGAGACGGGAGGAGTTAGGAACGAGGAGCTCTACATTCTCTACTCTATGACCAAGAGCTTGAAGGCCAATTTCGGGGCCTACTTATGCAAGAACTTGTCATACCAACATTCCAAGATGAATTGTGCCTATGGGGGTATAATTACTCACCTTGCTAGGAGTGTAGGATAGGAGACGACCGAGACGGGCAAGGATTTCTCTTACCTTGATTTGACCCATTTAGTGAGGATTCATATGCTTACAAAGAAGAAGAGAATACATTGCCTTGTTGGGAGGCCATCTCATAGTTTGCCCTTTTCTCTTGTGGATTATGATGCCGTCACTATCAAGAATGAGAAAATTTGGAGCTTGGATAGCCCCATACATAGCGAGCATGTTTCATCAAGGGAAGAAGAAGGTGACTAAGAGGGCAAGAGGAGAGACACGTACAAGAAGAGAGTTGGATGAAGAGAGAGAAGAAGAGGAATATGAGAGAGAAGAAGAGGAAGAGGAATATTAGAGAGGAGTAGGGGGTATGAGTTTTGATTCATGGGGTCAAGAGGTCCAAGCTCTTAGGACCAATGTGACCGCCCTTATGACGGATTTCACCACCCTTCGTACGGATGTGAATCTTATGATGGAGGACCACCATGCCATACGCACGGAGGTGACCTCGATTCACACGGACATGTCCTCCATTCGCACCGACTTTGAGGAGTTGCTTGATGCACAACGAGACATGATGCTATGGCACATAGGAGAGCGTCACTTCACTCATCCGAGATACCTTCCTTCGTGAAGTGAACACTATTGTACTAACTTCATGGGGATGGGTAACGATCTCTCACCCTTTATCTTGCTTTCCATTCCTCGTTTAGATTGTTTATTTGGTATTGTTAATTAGATTGTGGGATTTATTTGTGGTTTGTTTGATTAGATTGTTATGTTGATGGATTTGTCCTTGATTTGATTGATGATTTTCATAATTTTTGCCAAAATATTTAGATCAATGATCCAAAAAAGTTTGGGGGGTGTCTTAGTTCTTCAAATATCATTTGCAATGCTATGCTTAGGAGATTTTAGTGTTTCATGATGCTTTAGACCTTGTGTTTAGATGGATGGTTCGTTTTTGCTTGATATGATTGCCACATTGTTGCTAGCTGAGGGTGATTGATGCATGAGATATACTTATTGTTGTATGGATGATGTTGATAGTGCATGTTAGGTGTAGTGGACTTATCACTTGATTCTTGTCTTGTTTAGATTGTAGTTGATTCTATGATGTTTGATACATTGATGATTTGAGCATATTTGATTTGAGTCTTGATCACCTATACCCATGAGGTTTGAGCCTTTGATGCCCGTTTCAATCTTGAACGGATGATATTTTTGTTGTCGTGAGATCCACACATGTGCATGTTACTCTAGAACTTGGCTTGAGTCTTGTTTGAGACCACACTAGATGATGAGTTTGCAAAGTATGATTTGAGGTCATCTTTGATATATCTTGAATCACTTTTCCTATATGAGCCTGTAAGCAAATTTATTTTGCTACCCAATTAAATAATGACACGTGTATAAATTAAATAAATATCAACATATATTACTATTTTAATTTTGAGGATTTATCAAATTAATTCTCTAATTAAACAGTAAAATGTTATTTATTGTACACGGTACAAGTCGTTATTAAATTACGAGTCTCCTGGTACTCGTAAATGGCAGTAAATGGTTGATTTGCCCTATTTATGAAGACGACGGAAATCTATCAAGCCAAATTTGGTTTATTCATAAATGTCAGCAATCAAATTAGCATCAGCCAACCAAATCGCGCCACGTGTCAGCGCAAGAAAGGAAAGTTCTTCACTCTTCACCATATAAATAGGGGGTGAAATTCATGCATTTCAAATATCGAAAAGCATCAAAGACGAATGAGCAAGCAGCAATATTCTCTCTACGAGCAACCTACGAGCTAAGAAGATCGATCGATCAAGTCCTTCGAAGATTCAAAGAGTTCTTCACTAAATTTGAAGACGTTCTTCGAAGTTCGAGCCATTCTTCGTCAAATCCTTCAAGAAACAGCGTTCGATCCAAGATAAAGGGCCTCCATCCCTCCGATCCGATGTTTTTCTTGAAGAACGCCTTGAAGATCTTCAACTGTTCTTCATCATATTTAAGCGTTTTTCGTCAAATCCGACCAGAAACATCATTTGGTTCTGAATCAAGGAGCGAATTCCTCTGAACAGACATTTCTACCTTGAAGATCAACTTGAAGACAATAAGTGTTCATCACCACCTTCAAGTGTTCTTCGTCAAGTCATCTGCTAACGCACTTCTATCCAGGAGCAAAGGGCCAAATCCCTCCGATCAAGTGTTTCAAGCTCAAATCCATCTTGAAGAGATGAAGATCTAAAGACTGTTCTTCTTTAATTTCAAGACGTTCTTCATCAAATCTTCCAAGACCAACGCTCGATCCAAAACAAGATGACTCTATCCTTGGATAAATGTTACAAGTCAAGCCAGTCGAAGTCAAGATCAAAGTTGAGTCAAAAGTTGAAGGAGAATCAGAGGAACATAGTTAGAGAGAAGAACCCGAAAATCAAAAGAAATAACTTGTATAATATTTCAAGTGTTAATAAATTTTTATTACACAAGAATTTTTTTACAAATTTGGCACGCCCGGTGGGACATCACTCTACCTCTCATCTCTCCTCTTCAAGACTTCAAAGCTTCAAGTCTACATCAACCATCTTCAACATGTCTTCAGCACGCAAGATCTACGTCAGAGTTACTCCATCCAAGGAAGCTGAAGCCAACGTGGTCACTTGAAGTGTATCGAAGAAGTTGGAATTTGAAGCCGCTTCGCAGACCAACTTGTTGGTCCCAAAGGCAGGTTTTAGGGTAGAATACACTTAAACAAGTCTAGAAGGGGGGGTTGAATAGACTTGTAAGGATTCAAAAACCTTTTTGAATTTTACCGGTTTATTCAGAAAATCAGCAGACTACTTGAGGTAGTCTGAATTTTGAAAATAGTGTGCTGTGTGTAGTGCGGAAACATTTTTAATGAAAATCAGTTTTTAGGTGATGTGCACAAATAAGAACAGAAAGAAATACGAAGAGACACAGGGGATTTATAGTGGTTCGGACCAACTGTCCTACATCCACTCTCCTCAATCCAACTTGGACTTGAGGGGCTCTCCACTAACTCACTTACTCACTTACTTACACAGTTTGAGAGTACTACTCTCTTACAACTTGTCAATGCTACAAGCGCAATTGACTTCTCACAGCTTCTACAAAGCTTTTACAAAGGATAAGTATGAATGGTGTTTTTTAGCGTAAGTGATAAATCTGACAAAGTATCGGCTAGCTTAATGTGCGTGTAAATCCGATCATGAATTATCACTATTACTCTAATTTATAGGATCAAATAACTAGCCGTTGGGATGGACTAGAAATCTGAGATCCTATAATCTCGTATTCAATCAATCAACGTGATTGATTGAATTTCCTTCTTGATTCCTGTCAATCTTCGCGATCTTCAAACAAACAAGTTTGTCCCCTTGATTAATTAATCTTCTATTCTGGGAATCTTCCTTTTATGTCGCAAGTTAACCCTTAAAATTGATTCTGAAGAATCTGGGCCGAGCACAAAACCTCAGCTGATCCGTCTCCTCAGCTTGTGTATCAGTCTGCTGATACTTGGACCTTAGCTGATGTGCAAGTCTGCTGGAGTGCACCTCAGCTGGTCTTCTTGACTTTGTCTGAATAAGTCTTTTATCCATAGTCCTTGTCTTGTCTGCGACGTGCTCTCAGCTAATCAGCTAATCTCCTGATATCAGCTGATCTGCTCTTCAGCTATCAGTTGATGTAAACTTCTCTGATGATCTGCTCTCGATGCTCCAGTGTCAGCTGCTTAAATCTTCTGTCTTCTAAAATTGGCTAAGTCCACAAGGTCTCAGCTGATCTTATCTTCTATGATAGCTTCGGATCTTCTAGGCAGCAAGGTAGATTCCCCCTCACTTGAACCTATCTAATCGTAACTACTCATCAGCTGACTAACATGTTCAGCTGAACCTATTACAAGCTGATTGGTTTATTATATCATTAAAACATCTAACATAGATATCCTAACACAACTCTTCAATTGGGAACAGATCACCTCGTGCTATGAAGGAAGATGAAGTAGATTCAGCAAGCTCAACTCCACGCTCCCAGTCAGAGTCCTCATCAACTTCAGGAGCAGCTCCAGTTGATGAAGGCGGACACTTCAACCATTGAAAAGAGATTGTCAAGCTTGCTCAGAGCTGTTGAAAGCCTTGCCAGTCATGTCAAAGAGCAAGATTCTACGATTGCTAAGCTAACTAGCAAAGTACACGGTGTTGAGGTAAGTCACGCTCGTGGAAAACAAGTTGAAGACCATGATGAAGTGGAGACTTCAAACAAGTACCAAGCAGCTGAAACTGAACCAACTGCTAGGGAGCTGCTGATATCAGCTGACGGTGGGATACAAGTTGATCAGCTCAAAGAACTCATCTTGGAGACTGTGAAGGGGAAGTTTGAAGACAACTCCAAGTCAAGCCACAGCTACGCCAAGCCATACACTGAAAGAATCAACAGCTTGAGGATGTCAGTCGGCTATCAACCTCCTAAATTCCAGCAGTTCGATGGCAAATACATCCCGAAGTAGCATGTCACTCACTTTGTCAAGACTTGCAATAATGCCGGGACATATGACGATCATCTGGTGAAGCAGTTCATCCGCTCCCTCAAAGGCAATACTTTCGACTGGTATACCGACTTGGAAGCTAACTCCATCAACAGTTGGAACCAGATGGAGCACGAGTTCCTCAACTGCTTCTACAGCATAAGGTGGACAGTCAGCATGATCAAACTGACCAATACACATCAATGGAAGGATGAACCCATCATAGTCTATATCAACTGATCGAGGAATCTCAGCCTCAACTGCAAGGATAGACTGTCTGAAGCGTCTGTGATCGAGATGTGCATCAAAGGGATGTGATGGGGTCTCTAATATATCTTGTAGGGGATCCAGCCAAGGATATTTGAAGAATTGGCAACTCGAGCTCATGATATGGAGTTGAGCATGTCAGCAGCCAGATCAGATGGGCCACCAGCTCATGAACAGCGAAGGTTTAGAGAAAAGCCGGAAGCTAAGAAAGGGGGCAGAACATTTGTCAAGACATCGCACAAAGAAGCTATGCAGACAAGCCCAAAGCCCGTTAAAACCCAACGAAACAAAGAAGTTCGAGCTGACAAGGAAAAAATAGTTGCTCCTGTTCTTGAAAGAATGCAAAGGAAGCTGACCTTGAAAGAAATGCATCAAAGACAATATCCATTCCTAGACACTAACATCTCAGGAATCTTCAATGACTTGATGAAGGATAAGCTCATTGAACTCCCAGAAAAGAAACGGCCAGATGAAGCTGGACGTGTCAATGACCCCAAATACTGTAAGTACCACAGACTGGTGGGTCGTCCAATCCATGATTGCTTTGTCTTCAAGCACAAAGTCATGCAGTTAGTCGAGCAAGGGAGATTCTGCTTAATGAGGAAGCTGCTTCAAATTTTGTCTCTGTTGAAGATGATGATTATGGCTATATGACTTGTCACATGGTGGGCACAAGTGTAGACCGTCCACCTAAAGAAAATGTAACTCCTGATTGCGCTATGACAATGAGCTTCACAGATGAAGAATTGTTGCTGGGCTCACAACCGCACAACCGTTCACTGTTCGTGACTGGATACACGAGGGGACAAAAAGTTAACCGGATGTCAGTCGATGGCGGATCAGGAGTAAATCTCCTACCTTGGAGGATGATGAAGAAGTTGGTCATCACAGCCGAAGAGATGGGTAAAAACCGCTTGATAATTCAAGGATTCAACCAAGAGGGACAGTGAGCTCTTGGCACGACGACATTAGACCTGTTGATTGATGAAATGATCTCAACCATCCTCTTCCACGATATTGGTGCAAGGACATCATACAACATGCTGCTAGGACATATGTGGCTTCACAAGAATGGCGTGATACCTTATACAATGCATCAGTGCTTCAAGTATTGTAGAGATGGCTGTGAAGTGAGTGTTTGGAGACGCAAAACCCTTCACTAATGCTGAATCTTACTTTTCGGATGCCAAGTACTTCCTCAAGCGTGCTGCCCAAGCTGAAGAAGAAGAATCACCTCAAGAAGATGCAAAAGATGCACAAGCTGCAGGGGGCAGTAAAGATGAGATGTCCCCTCGTCCAGACAAAGGGAAGAAACATGTTGACAACGATGAAGCGCTAGAAGAGCTAACATTGCCTCTTACCAAACTGGATTTGACAAAGCCATCTCCTCAAACGCTTAAAAGGTTCACCCGACCTATTCTTGGAGCTAAGAAAGAGCATGGAGAAATCACTGAGGCCCTCATGTCGAAGTCCTACGGTCCTCAAACTTTCAAACTCTTGGTTCAAGCTGGATATAAATCTCAAGAGATCCCAGCATCAAAGAGTTTATATCATGGAGTTGCGAAAGCTAAAAGAAAGGATGATAAAGCTGCTCAAAAGCCGATAAGGAAGAGTATGCATATTCCTGCCAAGAACAACAAAGCCGGTCATGGATATGAAGCACCAGCCCCAGTTTGCATCGCGATCAAAAGAGCGAGTGCTAGCATATTAAACATCACAGATGGTGAACTTTCGTCAACGTAAGATGTTTTTGACAAGGACGGAAGGAAGATAAAGATGAGTCTCTGTCTTCGAGAGGTTAGGACCGCAGTGGAAGATCAACCGATTGGGAAGAAGATTGCCAAACCTCCTCGCTACCACAAGCTTCGAAGCTTGATTCTATCTCGCATGACGCGGAAGACAATCTTGAATGTGTCTTGTGGAAGAGTTTTGAAAGCAAAGTGGCAGACGATCATCTACACCCGAGAGGAAGATGATGATAGAGAAAGCGTGGCTTTAAATTTTGTGGATTCTCGTGTTGTCCAACAGCCGGTCTCTGAAGAAGTTGAAAGAAACAGAGCCACGCAAAGGAGAATTGCATCGATGGTTAGACAAGGAGTTATCTCTTAAGACACCAGAAATATGAGGACGATCCTTGTCAGAGGAAAAGATGGTCAGATGAGACAGACTATTGTCAATGAACGTCAAGAAGAAACCAGAATGGATGCTGCATCTGTGAATCAGATCACTATCTCTGATGAAGCTTTTCCAGTGGAAGAAGATGCCAAAGATGCTCCTCCAGAGTTCGAGGAAGGTATCAAGAAATTGTTGATAAATTAAAGGAGGTCAACTTGGGAGATGAAAGCGATCCTCGACCAATTTTCGTAAGTGCCTTGCTGACTAAAGGGGAAGAAGAGGCATACATAAAGCTCTTGAAAGAATTCAGGGACGTGTTTGCATGGACCTACAAAGAGATACCCGGACTAGACCCCAAAGTTGCGGTTCACCAGTTGTCAGTCAAGAAGGAAATTCAACCTGTCAAGTAGGATCAATGCCGATTCCGAGTCGAGATCATTCCATTGATCGAGAATGAAATCAACAGCTTGATTGAAGTCGGGTTCATCAGAGAAGTGAAGTATCCGAAGTGGATCACTAGCATATTCCCGGTAAAGATGAATAATGGACAACTTCGAGTTTGTGTTGACTTCAGAGATGTCAACCTTGCCTGCCCCAAGGATGAATTTCCCTTGCACATTACAAAACTCATGATCGATTCAACTACAGGCCACGAAGCCCTATCTTTCATGAATGGAATGTCAGGCTATAATCAAATCTGCAAGTCTCCTAGTGATGAAGAACTCACTGCTTTCCGCACACCAAAAGGGATCTATTGCTACAAAGTGATGCCCTTCGGATTGAAAAATGTCGGCGCAACATATCAGAGAGC
The DNA here is from genome assembly GCA_026898435.1 of Prunella vulgaris. Classification (NCBI taxonomy): domain Eukaryota; kingdom Viridiplantae; phylum Streptophyta; class Magnoliopsida; order Lamiales; family Lamiaceae; genus Prunella; species Prunella vulgaris. The sequence continues at coordinate 72,470 of JAPKLY010000565.1, forward strand.
AATGCAGAAGTTATTTGATGACATGCTCCATAAAAGCACCGAATGTTATGTGGACGATTTGGTGGTGAAGTCAAAGAGGCGAAGTGATCATCTACAAGATTTGAGGTGAGTCTTTGAATGGCTTAGACAATACCAATTGAGGATGAATCCATTGAAGTGCGCCTTTGGAGTCTTTTCAGGGAAATTCCTCTGATTGATTGTTCGTAGTAAAGGCATAGAGATTGAACAGGCAAAGATTGACGCAATTCTAAAGATGCCAAAGCTTCGCAACATCAGTGAGCTTAAGAGTTTGCAGGGAAAGCTAGCTTACTTGAGAAGATTTATTTCAAATCTTGCGGGCATATGTCAACCATTCAGCCACCTTATGGAGAAAGGCAATCCATTCAAGTGGAATGAAGCTTGTGACAATGCCTTCGATAGCATCAAAGCTTATATGATGAAGCTGCCAGTGTTGTCTGCTTCGATACCCAGACGTCCGCTGATACTTTATGTCGCTGCCCAAGATAGATCAGTTGGGGGCCTTGCTAGCTCAAGAGAACGATGAAGGCAAGGAGAATGCTCTCTACTATCTGAGCTGAATGATGGTGCCAAATGACCTGAACTATTCACCGATCGAGAAGATATGTCTGGCGCTTATCTTTGCGATTCAGAAGTTGAAGCACTACTTCCAGGCTCACACTGTCCGACTTATCTCCAAAGCAAATCCACTAAAGTTCATCATGTCCAAGCCGGTTCTCTCCGACAGACTTGCAAGATGGTACCTTCAGCTACAACAATTCGAGATTGTCTATGTGCCACAGAAAGCTATCAAAGGACAGGTGCTTGCCGACTTCCTAGCCGATCAACTGATCCCCGCTGAATGGGAGCTGACGGATGACCTCCCAGATGAAGATGTTTTGGTGGTTGAAACCTCTCTTCCGTGGAAGATGTATTTTGATGGAGCTTCACACAAACAATGAGCTGGTGTAGTTGTGGTGTTCGTCACATCAGAAGGATATGTCTTGCCGTACTCTTTCTCCTTGACTCAAAATTGCTCCAATAATGTTGCTGAGTACCAAGCTCTCATACTCAGATAGGAGATGGCAGTTGACGTAAAGCAACTGCACTTGAATGTGTATGGAGATTCCTTGCTCTTAGTGAATCAACTGCTCGGGGTATTCAAAGTGAAGAAACCGGAGTTACTTCCGTACTACAACTATGCCCGAAGAATGATTAATTGGCTTGGAGACGTGGAGATCAAGCACATTCCGAGGGGCGAGAATAAGCAAGCAGACGCTCTAGCAAAGTTGGCATCGACCATAGCTATGCCCGAAGCAAACATCCGCATTCCGGTATGCAAGAATTGGGATATTCTACCGCTCTTTAACGACGATGATGATGAAGAAGTTAGAACCTTGTTGTGGAAGTCTTTGAAATAGAGAAGGAAGATTGGCAGCAACCCTTGGTTGATTTTCTTCAACATGAGAAACTACCTCAAGATCCACGACAAAGAGTTGATGTTCGACATCATGCACCCCGCTTCATCTACGACAAGGGCATTCTTTACAGACGTTCATTTGATGGTGTGTTTTTTAGATGATTGGCTGATGAAGAAGTTGTTCAAGCAATGGAAGAGGCTCACTCAGGATATGCGGCACACATCAATCCGGTCCAAAGTTGCATCACCGGATAAAGAGAATGGGCTACTATTGGCCGACGATGGTGAAAGATTGCACGAGTTAAGCTCAAAGATGTCAAGTGTGCCAATTCCATGCCAATGTGATCCATCAGCCTCCCGAACCTCTACATCCAATTGTTGCTTCTTGGCCCTTTGATGCTTGGGATCTTGATGTCGTGGGTCCGCTGACAAAGTCTTCTGGTGGTCATCTCTACATACTTGCTGCAACCGACTACTTCTCTAAGTGGGCTGAAGCCATACCTTTGAGGGAAGTGAAGAAAGAAAATATTGCCGACTTCATCCGTGTAAACATCATATACCGATACGGAGTCCAGTGCTATATCCTCACCGACAATGGAACATCGTTCTCCAACAGCCACATTGACAAGTTATGTGAAAAGTTCAACTTCAAGCAGCGGAAGTCCTCCGCGTACAATGCAGCAGCAAACGGCCTTGCTGAAGCTTTCAGTAAAACTCTTTACAGTTTACTGAAGAAGGTTGTGTCGAAGTCGAAAAGAGACTGGCATGAAAGGATGAATGAAGTCTTGCGGGCATACCGAATCACGTATAGAACTCCCACGCAAGCTACTCCATACTCGCTGGTGTATGGTGTTGAAGTTGTTGATCCTTTGGAGAAGCAAATACCGTCTCTAAGGATGGCTGTCAAGGAAGGGTTGACCGAAGAAGAAAATGCACGGTTGTGCCTTGCTGAATTGGAAGCCTTGGATGAGAAGAGGTTGGAAGCCCAGCAAAAACTTGAGTGCTATCAATCCCGCCTTGCCAGAACATTCAACAAAAAGGTGAAGAGACGTTTGTTCCAGGTTGGCGACTTGGTACTTGCTCTAAGAAAGCCCATTGTCATAACACATCGGGTTGGTAACAAATTCTTGCCTAGATTGGATGGCCCTTATGTTGTGACGGAAGTCTATACGAACGGTGTTTATAAGTTGATCTCCGAAGATGGAATAAGCGCCCCATCAATAGAAAATTCTTAAAACGCTATTACGCGTGAATGTAAAGTCTGAAGTATGCTCCACGACTCATGAGCCTAAACTGTTAGTTGCTCCTTCAAGCACGAGCCTAAACTTCAAATAGCTCCATCACGAGCTTAAACTGCTAGTTGCTCCTGGTCCGCACGAGTTTAAACTGTGAAAGAGAAACCACCAAAGATGATTACACGTGGTAAAACTGTTAACTTATCCTACTAAAGATGTTTAAGTGGTTAAATAATTTACATCCTACTGCGACTATGGTAGTAAAAAGTATATGTCCCTCCTGGCCTGCATGAGGATAAACTGTGTACGGCCAACCCCCCAAATTTAATCAAAATGTGATTTCTTTTGAACTACGTTATGGCTTGATCCTCTTTATAGAGGTACGTAGGCAGCTTAGAAATTCCTAAGTTCAGTTATGTTTTAAATATCTTGTTAAGTTTGGCACACTTAATAAAGATATTAAAAGGTGGTGCAAAAGAAGAAGCAACAATAAAAGCGGCATACATGATAAAGGCAGTAACAAGCAATGACAAGATAAAAGAAAAGATGCAACATCGATAAATGAAAGTGAAGTTCAATACAAGGAAGTAAAGAGGCAACATAAAGAACATCCTAAGCAAAGCTAAACAAAAGGATCAACATCCTTTATCTCCCTCAAACCAGCTTCCAATGTTGACTTGGACATCTTCAAATCATCAGCTACAGTGCTATCAAGAACTGGAGTCTTCTCAATGGTGCGAACGATTTCGACAGCAACCCGGGCTTCATCCTTTGCATTCTCAGCAGATAGTTGGTGTTGCTCCAGTGTCTAAAGCAGTGTCTACTTCTTCCTCTGCAACTCATCAAGCTCCGCTTCCAACAGTCTGTACTCAGCTAGAGTAGCTTCGACCTTCCTAGATGCTTCTGCGTCATTCACCTTGCGAGTATGAAGATGGTTGTTTGCCTCCTCCAAGCGCCGATCGAGAGTCTCTTTATCCATGCCATCTGCAGACTTCGACCTCATAGCATCATATGCATCAGCCTTATCGAATGAGGTTGTCAACTCACCTTTCAAGATGGAGGAATCGACCCGATCAAACTTATTCATCTCTCCCAGTATAAGCGGCACTTGCTCCTTCATGGAAGACAACATGTCGATAGGAGTCATGGCAATCTTGCTGATGAAGTCTTTCCACAAGACAACAACATAATTCCGCTGGTGGTCTTCGATAAATTTATCACCCTGAAAAATGGAAGTTCCATCCTTGCGAGGATGCTCGAGTATAGGAGTCTGAGTAGGCCTCGTTAATGCCATCACGGAATGAGAAGTTACTTCATCATCAGATCGAGTTTCTTCTGTGCCAAGGACCTCGTGTACAGTCTTAAAAGGGGAAATGGAAAATATGAGAAGATGTCAAAGGAAAATGCAAGTCAAGGATAAAAGGACAGAAACCTCTTTCTCAGACGAGAGGCTTCGGAGTCGATTATATCTTCAACAGCCTTCGAAGATTCCCTAAGCTTCTGACGCTTCCAATTGACATCCTCACGTCCACTTTGACTCACGGATTGTTGAACTGTCGGTTTCCTCTTTTACTTCTGCAGCTGCTCAATATCTTTGGAAGATGGAATCGTCTAGCCAGGAGAAGTCACTTGATCTTAAACAACCCGAGAAGTAAGATCATCTACATCCACCACTTCCTTTGACATCACCAAAATGGGATTCGACCAAACCAAGTCATCAATATGGTTCTCCTAGTACGAGCCATAGACTTGTCTCCACCATTTCTTATACTCTGAAGTGGAATATGTTTGAGCATTTGGAGGAGTAGTATGAAAGTATATTGGAGAATGTCTTGCGCCAAATTGACCATCTCCAGCAATGTATCCTTCTGACTAGTGTACCCTCACGCTTGTCGCATTCTTACATCATTCCGGGCAGTTCTTGAGAGAAGCCAAACTGACGGCTGAATTGATATGGACTGTAAGGCTCAAGAATGAAATGATCGTCTTGCCTCAATGGAAGAAAATTTGATCGGAGTCATGAAGTAGTTCCATATGCCTTTCTGTCCGTCTCCATTATCAAAGTATACAACCCCTTTCATTTTCAAGGTGGCATGTTAGTGCAACTTGTTCCGCCTTATGAATACGCTTGCGAGCTTCGGATGGGTCATAGTATCGAGCACTATTCTCCCCGGAATAAAGTACCATTGGAGGCATGCCTAGTTTGCGGCTTGACATGTAGTGGGTTTTGAAGTAGTGTGCTAGCCAAGCATATACGGAATGTACTGGGAAGGTTGATTGTCCATTAGATGGGTTTTGTCTGTTTGAAATCTGATTCAGGCCTCTATAAATGCTTGTTAAGACTGGAACAGCAAGCCCGACGTCTTTGCCTTTGGATATTACACATGCCATCTTGAAAGTGCTTGGTCTGATCTGATCCACATCTTCATTGGGCAGGATGAAAGTACCTAGCCAGCAAGCTAAGAAAGCAATTAGATATATCTCTTCATTTCTCCATCGCTCAAGGCCTACCTTCTGGAATGCCAACAACTCAGCTGAAGTAAACGACTTGTACTCACTCAGGTCTCCAGTAGGATTACAAGTTGACTTTGGGTGAGAGGTTTTCTTCTTTTCAACACGAGCAGGGGGCTGTTCATACTTCAAGGACTTGATCGATGAAAATCCAATCCATTGGGAGATAGATACTTTGGCTTCTGGTGCATTTCCTCGAAGGAGGTGATAGGCATGAAACAGGACTTGGCAGCTCTAAGGAATATAAAAGTCATCATCTCCGGTCATATCCAGCAGCTCTACTTCATCTGGCATAACTTCGTCAAACAAGTAGCCTGACAAAGGAAGTCCTATCCAGTGATGAAGGTCCCAAAGTGATATAGACATTTCTCCAAGGCTTGTCAAAAGAGTGTTGGTGGAAGGGCACCATGCTTCACAGAAAGCTTTGATAAGCTCTGAGCTGCAATCATAGGTGAAGAGTGATGCAAAGGTAGCTCATAAATCTGGGCAGCTTGAAGAGTCTTCCTGCAACGGCTCAGAATATCCTCGGTCCATTTCCAGTAGCCCTCAATAAAGTGGAATTCTCCAGCAAATGAAAGAGAACCGCCCATCCTACTTTGCCCATGATGATGCGTCGCCCTAATGTTGGTAGCGGCTCTACAATGCTCAGATCAGGTTTCTAATGGTTGGCTACTTTCAAGACCCATGCCTTCGATGTCCTGGACATTGAGACTTGTTTAGACCAATCTTTAATGCGAAATTTGTTGCTTATCTTTGGCACTCGGTCTGTATATTTACCGATTGCTGGCTTTTCAATGCGAAGGTTGGTCCTTTCTCCATTGGCTGATGCTCATTGTTGAGGATAACCAGGTGGCGAACTCCTGATGGAAGCTTAGAGGTTTTGAAGTGAACCATGATGAGGAGTTTGAAGCTAAAGGCTGCAAGACAAAAAAAAAAAAAAGGTCAAAAGTTAGCAAATAAAGAAATGGGACAAAGTGGTATTTAGATAATTTAATGGCTAGAAATGTAATATCCTTAAAGCCTAAAGTTATTTAAATTCATTAGGCCAATTAAATATTTAAAGGGAATAGTTGGGTTAATTTAAGTCTAATTGATAAAGTCCAATTTCTCTTTGATTTAATTAAAGTTCAATTGGTGATACCCAAATTTTCTTTGAATTTAATTAAAAATCCCAATTTGTTAAATGAGAAAGTTCAAAGGGCCCAAATGTTTTAAGTGAGAAGGATCAAGGGCCATTCAATTATCAAGGCCATTGTTGATAGATTTATCTAATGAGATGATTATGACTGTTAATTCATGGGAATCTATCAAACAATACAAGATTTATGATTGTTCTTGAATAAAGTAAGTAGAGAGAGAGAATGCTAGAGTTTAGTGAGAGAAAATGTATGTTGGATAATGATCACTTAGTGAGAGAAAGGTACAAGGGAGACATATTTATAGGTTTGCATGTGTGAGGTGGCACCTTGTGAGCCTTCTTGGCTTTAAGTGTTGACAAGTGTCCTTGACATTTGTCTTTACTCACTATCATGCTACCTTTACAAAGCTTCATCCTACCACCAATCTATGTGTTATTTATACAACCGTTATCTATGTCCGAAACCTAGGCGAGCTTCTGGGCGAGCTTCATTGCCTTGTGCCATTTTGGTGCAATGTAGAGATGGATTTCGTCTTGGTCTCCTCAGGTACGGGCGAGCTTTCCTACAAGGGGACGAGCTTCCACTTGAGCTTTTCTCTCTCAGGCTTGGTTGGCTGTTTGACTTGGGCCACTGGGCATCTGGACGAGCTCCTTTCCTTTCTTGGCGAGCTCCCCCATGTTGACTCTAGTCAAAGTTGATGACGTGGCTTCTAAGCAGGTTGGCGAACTTCTTAGCCTTGGTTAACTAATCTCGTGATTAGTCTCGGGTAGTTCGCTTATCAACATTTGCCCCCCTGCTCGCTCACATCATGATATTTCTAATGTGTGGATGAGCTGATTTACCTCAATGGGTTAGAGCTCGCATGTTGGCGAACTACCTCTTGACTTAATGTCGAGCGTCTCGACGAGCTTTGGTATGGCGGTGGGAGTGCTGATGGAGAGTGAGAATCAAGGCATCGTGCACGCCTTTTTAGGTCTCATTTCCCGGGCCCATCATGCCACTACTTTCAAATCTTTGCACATAGGTCCCTGGGCTATCCGGAAATTGTAGCTCGCCCCTTTATCTATAAATTGGAGAAATCAAGTTCATTTTCCACTTTTCACACTCCCAATTCTCTGAGATTTTTCCGGCGATCATTTTCCTTTGCACCCGATGGATTTTCGAAGCGATCCCAAGGTAGAACATCATTTTTTCCCTTTATTTTCTTGTTTTTGTAGATTCTTTTCTATCCTTTTCCTTCATTTCTTCAAGTTTCTGGAAATTTTGCATATTTCCGACAACTTTTCAAATTCTCCGATCATCTTCATTTCGTAACTCCGGCGATTGGACTTCTCACAAACATACAACATTTAGAACTTCGCCCTAATCATGTCGACCAAATCTTCGAGCAAAACTCTTTCAAACCGTAACCCCGAGAAAAGGCCTATGACTGAAAATGAACTCATCCCTCAAATGATCAGTAGCTCGCCCTGATTTTGGCGAGGTTCACTCCGAGCCAAAAGAGAAAGCCTCCAGCTCGGTCTATCCCAACGTTTGGGGGGATGAGGAAGAGGTCGCCCCTAAAGAGAGGGTGGCTAGCGGCAATGAAGAGGTCGCCGAAGAGGATGAGGATATCGCTGAGGTGGATGAACCAGAGGGCGGCCTTGAGGAGGTCACAAATGACTGGCTTCGAACCATTGGGTTTCCATTTCCCCAACTCCCAGAGCATCAAATCCCTGATGATGTGGTGCATGCTTTTGATTGGGAAGAGTACATCGCCGAGCACGTGGCGAGTTTCCCTCTCCCGGAGTGAACTTTCAGGGATCCGAAAGAAAAGTCGAGTTACAAAGAGAGTGAGGTCCAGAGCATCGTTAATGAGTACTCCCTTTCTCAACTTCGTGAGAGATATTGAATTCCTCTCGATATCTTCTTGTATGCATCGAAGAAGAATGAGCGAGCTGATGCGCCTCCAGCTAGGCTGATTGCCATTAATGTGCACACCCTCAAGACCGGGCTTACCTTGCTCCTGCTCCCGATCGTTCCAGTTTCTCCTTGACAACAATCTTACCATCTCTCAGCTCACTCCGAACGACTGGAGCAATTTGTTGGCGACCTTGTCGATCTTTGGATAGGAGGGGTATGAAAACCGGTTGACCGCGGCAGAGATCCACGAGTTGTTTACTGTGACCCGCCAAGCAAAAGACGGCAAGGGGTATTATTACCTCAAAGCTCGTCTAGAAGAGAAATTCCTAGGGATCCTTCCCAACAAAGTCCGCGACTGGAAGGACCAGTTTGTATTCATGGGCGGAGACTGGCGAGCTTCTGTCAACTACTCCGGGCGAGGACGCCGTATTTTCTCACCCGAGGAATACGGAGAAGCTAGCAGTAGATCGGCCATTTCGGTGTGTGTGGGTTGAATTAGATTTACTAATCTAATTTTTCTTCTTTTACAGGTTTGAAATGTCACAAGTCCAGCCGAGGTAGGCCAGAGATGTCGACAGAGTTCGACTTCGTGTGAGCTATTTGCTACCTGACAAGTGAGGAGGACCGGGACGTCGCTCACATGTGCCAACATCATTGTCTTAGGCTCGCCGGAGTTCAAACTTTACCTCACCATCTCACTGTTCAAGGCCCCGAGCTTCCAGGTTTATAACCCTTTTGAGCTTGCTGAGTTGATGGAATAGCTCGCCATGATGTTAACTTTCTTCTCTTGACTTTTGTAGGTGGTGCCGCAGTTGCATTTCCGCCCATCGAAATCCCCGAGGCCTATCACACCCTAGCTCGCCGTTACACAATGGGTCCACCCCACCCCAACAAGCTTGGTTTCCCCTCGGCGCTTGCCCTAGAGGCAAAAAAGAAAGCAGAGGTCGCCTCCAAGAAGGGCGACGTTAGAAGTTCCGGGGCACTAAGACCTCGACAAAGACACCAGCTCCAACCAAGACTGCTCAGATCACTCGGACCAACAGGGGAGATGGGCGAGCCGAGGCTACACCTGAGCGAGCTTCCAATCAGTCAAAGAAGGGCCTCCAATGTGGTAACAGGTCCCAGGTTGGCGAGGACGACGCTCAACCTCGCAAGCGGACCAGGACTCTCCTTCATGATGAGGAGTCAGACCAGGCAGGGTGCACTGAAATGAGGTCGGGCCAAGGTGGGTCCGCCCACTCAAATGCCCCACTGCCACTTGCCCCCGTGCCAAGGTCGCCGCCATCCCAATCGCCCTTTGGGGTCCAAGTGATGGATGACACCATTCTGGGTTGGGATCCCGAGCGAGTCCAGTGAGTAGCTCGCTACTTTCATTCGTTTCCTTGTGTTATTTTCATTTTTTTATTAACCCAAGTGTTTTATCTTCGCAGCTATGCCTCCATTGCTTTTCCCAATCGTCACAAAGCTCTCCACTCTTACGAGTGATCTCGCTCCCTCACTTCTATTCGCAACCTTCCGCGCGGCCTTGCTCAGCAGACTATCAGTGAAGTGCTGAGATACTGGTTAAATCCCCAGTTGGTGACCTTGGAGAAGCGAAGCCTAATCGAGAATGCTCGACTCTCGATGCATTATGCAAGTGGGTTGCTGCTTGCCAACCAACGGGTGATAGACCAGGCGACTCAGCAGGAGGTAGGTTGCCAGGAGAAGAATGCGAGCTTCCTCAAGATGGTTAATTCTCTGGATAAGGCGAAGAGGTCGGCGGAGCTCGCCGAGGAGAAAGCGTCCATGTCCTTGGCGGCTGAGCAAAGCGCCCTTGAGCAACATGGCGAACTTCAACGCAAGCTTGCCGCAATCCAGAGGAATGTGGATGCTCAAATCCGCGCCAAGGAGGAGGAGTTCGCTGAGAAGCTCGCACGCGAGGTTGGCGAGCACACGGTGATAAAGAGGGAGCTGGAACTACAGCGAGGTCTGGTAAAAGTGCAGATGAGGAGTGCTCGAAGCTGAGGGATGAACTAGTTGGCGAATTAAATGCGGATCTATTCGGGATTTACGCTAAATACAAATTTAATCCTACAATTAATATCATGATTTAAACATAATTAAATCAAATAATTGTTTACCCAACAACAGGCTTTGCATGCAAAACATATGATCAAATAATACCACGTAAAGCCCTAAACCTGCGGAACTAAGGGATTTAGTGAATTATACCTCTTGGAGAAAAGGCAGTTTCTGAGACAAAAGGCGTCCTCTTGAGATGCCTTAGAGGTTTCTGAGACAAAAGGCATCCTTTGAGATCCTTTAACTTTTAACAACAATCAAATTGATCAACCCAAAAGCCTTCTCAAGTATTCCCTCGTCCTTACTCGTACACCCGGTAGGAGGGCACACGAATAATCACAACACAAGGAAGAAAATATTTGTTGCCCTCTATTATTGTAATTCTCGAAAAAAAACTTCAAGAAAATCAATTCTCTTGAAGTCTTGTATCATCTCATATTTATAATGAGAATACAAGATCTTGAATATCTAATATTTCAAATCTTGATTATCATGAATATCAAATATTCTAATCTTGATAATCTTGAATATTAAATATTCAATTCTTGATATTCTTATTATACATAATTTTCGAAATTATTGCTCCATATTTTAATTCAATGAGATCTTGATTTTATTAGATATTCTTGTATTCAAGATACATATCTATTTTTCATAAAATCTCTCATTTATTTAATATATAGAATTTTCGAAAATTATACAATTAATTGGGCTCAAAATATTTCTTTTTATTTTAATCACCTTGTTCATTGTTGGACATTTAATTGGGCTACTTGAGGGACCTTTAGGAGAATTAAGATTGGACCTCCTAATGGGCCTTGAATTCTAACATTGAACCCAATGTCATTCAACCCATTAATATTAATCTCACTCCACTATAAAATTAATGTTGCACTATCCATCTTAACCCATATTACAATCATATGGCTCACGGTCATTATTTCCCGTGTTTAAGATTCTCTTGTCCGTTAATTAATCAAGCCACTGAACGCTTTAATTAATTTAACATCTTATCCACTGGACAACTCTTCTTTATCATCATACTGGAAACAAATTCCACTTGCAAGATTTAGTATGACGAACGTTTAGAGCCCACCAAGGGGACTAATCATGCAAGACTTTCGAAGCACACGTTTCTCTGTATTAAATCTTAGCAACTGTCATGTTCTCAATGGTGTCACCCAAGATGCAAAGTATTGAGTCTTATTGACTCTCTACCCATAACAAAATAAAGTGCCACGCACGGATCACACACAGTCCTATTTAAGGGACAGAGGTTTAGAAATAAATGAATACTGAGGTCTAATTCTTCATCCCATAAATTAGTCCGGAAGAATTACCTCTCTGTAGGTCCTCTTCAATGCATCATAATGCACTAGTGCAATCCCTTGGTCAAGATAATCTAATCTGGGATCTACACATCAACCATTTACCAATGGGGTGTTAAAATCCCATCTAGGTTGTGAATTTAGTACTTGTTACAAGAAACTGATAATATGATCTTACTGTGAGTTATCCGGGGATCACGACATTTATCTATAGTGTAACTTGTACTATTATATGAACGGATTGCAATAAATAAATAACATTCATATTTATCTAAAGCACAGTGATAAAAGATTTATTTTAGATAAAGCTCAAAGATTCAGTTTAGTTATACAAAGTAAAAGCATACTTTCTAGTATAACCCTAACAATCTCCCACTTATACTCAAAGTCTGCTTTTAGGTATACTACAACATATCTATGTGCTACACATGTCCTAATAATTTCTCCAACTTATACTCAAAGCAGATTAGCAACACACTTGACTCCCATTCCTCCCACATGTCTCTCGAATGTACATAGAGGCAGACACTTTGTGAGAGGATTAACTAGGTCATCTTCCGATGCGATCTTTGCCATATCTTCATCTCCTCTCTTAACGATTTCTCGTCTAAGATTGTATATCCTTAAATGTGTTTGTTGGCCTTGTGGACTCTTGGTTCCCTTGAATTTGCAACTGCCCTAGCATTACAATGCTAGACAAATTCGGAATTTTATCCAAGTCCACTTAGAAGATCTTGAGCCAAACCGATTCCTTCACTGCTCCATAAGCAGTTACTTATTCGGCTTCCATGGTAGAATCAGTAATGCACACTTCACCGTATCATGGCCCCTTCCCCAAATGAAACACATTACCCGAGGTAGATTTATATGGAATTTATATCTGATTGGAAATCTGAGTCCGAATAACCAACGGGGATTAGACTATCTGACTGATATACCAACATTCTATCTCGAGTTCGCTTGAGATATTTCAGAATGTTTATAACAGCCGTCCAATGCTCCTTCCCGGGGTTACTTTGATATCGTGCTACCATGCCTACGACAAAGCAAATATCTGGTCTCGTAAATAGCATAGCATATATGAGGCTTCAACTGCCGAAGCATATGGGATGCCTTTCATGCAATTTATCTCTTCTTGTGTCTTCGGACACATCTCTTTCGATAGATGAATTCCATGTCTAAAAGGTACAAAACCTGTCTTGGAATTCTGCATGCTAAAACGTTTCAAAACAGTATCTATGTATGAAGCTTGCGATAAGCCGATCATTCTTTTCTTGCGATCTCGAGTAACCTTGATCCCTAAGACACGACCGGCTTCCCCTAAGTCCTTCATATCAAACTGATTTGACAACACCGCCACATTGTTTCCAATGAGCAAAATGTCGTCTACGTATAGTATCAAGAGTACCACGATAGTTCTGACACATTTCTTGTACAAACAACTCTCAAACTCATTTTGATCAAAACCATAAGATTTTATTACTTGATCAAAATATTGATTCCAAGCTCGTGATGCTTGCTTAAGTCCGTAGATAGACCTCTTAAGCTTGCATACAAGGTGCTCTTGGCCTTTTTCAATAAAGTCTTCGGGTTGATACGTATAGATTTCTTCTTCAAGACTTCCATTAAGAAAAGCTGTCTTGACATCCATTTGCATAGACCCCATCTCGGCTTTCATTGCTGTTTGCCAAGAATCTGCATCCTTGTCTTGGAGTGCTTCGTCATATGTCCATGGGTCTAATTCATTTTCCATGGGGACTAAGTCAGATGACTCTCCCACGAACATGAATCTCTCGGGTTGTCTCACAACCCTCCCACTATGACGAGGCTCCCGTTGTGTTGGTGTGTCGCGTGGTACATCAACTTGTACCTTTGGTATAGGATTATGCCCTCTAATTTCATCTAAGGTAATCTCACTTTTGGGCTTTCTATTGTTCACATAGTCTTCTTCCAAGAACTTAGAATGCGTACTAATTACGATTCTTTGGTCCTTAGGACTATAGAACATACCCCATTTCGTTCCTCTAGGGTATCCTACAAACAACCTCAATTCCGAACGTGGATCCAACTTTCCGGCTTCCTTGTCCAACACATATGTCGGACACCCCCAAATCCTTATGTGTTTCAAACTAGGCTTACGCCCGGTCCACAATTCTGTGGGAGTTTTAGGAACCGATTTGGATGGCACCAAGTTTAGAATGTGATCTGCTGTTTCCAAGGCATAGCCCCAAAACGACTTGGGTAACTCCGAATAACTCATCATGGATCTGATCATTTCTAAAAGAGTTCTATTTCTTCGTTCCGCAATCCCATTTTGTTGAGGGGTACCGGGTGCGGTCAATTGGGATACAATCCCTTCACTTGACAAGTAGGTCAAAAATTCATTTCTGAGGTATTCGCCCCCACGATCCGATCGTAGGAACTTGATACTCTTTCCCCTATGTTTCTCGGCCTCGGCTTTGAACTCTTTGAATTTATCAAAGGTTTTCGATTTATGCCGCATAAGGTAAACGTACCCATATCTTGAGTAATCATCCGTAAAAGTTACGATAAACTCAAAACCTTCTCTAGCTTGAACCGACATTGGCCCACATACGTCAGTGTGAACAATTTCTAACACTTCACTAGCTCTATTCCCCTTGGCCCCGAAGGCCCTCTTGGTCATTTTCCCCTCTAAACAAGATTCACATGTTGGAAATGACTCAACATGGAGAGACTCCAACGAGCTGTCCGCCACCAACCTTTGAATTCTCTTTAGATTAATATGACCATGTCTTAGATGCCATAGAAGTGTTTCATTCACGGTTGAAGAAAATTTTCTTCCCTTAGAAACAGTCAATGTGTTATAAGAAGCATTTTGTGTGTGTTGTGCACTTTTAATAGTATAAAGATTATTCACCAATGTTCCCGAACAGATGAACTCATCGTTTCGAAAAATAACAACCATATTATTAAAAGAAACTGAGTATCCATCAACGTACAATTTAGAAACCAAAATTAAATTCTTCCTAAAACTGGGAACATAAAGAACATCCTTTAATACTAAAACTCTATCTTCAAAAAATAGGTGCACGTCTCCCACTGTGACAGCCGCTACCCTTGTAGCATCGCCCAATGTGATGAGGATCTCATTCGCACTAAGTTACTGGGTTTTTCGGAACCCCTGTAAAGTGAAACATACATGATCAGTGGCTCCCGTATCCACTACCCACGAATGGGAAGCATACGCCACTAAATAAGTTTCAATAACAAGTGCATGAGAATTACCTTTCTTCCCGGCCTTCTTTGGCTTGGGACATGCCGTCCTCCAATGTCCTTTCTCACCGCAGTTGAAACACTTCCCTTTGGTAGCTTTCTTGACCTCTCCCTCATGAGTCACCTTACCCTTAGCTTGGTTCGGGCCTTTAGTCTTCTTCTTCTTCTTTCCACCTTTCGGTGCGGAAGAAGTCGGACCGCTTGCCACCAAGACTTGAGTTTGGTGTCCCATGAGTGTCTCCACCGATACCAAAGCTTGCAAGAGTTGTGCCAACGTGAACTCTTGATTATTCATCATATAGTTCAACTGGAACTGCTCAAAGCTTTTCGGTAGAGAATGGAGAACGAAATCAACTTACGTTTCCGCATCATATTCCGCTCCATGTACCTCTAACTTGTTGAGGTAGCCCATCATTTTGAGAACGTGATCCCTTATGGGCGTTCCCTCCACGATTTTCAGCGACAACATATCTCGCATGGTGATTTGCCTAGCCGTACGATTCTGATGAGCGAATATTTCCATAAGGTTTAAGATCATATCAGAAGCATATTCCATGTCTGTGTGTTGGTGTTGCAACATATCTGACATTGAAGCCAAGATGGTACACCTAGCCATTTCATCAGATTTCATCCACTCCCTATGATATTCCCTTTCGGCAACATCCGCATCATCCGTAGGCGTATGGGGCTTTGGGGTGTCAAGAATCCATTTGTGTTGTTGTGCGGTTAGGACAATAAATAAGTGACGTTTCCAATCAACATAGTTTTCACCTTCCAATTTATTATCTTTAAGTATCGTAAACAGTGGATTAAAAGGAGACGACATGCTGAACTGAAATAAAACATACATTGCATCAATACATACATCGATTCGCAAAGATTATCACAAAATTTCGATTATGCTTTGTATAAAATCTAAAAAAAAATACATAGCATAAATCGGCCGACATCTTAAAACAGTTCACATAAGCCACGATGAGTGTGGACGTTTATGCAAACACATTTAAGCAAGTTACAAACAAGAACCGTTACAAACTTTCAATTTCAAAATTAATAGTCGGCTCCCACTTGACCATATAAAATTGGTAGGGACTCCGATGGGGAGTAATAAAATACCAATTTTATACCTAAGTATTAACCATGATTAAATACATGATTATTACTTCGTTTTGAATAAGCCACTCGATGGGAGGGTCAATACCGCCACTAATAATAATCCACAATCACCCTTTTGGGAATTCGTTCATGTGAACTTATCTTTTGGCCTATCCGATAGGGAGAAAGACGCTTGCCAATGCGTAGCCAAAAGACTTCACAAACAAATAAATCATGGAGGCCAAATAATTCTATTTTATTATCTAGAATAATATACCGAATTATATTTAAAATATACTTAGTAATTTTCGGAGTTGAGATTTTTCATCACGATATTCATGCAATCAAATATTTAATCAAATTAAATAAATAAAGCATGCATTAAAACAAATTAAACAAATTGGCACATTATATCCAATTGTCATGGTTTAATTTTCTCGTTTTGACTACGCGATATCGTAATTATCGTTTGTCTTCAAGCTTTATCTTCCGTCTCGATTAAGATCCCACTCGACCGCAACAAAATTTCACCAACTTTGTCTCCGGGCCTTAAAATCTCTATTGTTCGTCTTCGATATCTGTTACAATTTATTTTATGAAAAATAAATAAACCAATCGTCTAGACTAGTCTACTACATAAAAACATCCTAGTCTACCCGTGGATTTTCTCAGGGGGAAAAATGATCCGAACGAATCAGATTTTAAAACTACATCATCATACATGCATGCATAAAAAATATTAAATACCATGACAATTGGATACCTGCAAAAAAGATCTAGCAATTCTACTATCCAATTTTCAAATTTAATATTAATCACTTAAATTACAATTTAACGTTTAGAGCCCGAAACCGCCTCTGATACCAGTTGTTGGGGAATTAAACGCGGATCTATTCGGGATTTACGCTAAATACAAATTTAAGCCTACAATTAATATCATGATTTAAACATAATTAAATCAAATAATTGTATACCCAACAACAGGCTTTGCATACAAAACATATTATCAAATAATACCACGTAAAGCCCTAAACATGCGGAACTAAGGGATTTAGTGAATTATACCTCTTGGAGAAAAGGCAGTTTCTGAGACAAAAGGCGTCCTCTTGAGATGCCTTAGAGGTTTCTGAAACAAAAGGCGTCCTTTGAGATCCTCTAACTTTTACCAATAATCAAATTGATAAACCCAAAAGCCTTCTCAAGTATTCCCTCGTCCTTACTCGTACACCCCGTGGGAGGCCACACGAATAATCACAACATAAGGAAGAAAATATTTGTTGCCCTCTATTATTGTAATTCTCGAAAAAAACTTCAAGAAAATCAATTCTCTTTAAGTCTTGTATCATCTCATTTTTATAATGAGAATACAAGATATTGAATATCTTGAATATCTAATATTTCAAATCTTGATTATCATGAATATCAAATATTCTAATCTTGATAATCTTGAATATTAAATATTCAATTCCTGATATTCTTATTATACATAATTTTCGAAATTATTGCTCCATATTTTAATTCAATGAGATCTTGATTTTATTAGATATTCTTGTATTCAAGATACATATCTATTTTTCATAAAATCTCTCATTTATTTAATATATAGAATTTTCAAAAATTATACAATTAATTGGGCTCAAAATATTTCTTTTTATTTTAATCACCTTGTTCATTGTTGGACATTTAATTGGGCTACTTGAGGGGCCTTTAGAAGAATTAAGATTGGACCTCCTAATGGGCCTTGAATTCTAACATTGAGCCCAATGTCATTCAACCCATTAACATTAATCTCACTCCACTATAGGATTAATGTTGCACTATCCAACTTAACCCATATTACAATCATATGGCTCCCGGTTATTATTTCCCGTGTTTAAGATTCTCTTGTCCGTTAATTAATCAAGCCACTGAACGCTTTAATTAATTTTACATCTTATCCTTCGAGTAAGGACAGCTCTTCTTTATCATCATACCGGAAACAAATTCCGCTTGCAAGATTTAGTATGACGAACGTTTAGAGCCCACCGAGGGGACTAATCATGCAAGACTTTCCAAGCACACGTTCCTCTGCATTAAATCTTAACAACTGTCATGTTCTCAATGGTGTGACCCAAGATGCAAAGTATTGAGTCTTATTGACTCTCTACCCATAACAAAATAAAGTGCCACGCACGGATCACACACAGTCCTATTTAAGGGACAGAGGTTTAGAAATAAACGACCACTGAAGTCTAATTCTTCATACCATAAATCAGTCCGGAAGAATTACCTCTCTGTAGGTCCTCGTCAATGATCATAATGCACTAGTGCAATCCCTTGGTCAATATAATCCAATTTGGGATCTACACATCAACCGTTTACCAATGGGGTGTTCAAATCCCATCTAGGTTGTGAATTTAGTACTTGTTACAAGAAACTGATAATGTGATCTTGTTGTGAGTTATCCGGGGATCACCACATTTATCTGTAGTGTAACTTGTACTATTATATGAACAGATTGCAATAAATAAATGACATTCATATTTATCTAAAGCACAGTGATAAAAGATTTATTTCAGATAAAGCTCAAAGATTCAGTTTAGTTATACAAAGTAAAAGCATACTTTCTAGTATAACCCTAACATAACTCTCAGCCAAGATAAATGAGGTCGCAGAGTTACGCAATAATGCCTCCTCCCCGACGAGCTTGGATGGCTTGAGAGCTGAGGCCTCTGACAAAGGATTCGTCCAATGTTATGCCGAGGTCATAAGGTCCATCTGGTGGGCGCGAGCTAATAAGGATGATGAGATGGCGGCCGTGGTGGGCGACTTCAAGGAGTGCCTCGATAAGGCCAAGTTCGATGATGGGACCGAGCTGGACATTGGCGACCTCCTACAACTTGGCATTCCTCTCAATTTTGTTCCGGCGTGCTTCCAGATCACCAACACTGTGCCAGTTCCATAGATAAACTTCGCCGAGGAGGAGGTCGCTAAGGGAGAAGAGCAAACTCCCCCCACTATGGAGCAACTTCAGGAGGCTTGTGGAGATTTGATGCTCGATACTAGTGAACTGGACACTAGTGAGCTTACTGGCAACATTACTGTGTTGCCCAGACTCTCTCCTCCGGCTGGCCAAGTTGAAAACGGTGAGGTCTCTCGTGCCGAGGTCCCAACTGATGCCGCCACTCCTTCCGATGCCCCCACTGTTCCGTAGGTCGCCCAAACGGATGCCCCAGCTTCTTAGCTTAGCTTTTATTTGTTTTGTCTTTGTTTCTTTTTCTCAAGTAGTGGTAGCTCGCCGGGCCCGTATAGCTCGACCAGAAGGAGCTTTTTGTAGTTTTAAAGATGGTTAACTAGTCGACCTTTGTGACTAGTACAACTTCATATATTAGAAAATTTCTATGTATTTTTTTTAATGAATTGCTTTTTAGCTTCAACTTGTCTATTTTAAATTATATGTACGTTATATGTTTAATTAGCTCGTTTTTACATTCTTAGTACTCATTCGTTCGTTTTACTCCACTTTTGGGAAGCGAATCATTCATTTCACGTCGCTTTGGACTACGAGTTGTACGTTTGTTTAATTCACTTTGGGAATTGGGTTTCATGAACCTTGCCTTAGACATTTTAATCGTCTTTTTTGTGAATTTTTCTAACTTTGGGCAGTAGGTGCTTAGTGATCCTTTAAGAAGATCACCTTCGCTAACCTTGTGCACTTCGGCCTTTGCCTTTGAGGTTTTTAGATTATAATGTTTGGGACTTTAGCCCTTATGCATTACGAAGCTTTGAACAGTTGATATTTTTTCGAAAAATTCTAACTTCATATAGTAACGTAATTTACATAGGTTGCCATCAACATTTCTGATGCGAACCTTCGACTAGTCTTTTACAAGTGGTGGTTCACCTTCCTCTACTGCCAACAGCTGGGTATACTCTATTTTCTTCCAACTCTTTGAACTAGTGTGGGCACACGTTTGTATAATGAATCTATCATCATGGTTTCAGAAATCTGATTTGGTGGCACACACATGATCTTGGACAGACTCCTCAAGGAAATGTAGCAGCTTCTTCTCTTAGGGGCTTGTAAACTTTCTTCTGCGCATTCATTATGTGACGGACTTCTTTTCATACTCCAACCCTTCTGCTGCTACTGATAGAATTTCTTTAGCTATGCTGCGCTCCATGTATATGATGAAGCTTTCCCTTCCATGTCTTCGAGGTCATATGTTCCGTTTGCCAAAGCCGCGGTGACTCTGAATGGTCCTTTCCAATTTGGTCCGAATACACTGGGTGGAGTTGCTAACTTCTTTCTTAATACCAATTCCCCTACTTTGAACCTTCGGTCTCGAACTTGGGAATTGTAGTACTTCTCCGCTCTTTGCTTGTAGGTGGCATTCTTCAATTCTGATGAAGCCCTGGTTTCTTCAAGCAGGTCTTTCTCTACTGCCAAGGCTTCATCATTTTCCTTTTCTTCATATCCAACCACCTTCCAAGTCTTGTTCTGACCTCCACTGGTACTACTGCTTCTGTCCCGAAAGCTAAGGCAAATGGTGTTTCCCCGGTACTTGCGCGGTATGACGTACTATATGACCATAGAATCTGCGGAAGTTCGTCCGCCCAACTTCCTTTCTTATCTTCGAGACGCATCTTCAGCACATGCTTCAAAATATTATTGAGTGCTTCAACCTGGCCGTTCAACTGAGGATGGTAGAGAGTTGAGTAGTGCTTCTTAATGTTCCATGAACTGCAAAATTCCCTCAACTTCTGACCGTCGAACTGTCTACCATTGTCCGTCACTATTGATTGCGGAAGTTCTAATCGGCATATCAATTTTTTCCATATAAAACCGATCATCCTTTCCTGTGTTACTGTTGTAAGAGCCTCGGCTTCAACCCACTTGGTGTAGTAGTCCACTGCTATTACAACAAACTTTACACCGCCTCTGCTGGGTGGAAATGGGCCGATCAAGTCGATACCCCATTTTGCAAAAGGTCACGGGCTGAAGACTGACTTAAGTTGAGTAGTTGGAGAGTGAATATTAGGTGCGAACAGCTGACACTTTCGATACCTTCGAGCAAAGCTAATGGCATTTTTTCGTAGAGTGGGCCAGTAGTACCCTTGTCAAATCGTCTTGTATGCCAAAGCTTACCCCTAACGTGACTTCCGCAAATTCCTTTGTGGATTTCCTCTAACACCTAATACCCTTGCTTT
Organism: Prunella vulgaris; assembly: GCA_026898435.1. Lineage (NCBI taxonomy): Eukaryota > Viridiplantae > Streptophyta > Magnoliopsida > Lamiales > Lamiaceae > Prunella > Prunella vulgaris. Next base: position 93,603 of record JAPKLY010000565.1, read on the forward strand.
TCAGAAAAACATTTGAGTAGGGGGTAGAGAGAATCCACGTTTAAAGAGTTAGCCATCTATCAACGTATATCTGGCTGCCTGCTTCACCAACCGACTAGCTTCCCACACATCTTCTGGAATCGTCCCGTCCTTCAAATATTTTTGGATTGAAGTGCGCCAATCTTCACCATCTTCCTGCCCCCACTCGAGGTTTGATTTATTTTATAATCAGACATCTAGGGGTCTTTCAATTTGGTGACAATGACTTCTGTTAACTCTGCTTCGCCGTGACTGGTAGGTAGTCGGGCTAGTGCGTCAGCTTGTATGTTCTCTAACCTTGGAATCTGGTTGATATTAACTTGCTTGAACATCGAAATTAGACGTGCCACTATCTTCTGATACATCATCATCTGTTGGTCATTAGCTTTGTATTCTCCCTGGACTTGGGATATTATTAGCTGGGAATATCCGAAAATCTGAATATTGGTTGCCCCCACGGCTAATGATAACCTAAGTCTGGCTATCAGTGCCTCCAACTCCACCTCGTTGTTTGTTGCTCTGAAGTCGAACCAGATTGCCGAGGTGAAGACTTGTCAGCTCTGGCTGTTGTGCTAGTTGCTGATCCATCTCTGTAGAGGTGCCACGGAGCTATACGTCCTCTCATTGGATCTTGCGGGAAATTTTGCTCGACGATGAAATCGGCGAGTGCTTGTCCCTTGATCGCTGTTCGGAGTGCGTACATTAAACCGTATTGGCTAACTTCTAGCGACAATTTCAATAAGCATCCTGCAGTGTCTGGCCGATGAAGTATTTGCCGCAGTGGGAATGTTGTCAACACCTCTACCGGATGGTCGAAGAAGTAGGGCCGCAATTTTCTAACACTCATCACCAGTGCATAGGCTAACTTCTCCATTGGGGTATACTGCAACCCAGCTTCGTGTAAGACTTGGCTTACGTAGTACACTGGGAGGTGCGTTTCACCCTCTTCTCGAACCAGGATGGAACTGATGGCTATCTCGGATGCAGCTAGGTACAGGTACAACTTTTCCCCAGGTATCGACTTTGACAAGATTTGAGTATTGGTCAGGTATTCTTTGATATCCTTGAAGGCTTTTTGGTATTCAGTCGTCCATTGGAAGTCGTCTTTGTGTCTCAGTCTATTGGCCTTTATTGCTTCAAAGAATGGACGACTCCGATCGCTGGACCTGGAGATGAATCGGTTCAAAGCTGCAAAACTCCAGGTTAACCTTTGAACCTTCGGTACTGAGTCTGGTGCGCTCATTTCAATGATGCACTTGACCTGCATCGGATTGACTTTTATTCCTCTATGGTTCACCAGGTGCCCTAGGAACTTCTCTGAATGTACGCTGAAGCTGCTCTTCTTTGGATTTAACTTCATGTTGTATTGGAGTAGTATGTCGAAGGTTTGCTATAGGTGGTCGAGGTGATCCTCCTTTCGCAAACTTTTGACAACTATGT
>JAPKLY010000565.1:110060-128903 GCA_026898435.1 Prunella vulgaris
TACTTCAGGATTGACTTCAGGATGGATCAGCAGGCTTCGTTCTTCAGCTTCAGTATAGGCAGTCTTCAGCAGAACTGACTCTGACTTCTTCAGGATGGATTGCACATCAGACTTCAGTAAATTGGGTCGACTCCAATATTCTTCAGTCTTCAGCATGGTCCTCCTGTGCTGAATTACTAACCTAACTATCCTGAATTATTTTATCCTGAACAACTATACTTAGGCAAATTCATCAGGGGTTTTGGGATCTAATCAAAATACTCAGATTTTCCCAACAGTAACCAAAGTAGGCAAGCCTTCACCGGCTAAGGTATATGAGTTATTCGGAGGCTCAAGCCGAAATTATCCTTTTGAGCAGCCTACCTACAAACCAGCTGTTATCACTCATCGCCCCAGAAAAGATCCTCTGAGGGAGATGATTTTTGTGGACAAATATGGTAGAAGGTTGAGATCCCCTAAACCTCATAAGGATGATCTCTACTTGTGGATCCAGAAAGTCGATACTAACCAATCAGTACCCAAAGATAGGGTACCTAAAGCCTGAGTTTTAATTTCAGGTAAACTCTAGCCCTATAGAAAGAGGAGAAGCCAAGGGCCATGCCTGGTACATTGATAGCGGTTGCTCGAAGCACATGACCTTTGAGAAGTATCTCCTCCAGGACTTTGTAACACTTGATGGGCCTAGAGTTGTGTTCGGTGACAACAATTTTGGAGTCACCAGAGGAGTAGGCACCCTGCTGATCAAAGGAACAAGAGTTGAAGACTATGTAGAAGGGCTTATGCACAATCTTCTGTCTGTATCCCAATTCTATGACAAGGGATATTCAGTAAGATTCTCTAAGAACTCTTGCCTTGTTATTAATGATTTAAATGAGCAGGTGCTACTAACTGGCCTCAGAAGAGGTAATATGTATCTTGCAGATTTTGCAAGTTGTCCAGCTGACTCATGTTTGGTTGCTAAAAGCTCAACAGAGATCATCTGTCTCTGGCACAAAAGACTAGGTCATCTGAACTTCAAGACTCTTAACAAGGTTGCAAGGAAGGGTCTAGTCAGAGGTCTACCAAATGAGGTGTTTGCATCTGAGCAGAAGTGTGATGCCTGTCAGAAAGGGAAGCAGACTAAAGCCTCATTCAAAGATGTACAGAGTACTTCAACATCAAAAGCACTCCAGCTGCTTCATATGGACTTATTTGGACCAGTCTCACCTCTTAGCTTCAGTGGAAGGAAGTACACACTGGTGATTGTTGATGACTATACAAGATTCACTTGGGTAGTGTTCTTGTTCAAGAAGAATGAGACTATGGTCAAGATGTTGGAGTTGTTCAAGAGGATTCAGAAGGAGCTGGACCTCAGCATAGTCAGAATCAGAAGTGATAAAGGTACTGAGTTTCTTAACTCTGTTGTTTCTGACTATTGCAGGGATAATGGTATTTAGTATGAGACATCAGCTGCCAGAACACCTCAGCAGAATGGGTTAGCTGAGAAGAGGAACAGAACCCTCAAGGAGGCAGCAAGGACTATGCTAGCTGAATATCAGACTCCTCAAAGGTTTTGGGCAGAAGCCATCAACACTGCTTGTTTCATCCAAAATAGGTGTCTACCAATCAAGAGACATGGGAAGACTCCTTATGAAATGTACAAGGGTAAAACTCCTAACCTTTCCTCTGTCCATATTTTTGGGTGTAGGTGATTCATCCATGACAATGGAAAGACTAAGTTAAAGACTTTTGATGCTAAGGTTGCTGAAGGAATATTCTTAGGATATTCTGGAAGTAGCAAAGCCTATAGAGTCTTTAATAAAGTTTCTCTCTGTGTGGAGGAGACACCTCATGTTGTATTTGATGAATATCTTCATGAGTACAGCAAGGAGAAGCTAGCAGAAGTGGTGGATCAGCTGAATCTGTTAGACAAGCCAGATCTGATTAAGGTAGTGGTACCTAGGATAGAATCAGATTCAGATTCAGATGATGAGCCCAAATCTGCTGATAAGCCCTCATCAGCATTAGATGTTGGCACATTGACTCCTGACACTAACCAAGGGGGAATATCAGACAAGACCCAAAAGGAGCAGACTATGGCACCTCAAAGGGGCAAGAAGAAGGTGTCTGACTTCCCAGCTGAACAGATTCTAGGAGATCCAAGTGTAGGTGTTCAGACCAGAAGAAAGCTAAACTTGGGTGCTCAATTCAGTTGTTATGTGTCTCTGATAGAACCCAAGAACATCCATGAAGCTCTTGAAGACCCAAACTGGATTGTAGCTATGCAAGAGGAGCTAAATCAGTTTGCAAGACAGGAAGTTTGGACTCTAGTGGAGAGGCCCAAACATCAGAAGGTCATAGGCACTAAGTGGGTCTTTAAGAACAAAAAGGATGAAAATGATGTAGTGGTTAGAAACAAGGCAAGGCTAGTAGCCCAGGGGTATTCACAGTCAGAGGAGATTGACTATGATGAGATATTTGCTCCTGTAGCAAGACTAGAAGCCAACAGAGGTATTCACAGTCAGTGGGTATTCAGATTCTGACTATGGAGGGTGCAAGATTGATAGGAAATCAACCTCTGGCACATGTCAGTTTCTGGGAAGTAAGCTGATATCTTGGTTCTCCAAGAAGCAGACTTCAGTAGCTACTTCTACAACAGAGGCAGAGTACATGGCTGCTGGTAGCTGCTATTCTCAGCTGCTTTGGATCAGAAAACAGCTGAGAGACTACCATGTGATCACAGAAGAGATACCCATCTTCTGTGATAGCACAAGTGCAATAGCCATGACTCAGAATCCAGTTCTCCATACCAGATGTAGGCATGTGGACATAAGACATCATTTTCTTCGAGATCATGCTGAGAACGGAGATATCAGGATGGAGAAGATTCATACGGAGAAGCAAAGAGCAGATGTGCTTACCAAACCTTTAGCAGAGGTAAGATTTAAAGAATTAGTTGCAGAGTTAGGAATGATAGATGGAGGAGCAGTTCTCTAGAAAGAAAGTTTTTGGGAAAATTGGTATTTAGCTGGTATCCAGCTGAGGACTATTCTGCTAATGTATTCAACTGATCCTCACATCAGCTGATCTGGTATGTCTTCTTATTCTTTCTTTTCTTTTCTCTATCTTGTTATGTCTAACTTGATACAGGGATAAGTTATGAAGGTCAGAAACGACCACCTTGCTTCAGCTGGTTCATGCTAGCTGACTATATAGACCCAGATGAGCAGAGAAGATTTTCATGAAGATTATTCTTATCAGCTGACCTTGCCACGTCAGATTCTCGATAAGTACTTCTATATTCTTCATGTCAGTTTTAAAATTTCTTTTTGATATAAAATCTTTTCAAAAATTAATAAATCCCATATTTCTAAAAATAATTTTAGAAAATTGGCAATCAAATCTTTTCTCTTACGAAAATTTGGGGATTTATTACCTTTTTCAAAATAAGGTGTCAGTTGTAATTAATTTCTCACCACCTAAAATTTCTCAAAAAGCTTTTTTCATCATTACCTTTTTCAAAAAGGTGAATCTTTTGGCGGTCAAAACCTTTCGAAACCCTGACACCCACGCATCACCTCCAAAATTCTCAAAGGTCATCTAATCTGGACCTTTGATTTGTGTGATGCAAAATACAAATCTACGATCAAAATTGATCGAAAAAAAAAATGCTCATCTTTCTCGATTCCTATATATACCCATTTAACCTCTTTCTGAAAACCTTCTGCTCCTAAATCTTTCTTCTCTTAGTATTCCTGCATATTATTCTCTGTGAACTTAATCTCTGTTTTGAAGGTATGGCATCTAAAGCTATGCAAAAGATAATCAAGGAAAAGATGTACGCAGAGATATGTGTCGATTTCGACATGACTAGGGTTCCAGAGATTCAAGAAATCCTAAACTTTCTTCAACATCACAATCTCCTAACCTTTACCTCCATGACCCCCCCTGACCATAAAACCCTAAACTTCTACGCCTTGCAATTCCTTCTCAAGGCCCAGTTCAGTTCAAACTCCATAGGCTCCTTGGTTGATGGAAAAGTTGTTGTTATTTCCAAGGTTGCAGTTACTAATCTTTTTGGCCTATCTTCCTCTGGTGTTCAACCACACAAATACAAAGAAGCCGACTACCTGGACACTTTCAAGATTATGGCCAGGAAGAGTCATAGGGATACCACCACAAATCTGAAGAAGTCTATGTTGAGGAGACGGTTCCGGTTTTTAATGGATGTGGTGACCAAGGTTATCTTGGCAGAACAGGGGAGTTTGGACGCCATTACCAAACAAGCACGCCTATCTCACCATCGTTCAAAAGGGCCTCTTGAACGAGGGATGATCATAACCGCCCTAGCCCACATATCCCTTTACATCCCAGAACTCAATCTATACCCAGCCTATCAGGACATTCTTGCTGATGGTCTCGCCTGGGCACAAGCGAGAGAAGGGCCTGTTACCTTCTTTTGGGAACTGATAAAGGAGATGGGAGAATCAGCATTTACAGAATGGGAAGAAATTCTGATGGATGCCTTGGAGGTTAAGGCACCATCCCAGCTGACATCACCTGAAGGGTTGAGGAAAGTTGCTCATGCTTTATTGCTTAAAGACGGGGTTGCGCTGGATTGCCCAGAAATAGATGAGTCTGAGTTCATCCCTCCGGCTGCAAACTTTGAGATCACTCCAGCTGATCAGGTAACCCCTACACTTTTAGGTCAGCTTAAAGATTATTTCGATGATCACATCAGGGAGGTCAAAGCCACTCTTTTGGCTGCCAAGTCTGCTGGCCCCGCTCCGATTGAAAAACAAGTTCATCGAGTTCTACTGGATCATCGAAATAAGTTGAAAGAAGCTATGGAGGACAGCTTATATGCCACCGGGATAGAGTTTTTCAACACTCTATAAAATTTCAAGTCGACTGCCAGGGCTTTTACTGACGATGCTTTTGCTACCCTCGCTGCTGAATCTGAGAGATTCAGACTGGTCTTTGAAAGGTTGGAAGGGCAAATTGCTGAATGCAAAAACGGTCAGGAGGACCTGAAAGCCATTGTGGATAATCTTCCTACTTCTCTACCCTCTACTTCGATGATCGATGATATCAAAAAGGGGGAAGAGAAGAACTCAGCTGTTATTGCTGCTCTGCAATCTGAGATGGCCTCTCTGAGAGATCTACTAGTAGACAATAATGGTGTTCTGTCTGCTAGAATAGAAAATGTTGAAGATTATATCAACACCAGAAAGATTGCAGCCCAGAAGACTCAGGAGCTGAGAGATCAAAATATAGCTGAGGCCCTGCAGAGGCAAGAAGTGGTTGCTGAGGAGAGAGAGCAGAAGAAAAGGATTATGAATGCTGAATTAGATGAGAAGCTGGCTAAGGAGTTGCAGCTAGCTGAAAAAGAAACTCCAGAAGAGAGGAGGAAGAGGCAGGAAAGAGAAATGAATGATGAGCTTGAGAGGCGATACCAGAGGAAGCTGAAGAAGCAAGGGAAGGCAGTCTCTCAAGGTAGCAGGACTAGAAGTGGAAAATTCATTCGAGATCCAAATGAGCCTTTGGTTGACGGACCAATTGATATGTTCTACAATCAATTGTCTGATGAGCTGGTGGATCTTTGGAAAACCATTAAGGCTAAGACCAATATCCACTTCTATATTCTTAGGGGAGAAGATACCCGAGGAGAAAGATAGAAGAATGCTGAGTTCAGAAACTGATTGAAGGAGACCTTCTCGAAATTCTTCAGAGCTATTACGGAAGAAATGCTTAAGGTGGAAGTTCAGCCAGAGTTGCCTGAGATAGAGTATCTTCCAACTCCAACTGATGAGAGTGGGAAGATAGACTGGGTGGAAATCAGGAAGTATTGGTTGCAGATTACTCAACTCTTTTCTCAACTCTCTGACAACTCTCTGCCAGCTCTGAAGGAGATAGAGAAGAGATTCCTTGACTGGATGCAAGTTCCTCTCAACAGCAGAAGACCTCTCCTCATGTAATTGTCCAGCAGAGTCAGTTGAAGATTAGGTATTTCTTTCTGATTGTACTCTCTCTTTTGATTTAATAAAGCTTTATGATTCCAGACAACTTCTTGTTGTCAGCTGCACTTTTTATTCTGTCTAAAGATCTTATTTAAAGATCTTCTTTTCTGTCCTATGATGATCTTAATTTTGATTGAATATGCTTATCTGTTGAGATCAGCTGAGTTGGTTTTGATATCATCAAAAAGGGGGAACTTGTTAGGATATCTGTGTTAGATGTTTTGATGATATAATAAATCAATCAGTTTGTAATAGGACCAGCTGAACCTGTTAGTCAGCTGATGAGTAGTTAGGATTAGATAGGTTCGAGTGAGGGGGAATCTACATTGCTTCCTAGAAGATCCGAAGCTATCATAGAGAAGAAGACCAGCTGAGACCTTGAGGACATAGCCGATTTCAGAGGACAGAAGATTTAAGCAGCTGACATTGGAGTATTGACAGCAGATCATCAGAGGACTTAAACATCAACTGATATCAGAAGAGTCAGATTAGTTGATATCAGAAGAGACAGATCAGCTAACATCAAAAGATCAGCTGATCAGCTGAGGGCACTTCGCAGACAAGACAAAGACCATGGATAAAAGACGTATTCAGACGAAGTCAAGAAGACCAGCTGAGGTGCACACCAGCAGACCCGCACATCAGCTGAGGTCCAAGTATCAGCAGACTGGTACACCAGCTGAGGAGACAGATCAGCTGAAGTCTTGTGCTCAGCCCATATTCCCAGAATAGAAGATCAATCAATCAAGGGGACAAACTTGATTGATTGTAGATCACGAAGATTGACGGGAATCAAGATGGAGATTCAATCAATCACAATGATTGATTGAATACGAGATTATAGGATCTCAGATTTCTAGTCCATTACAATGGCTAGTTATTTGACCTTATAAATTAGAGTAACAGTGATAATTTCAGTATCGGATTTACACGCATATTAAGCTAGCCTAAACTATGTCAGAATTATCACTTGCACTCAAAAACCCCATTCATACTTATTATTTGTAAAAGCTTTGTAGAAGCTGTGAGAAGTCAATTGTGTTTGTAGCATTGACAAGTTGTAAGAGAGTAGTACTCTCAAACTGTGTAAGTGAGTATGTAAGTGAGTTAGTGGAGAGCCCCTCAAGTCCAAGTTGGATTGAGGAGAGTGGATGTAGGACAGTTGATCCGAACCACTATAAATCCCTTGTGTCTCGTCGTATTTCTTTCTGCTCTTAATTTGTGCACATCACCTAAAACTGATTTTCATTAAAAACGTTTCCGCACTATTCACAGCGCACTACTTTCAAATTCAGACTACCTCAAGTAGTCTGCTGGTTTTCTGTATAAGCAAGATAATTTGAAAAAGGTTTTTGAATCCTTACAAGTCTATTCAACTCCCCCCCCCCTTCTAGACTTGTTCAAAGGTATTCTTCCCCAAAACCTGCCTTTGGGACCAACAAATTTCCACAATTGCTTGAGGAGGTCACGGCATTCGCTGGTGAAGTGGCCGATCGATTGGTGGTAAATGTAAAACTTGTTGGGGTTGAGCTTCGAGCGGTCTTGACGAATCCTCCTTGGTTCGTTCAGCATGGCCTTGTCTTCAACCGCAAAGAAAACGTGGTCAACGGAGACAGTGAATACTTGGTTGAGTGTTTTTGAACTCGTCTCCGTCACCAAAAGCTTTCAAGTTTTGGGGAGCTTTATATGTGCCCCCGGACTTCTTCCCCTATTGCTTTTTCTCGTCTGAGCACCGACTCCTTCTGTACTGCCTCTTGCATAACCACGTACACCCCAGCCTTGTGTCGAAACTCGGATTAGGTGTTCGGGCATGCAAGGTGCATCTCTTTCCAGAGCTTGGTGCCCTTCTTTAAACCAGCCATCACTGCAACAATCTTGGTGTCCTCACTCATCGACTCGCCTTCCAGCAATATTTTGTTGAATCTTTCCAAGTATTGCTGGTCAGATTCATTTTCGCCCTGGTGGATGTTGGCGAGCCAGTGCTTCTGGGTCAAGTAAGACCTGAATCCTAAGATGTGGGCCAAGAACTCCCACGTGAGTTATCTGAAAGACTGGATCAACCCCGGGGCGAGTGAGGAGAATCAGCGATGAGCTCGGTCCCCGAGGGTCAGCAGGAAGTTCCAGCACTGGGTTGCGTCGGTGGCACCTACCTAGATCATGTAGTCCGCATACTTGGCCAGGTGGACCTGCGGGTCAGATTCTCCTTCGTATGCAGATATCACCGGGAATTGGATTTTTTTTTGAACTGGTTCTTTCAGAATGGCAGGTGCCAATGGAGATGCTGGAAGAGAGATGGTATTAGGTCCGCCAGTTTTGGCAGCTACTTGCATCTGAAGCTGCTCAACGGCCTTTTTGAATGTGGCCAGCTCGTCATCGTGAGCCACCTCTTATAGAGGCTGTTCAAAGGCCGTGCACCTCTTGGACGCATGTCCCTGCATTCCCTCGCTCTGGAGTGGCCCCTCCGTGACGGGCTGGAACTGGCAGCCTCCATTCGGGCCAAGTCTGTCAGCAGCCGGCCTCCTCAATCGATCATGGGTGGACATATGCGGGTGAAGATCTGATTCCCCCCTCCGAGATGAAGCAGGGGCCGACTCTCGTTCGTTCTCCTCGTGTCTGGGTCCCAATTTGCCTCGGAGAACTTCTCGGGATTGGTGGGTGGCAGATGCCTCCGTGTAAGCTGAAGCTCACCCATCTCGCGAGCCTAACCTTTCCACCACCTTGGCCTTTCTGGCCTGTTATGTGTGCTGACGAGCTCGCGTGGAGCTCGCCTCTTGTTCAGCGGGAAGGTCACTGGCCTGCCCCCGAGTCCGGGTGGCCTGCCAGCTCCCGGACCTTATTGGCAGGAGCTTGCCTTGCTGCCTCTGTTGCAACCTTTGTAAGGTTGCAATTGTTCTCTGAAGCTCATCAGGGTCATTGGAGAGGTTCCTCAAAGTAGGATTCAGTTCGTCATGGGCCACAGCAGCTCGCTGAGGAGCTAGCGGGGCGTCATTCCTTTGGGGAGCTCGGCGTGAGGTCTCCCCATCAGCCTAGTTTTGGTTCGTGCGACCTTTCCATCTCCTGGTGGTAGTTGAGGTGTTATCCTTTGACATTTTTATGTTTTAATGGGAAGGTCATCAAGGTCGTTAATTTCCAGTCAGGGTAAGTCTTGCTAAGGTTTTGTTTAGCCTTGCATGCACATGAATTATCCAAAATTTGGTTTATTCGTCTACACGCAAGTGTTTAATATCCTTTTTAGTGTATTTTGTGTCTGAAATTCTGGTAATTTTAATCAGAAACTGGAAATCTCAGTGTATCTTCAAGGTGTTCTTGGCTTTGTCAAGAACACATTCAAATCTTCCAACTTTCTCACAAGCTTCTCTCGGATTTTTATAATCGGAGGTTCGAACCCTCCTTCTAGCACCAAATTGTTGATAGATTTATCTAATGAGATGATTATGGCTGTTAATTCATGGGAATCTATCAAACAATACAAGATTATGATTATTCTTGAATAAAGTTAGTAGAGAGAAAGAATGCTAGAGTTTAGTAAGAGAAAATGTATGTTGGATAATGATCACTTAGAGAGAGAAAGGTATAAGGGAGACATATTTACAGGTTTGCATGTGTGAGGTGGCACCTTGTGAGCTTTCTTGGCTTTAAGTGTTGACAAGTGTCCTTGAAATTTGTCTTTACTCACTATCATGCTACCTTTACAAAGCTTCATCCTACCACCAATCTATGTGCTATTTATACAACCGTTATCTATGTCTAAAACCTAGGCGAGCTTTATTGCCTTGTCCCATTTTGGTGCAATATAGAGATAGATTTCGTCATGGTCTCCTCAGGTACGGGCGAGCTTTCCTACAAGGGGGCGAGCTTTTCTCTCTCAGGCTTGGTTGGCCATTTGACATGGGCCACTGGGCATCTGGGCGAGCTCATTTCCTTTCTTGGCGAACTCCCCCATGTTGACTCTAGTCAAAGTTGATGACGTGGCTTCTAAGTAGGTTGGTGACCTTCTTAGCCTTGGTTAATTAATCATGTGATTAGTCTCAGGTAGTTCGCTTGTCAACAGCCATCAACAAATGAAATGGGTCAAATGTCCACTCCTCAATCACGGCTCTTATCTTTCTCCTCCACACTAGTTTTTGAAAATGGCCAAGGATCACACCAATCATCGCCCTACATGGTAAAATCTGAACCGTCGTGCTAGCCACATTGAGTCGCTATATCACAGTCGCAGTTTCCAACCGCACATTGCCAGATAATATCGCCGACTTAATCACTGAAAATTCACCTATTCCGCCAGGAAATCATGCCCCGTTATTCGTACATACTGACAGATACAGTTGAAAACTTCCTAATTTATCAAGATCATATGATATCTCGTTAATAAAGGAAAAATTCAAATCAAATCAGGATAAATCTGGATGGTTGACTAAATATGCAAGAAAATCAGCATCAACCAATCAGAGTTCGCCACGTGTCAAGCCAATGAAGGAAAATCTTCATCCCCTCACCTTATAAATAGGGGCCTTCATTAACTCATTCCACACATTCAGAGACACATTGAAGAGCGATTCAGAAGAATTCAAGGCACGAGCAAGCTTGGAGCTAAGACGAATCCAAAAATCTCGACAGCGGGACTTGAAGATTCGAAGAACCAAAGGACATCTTCGAAGTGTTCTTCGACAAATCTGAAGCGTTCTTCGTCAAAAGCAAGCAGAAACGTCCTCAGATCTAGGAGTAAGAGGCTAAATCCCTCTGATCGAGTATTTCTCCATGAAGAAGTTCTTGAAGATTTGAAGATTCAAAGGCCATATTCAAAGCTGTTCTTCCCCGTCTTCAACGGTTCATCACCAAATTCAGCTACAACGTTCTTCGATCAAAAATAAGAAAGCTTCACCCCTCTGATCTGACGTTTCCACTTGAATATCAACTTGAAGACCTCAAGCGTTCTTCGCCGCCTTCAAGTATTCTTCATCAAAACCATCCCTAAATACACTCCGATTAGAGATCAAGGTCCAAGACCCATCCAATCCAGTGTTCAAGCCCAAATCAAGACTTGAAGATTTGAAGATGGTTCTTTGCCAAATTCAAGGACGTTCTTCACCAAAATCTTCAAAGACTTCGTTCGATCCAAGACAAGGCCGCTCGTCTTTAGGTAAAGCATTTCGAAGTCAAAATCAAGAGACGTCAAAGTCAACAACAAAGAGGAGAATCAGAGGACCAAATTAGAGAGAGAAAGGACCCTTAAATTCAAAAGAAATAAAGACTATAAATCATTTTTATTTTTTTCACGAAATTTGTTATACAAATTTGGCATGCCCAGTGGGACATCACTCTACCTCTCATCTCTTCTCTTCAAGACTTCAAAGCTTCAAGTCTACATCAATCATCTTCAACATGTCTTCAGCACGTAAGAACTTTGTCAGAGTTGCTCCGTCAAAGGCAGCCGAAGCCAACGTGGTCACTCGAAGTGTATCGAAGAAGTTGGAGTTTGAAGCCTCTTCGCAGACCAACTCTTCAATTGGGAACAGATCACCTCGTGCTTTGAAGGAAGATGAAGTTGATTCAGTAAGATCAACTCCTCGCTCTCACTCAGACTCCTCATCAACTTCAGGAGCAGCTCCAGTGATGATGGCAGACACTTCAACCATTGAAGAGAGACTGTCAAGCCTGCTTAGAGCTGTTGAAAGCCTTGCCAGTCATGTCAAAGAACAAGACTCTACGATTGCTAAGCTGATTAGCAAAGTGGATGGCGTTGAGTCAAGTCATGCTCGTGGAAAGCAAGTAGAAGAGCATGATGAAGTGGAGACTTCAAGCAAATACAAAGTAGCCGAGACCGAGCAACTGCTAGAGAATTGCCGATATTAGCTGATGGCGGGATACAAGTTGATCAGCTCAAAGAACTCATCTTGGAGACAGTCAAAGGAAAGTTAGAAAGTGACTCCAAGTCAACCCACAACTATGCCAAGCCTTACACTGATAGGATCAAAAACTTGAGAATGCCAGTCGGCTACCAACCTCTAAAGTTCCAGCAGTTCGATGGCAAAGGCAACCCAAAGCTGCACATCGCTCACTTCGTTGAAACTTGTAACAATACCAGGACATATGGCGATCACTTGGTCAAGCAGTTCGTCTGCCCTCTCAAGGGCAATGCCTACGACTGGTACACCAACTTGGAAGCTAACTCCATTGACAGTTGGAACCAGATGGAGCACGAGTTCCTCAACCGCTTCTACAGCATGAGGAGAACTGTTAGCATGATCGAGCTAACAAACACGTGGCAACGAGATGAAGAGCCTTTCATCGACTACATCAACCGATGGGGAAATCTAATCTTAAACTGCAAGGATAGACTGTCTGAAGTGTTTGCAATCGACATGTGCATCCAGGGCATGCAGTGGAGCCTCCGTTATATTCTTCAAGGAATCCAGCCGAAGACCTTTGAAGATTTGGCTACAAGAGCTCATGACATGGAGCTAAGCATGGCTACAAGGGAAGCCGAAGGACCACCCCTTCAAAAGCATCACAACAAGTCATATGCCAAGCTTTCATATAAGGAGTACATAATAGATCTACCTCGCGACATGGGGCAAAGTGGATTGACTCTAAAAGAAATGTGACTAAAAGAATATCCTTTCTTAGACTCTGTGGTCTTCGGGATATTTGATGACTTGATCGATGCAGAGCTCATCGAGTTGCCTCAGATGAAACGGCCAGAAGAAGCTGGACAAACTGATGATCCAAAGTACTACAAGTACCATCGGTTGATGGGCCATCCAATTGAAGATTCCTTCATCTTCAAGGAAAAGATTGAACTTGAAGATACCATTTGAAGATGCCCAAGTCAATGCTCCTCGACACGAGCCTAAACTGTTTGGACTACTCCATGATACGAGTATAAACTGTCTATCAAATTCCCAAGTCAATGCTCCTCAACAAGAGCCTAAACTATTTGGACTACTCCATGATACGAGTATAAACTGTCTATCAAATGCCCAAGTCAATGCTCCTCGACAAGAGCCTAAACTGTTTGGACTACTCCATGATACGAGTATAAACTGTCTATCAAATGCCCAAGTCAATGCTCCTCAACAAGAGTCTAAACTGTTTGGACTACTCCCTGGTACGAGTATAAACTGTCTATCAAATGCCCAAGTCAATGCTCATCGGCAAGAGTCTATACTGTTTGTACTACTCCTTTATATGAGTATAAACTATCGATCAAGTACAAATCAAATCTCCTTGACACAAGACTAAACTGTTTATAAATTGAAGACTTCCTGATACGAGTATAAACTATCTTCAAATCATATCTCCTTGACTCACGAGTTTAAATTGTATGTCACTCCAACCCCACATGAGTATAAACTATTTATGCACCCCCAAATCAAATCATATTGGGATTTCTTTTGAACTACGTATTGACTTGATCCTCTTTAAAGAGGTACGTAGGCAGCTTAGAAATCTTTCTAACTTCAGTCAAAACTGAAAATTATCTTGTCAAGTTTGAAGCGTGCAAGATGTGAACAAGAAAAAAGAGAAAGTTCATAAGTAAAGCAGATGAAGAATTAAATTTCGTGCTTCATTCACTTCAAGTCACAAAAGCGACCGTGAATAAAGCACGAGGGGGCATTTGTAAGCAAATTAAATTTACTCCAATTAAATGGCGACACGTGTACAAATAATTAAATATCAATTAAATTTTGCTATTTTAATTTTGAGAATTTAATTAAATTAATTTTTCAATTAAATAGTTAAAATTGGTATTTAATACACACGGTATAAGCCTGTCAAATTACACGAGTTTCCCGGAACTCGTACATACTGACAGATACAGTTGAAAACTTCCTAATTTATCGAGATCATATGATATCTCGTTAATAAAGGAAAAAATTAAATCAAATCAGGATAAATTGGGATGGTTGACTAAATATGCAAGAAAATCAGCATCAACCAATCAAAGTTCTCCACATGGCAAGCCAATGAAGAAAAATTGATTAGGGTCATAATTACATGTTTTTGCATCCATTTCTACATGGTTTTGATGTTCTTATGTTCATATTTGACCTTAAAATGCTATACTTTGTGCATTTAACCCTTTTTGGCTAGAAAGTTGTGTTTTGTAGTGAAAACGAGCAAAATAGGCAAGAGAGGGTTAAATGCAAAATAAACGAGCCCAGACAAAATTTAACCCTCTCTTATGTTCGAAGAGAGGGTAGCAATGGAAAAAGAATCGATTCAATCGGAGCTCTAGAACTCAAGATATGAAGAAAATGAAGAAGTTGAGGATCGATCGGACGAGGCGAAGCTAGGCTCGTGCGCAACCAAGCCTGGCTCGTGCGACCACAAGCCCAGATTCGTGCACCACATCTCTGGTTCGGGCGATGGAGGACCGTCCAAGTGGACCACACGAATCGATTCGTGTGGCCACTATGGTGCATTCGTGTGATGCCCAGTACAGACCCAATTTTGAGGGCTGTTTCATCTTTTCGCGCGTTTAATAAAGGGCATTTTGGACTAAACATTGTGGGCACTATAAATACTCCAAGGATCAGATTCTCAAGGCATCTAGTTTAGAATCAAGTCATAATTCAAGTTCTTAGATTAGATTAGAGAGAGAGAGAGGTAGTTACTAGTTTGGTTCTTAAGATTTCTTCTTACAATTTCATCGATAACTTTTAATCTACCGCTTTGATCATCGATCCGTTTATTCCTGCACTCTCGTCTAGCTAGAGCTACGTTTCTACCAATTGAATTTCAATTTCCATTGCCGGATTGTTAGATAGCATTTTAGAGGTAATTTGTATCTTTCCAATTTTCATTGTAATAGGTATTCTCTCTATATATCTTTACAATTCTTGTATGATGATGATTGTTTCTAGCTTAATTGTTCTTATGTTTACCAAATTAGCCATGGGCTAATCCCTTTATGTGTTGGTGTATGATTCCTATGGAGTAATGTGGTGTTTATGTTGATCTTATGAATGCTATGAGATGTTGTATGATCAATTCTCTACATTGATGGTTTGTATCAACGCTTTGCATGTGTAATTGATCATAAGGGCCATTAGGGAGTTAGTCTCTTACGAGAGTAGGGCTATTTTCCTAAATCTTCTTGTAATTAGGTCAATGCATGCTAAGTGTTTGATTAAATTCCTAAGATAGTGAGAATTATCTTTAGTGAATTGGAAGAACAATTAGAGGCTTTAATGAGTATTTAGGGAGACCTTTTGCATGTTAGAGTTGCTCGCCAATTGATTGTACAATACCTCATTGCATGATTAAGGGATACATTACCATGTGAAACATAGGATAGTACACTAGCACATATCTCTCACATTAGCTCACTTTGCAACCCAAGGTGATAGGTAGTTTACTCTTTTGACGCATTAGTAGACAATAGATACCGTTCTCCTTTATTGCTTTGTTTGCTTTCCAATTGAAACAACAATTTTCCTTACAAATCCCCATCTCCCTGTGTTCAATAAATATTAAACTTGGTCAAACTTATCATGACGATATAGTGATCACGTACACTTGCGTGTGGACACCTTTTGACTGAACAAGTTTTTGGCACCGCTGCCGGGGAGATGGCTATTTTGTTTGGTTGTTTGTTGTTTTCTTTATTTTCGATTGGTTATTACTGTGAGAGTTTTGATACTTGTTTCTTTGTAGGTATATGCATACAAGGAGTCAAGGGGAAGATCTATTACTCTTTGATTTAGACCTTGAAACGAGCCTACGAAGAAGAAGAGAAGCTAGATTGAATCAAGAGAACATGGAGAATAACATGAATGAAGCTCAAGATGAAATAAGATAAGAAGAACCATTGAGAGATTGCAGGGCTTGTCACCCTGATTGGTCTCACGAGGTATCAGTCAGGTTTCTATACTTGACTGACTGGTATGCATTATTGAACCTTTCCTTCATCATGACTTGCTTACATCACTTATGATTTTGTCGTACATCACATCAATCAAAGGGTTTTTAACTCGCATCCCAGCCCTTGCATCTCAGGTTGAAAGGGTTAGATGAATTGAGAGATCAGGAGCAGACGCTGTACGACAGGTTTAAAATCTGAAATTTTACTCAAGTCTTGCAGAAGAAGGATTTTATCAGGATCGTCAGGCTCAATAACCCTCAACCTAATCCAGTTCAGAACCTGGTGATGGTCCCCGTTGCTGAAGGTGTGACCTCGGGAGGAGGTGCACCGGCCGAAGATGCACTCCCTGAGGACGGGACTGCTGAGGCTTGTGAAGAGGCCTCAATGATCAGATCCGCCAAGCCTACGGCAACCAGGAAGAAGAAGGGGCAGACCATCTCAGTGGGAGTGTCACTGATGACCCACGACATACTCGGCAAGCTGGATCGTCAGCGTCAGAAGCTCAAGAAACTGACGTTTGAGTTGCGCAGTGCTAAGAAGGAATCATTTGATAGATTCCTGAGCATTGAACAACAACAATCTTCTGAAGTCACTACTGACACCGTTCAAATCATGATAGACTCAGCTTTGACTGGCCTGGATGAGAAGGTTAAGGCACTCATTGCAGAAGCTCTAAAAGGGCAGGAGGTCCAAGTCAGGAAAGTGGCTCAGGAAGAGGCCAAATCCGCTGACGACTCACTTCTGGCCAAACTGAGAGAGGGTCAGAAGGCTTCTGATGACGCATGGCACAAAACTCTCAACACTATGATCGCAGAAAACACAACAAGAAAGGAGGAGGTAGCTGCCATGCAGAAGGAGTTTCAGAGTCACTTGTCCGAGAGCCTGATCAGGGCAGAGAAAACTGATCAGGTGGCCAGCGTGCTGAAAGTGGTAGCGGATCAGCAAACATCTCAGGGGATCCTGGTTCAGGATTTGCAGAAAAAGCTTGATGAAGAGGAAAGGACCCCTGATGATACTGCCAAAAAGGGGAAGGGAAAGGGAAGAAAAATCCTAAGTCCATGGCTCAGAAGAGAAAGGCTCAGGTCACTACTGATGAGCTGACGGAAGAGCTGGAAGAGCAATGTTTCCCTAATGATCCCATGATTTTGGTAAGGAAGAAGCATAAGGAGCTGACGATGCAGACTGGACTGAAGGTCATAAGTCAGGATTCTAAAATTGAGAAACTTCAGGGTCACCTCGTTGCCCTGGAGGAAAAGACTGAGAAGACTCCTGCACCTGATGCTGCAAAGAGGAAAGCTGCTACTGCTGCCGGGAAGAAGAAGGTTGTAGAATCTCAGGCAACTGGTCCTTTCACTTTTGAGTATGTGGACAACTTTGTCCCTTCTGACATGAACGAAGCTTGGGTTCCGGTCAAGAAGGAGTTTGTGGAGAAGTACTATATGTACGGGGACTGGTTCAGATGTTCTGAAGGCAAGGACCGGAATGTAATCTTTGCTGAATGGATGGCCTTACACCACATTGACCTCTGGGATGAAATTGTCAGATTTGCTGATAGAGCTGGGGTTCAGGTAAAGGCTGCTGAGAACATTGTCTACTACCCTCCAACCCTCGGCATCAACAACCATCTGAACATGGACATAATCCGAGAGGAGATTTCTAAGGTTGCAAAGTACTCATGTTCACTCGAGGATGTTGTCCTATTCCATGCGGCCAAGATGAGGGTACTTGGAAAGTATGGACTTTCCTTGGCCAGATGGGATGATGAAGAGTAGAAATCAGGACTAGTGTTTCAGGGATATCTTTGTAATAGTGTCAGGACTCATGTACTTGTTTTTCCATATCAATGAAACTATTTTATATTCCTGAGACAACACCTCGTTGACTCCTGATTTAATTTTTTGCTCTTTATAAAGAACTGTACTAACCCTTTCCAGATTCCATCTTATAGAACTGAGAACCTGAAATGTTAGAGGTTCCTGAACTGAATACTGATCCTTTATTAAATTGTTTAGGTGGTAGGATTTTTCTAAGAGTTTTGGCATCATCAAAAAGGGGGAAATTGTTGGGACAATCTTAGTGTTTTGATTAGATCCCAAAACCCCTTGATGAATTTGCCTAAGTATAGTTCGTCAATATAATAGTTTCAGGATAGTCATGTTAGAATAGATTTTCTATTTACAGGCATTCAGTTCAGGGGGAACGTGCTAAAGAGTGAAGACTGATGGTGACGTCCTAAAAGTCTGAAGTCAGAAGCATCTGTAACCCTGAAGGTCTTTGTCGTCCTGAAGATGATCAACCTGAAGTTGAACCTGAGAAACCTGGAAAGAGTCCTGAAGCTGCGCTGAAGCCATCCTGAAGACATCCACTGAGGAGGTCCATACTGAGTACACTAAGCATGCTCAGGGTACGACTCCATCAGTGAAGGGCAAGTGTGACCTTGATCAGGCTGAACGTCTTACTGATGATCATAAGTCCTGACTTGGGCTTAGTATCAGTTTATCTGATACTTGTAAGTCCTGACAAGGCAAGGTCACACATGCAATGGAGACTGAGAGACAGAAAAAATGTCAGCATCTTCGTAGTAAAGACAAACATTTATTCTGAGTAAAGAACGAGGAACTCAGAGTTATAAATGTACAAGGATCAGTAAAGTCAAAGTCGAGTGATTAGGGTCTTAATTGCATGTTTTTTGCATCCATTTCTCTATGGTTTTGATGTGCTTATATTCATATTTGACCCTAATTTGGTATAAATTCTGCTATTAACCATTTTGTGGCAAGAAAATGAGTTTTGTAGTGAAAATGAGCAAAAATTGGCAAGAGACGAGCAAGTTTGTAAAAGTCCAGAAATTGTGAGTTGATCCAATGGAGGCATATGATAGACCATGTCGAAGAGTTCGAAGAGAGGGTCTCAACGGAAAAAGAATTGTGTCAATCGGAGCTCTAGAACTCAAGATATGAAGAAAACGAGGAAGTC
>JAPKLY010000565.1:128913-152374 GCA_026898435.1 Prunella vulgaris
TCTTTGCCATAGTAGATAGAATCCTTGATGGTTTTCTTGCTTTCCTATCTATTAGCCTTTTGTAGACATTCAATGCTTGCTTGATATCGCATCGTTTCCCTGTGTTCGATATTTAATTTGGTTAACTTTCCACGACAACAACGACCACGTTCACTTGCGTGGAAATCATACACGATTTTGGTAAACAACAAACTAGCCATTAACGACCAGTGAGGAGACGACACGTAAGTATAGAGACTACGCCGCATTTAATGTTTCTCAGAGCTGCAAGCGGCGGATCAGAGGTTTACCATACTTAGTATGGGTTATGTCAGATAAGGACAACCAAAGCCTGCACCTACCCTAAATCGAAAGGTTTGAAACGGATCTGTTTCAAAACTCCCTATAAATACAGATGACATTGCTCACATTCAAGGTGACGGGAAATTTCCAAGTGAAAGCATTCTCAAGATTCCAAGCACTCAAAGCAAATTTAAAGCAACACTCTGAAGTTTTAAATTTCCCTAGTGTTGTAGTAGGAATCGAATCTGTATTTTGCTTAGAGTGTTGATCTCATCCTTAGAACTATTTTGTTTAGAGGGATCAGCACACAATAGTTGGAAACATGAATACCAAACCCCTCAGATTGTGAGTTGGTTGGTAGGAAGGACTGGGACTTGTAAAACACCCAGGGGTCGATTCCTTAGAGAGGAAAAAGGCTACTCGTGTCCCTTGGCACGTAAAAATCAAGTACATATCCTCAGTGGTAGAGGGTAGATTCCTGTTCAATCAGGTCGTGGACGTATGAGTTAGTTATCTCCGAACCACATTAAAAACGTCCCCTTGTGCTGATTTACTTACCTGCTCAGGATCATTATTGTCATCATACTAAACTGAGCATACTTGCATTGTTTTCAAACCATCATGACTGATCCTTCATACTGATCATTAAAATTATGCTCCAGCTTTAAACTGTTAGGGTTATACTAGAAAGTATGCTTTTACTTTGTATAACTAAACTGAATCTTTGAGCTTTATCTGAAATAAATCATTTATCACTGTGCTTTAGATAAATATGAATGTTATTTCTTTATTGCAATCCGTTCATATATTAGTACAAGTTACACTATAGATAAATGTGGTGATCCCCGGATAACTCAAAGCAAGATCACATTAACAGTTTATTGTAATAAGTACTAAATTCACAACCTAGATGGGATTTGAACACCCCATTGGTAAACGGTTGATGTGTAGATCCCAGATTGGCTTATCTTGACCAAGGGAATGCACTAGTGCATGATGATGCATTGAAGAGGACATACATAGAGGTAATTCTTTCGGACTGATTTATGGGATGAAGAATTAGACCTCAGTGGTCGTTTATTTCTAAACCTCTGTCCCTTAAATAGGACTATGTGTGATCCGTGCGTGGAACTTTATTTTGTTATGGGTAGAGAGTCAATGAGACTCAATACTTTGCATCTTGGGTGACGCCATTGAGAACATGACAGTTGCTAAGATTTAATACAGAGGAACGTGTGCTTGGAAAGTCTTGCATGATTAGTCCCTTTGGTGGGCTCTAAACGTTCGTCATACTAAATCTTGCAAATGGAATTTGTTTCCGGTATGATGATAAAGAAGAGCTGTCCTTACTCCATTGATAAGATGTTAAATTAATTAAAGCGTTCAGTGGATTGATTAATTAACGGACAAGAGAATCTTAAACACAGGAAATAATGACTGGAAGCCATATGATTGTAATATGGGTTAAGATGGATAGTGCAACATTAATCCTATTTTGGAGTGAGATTAATGTTAATGGGTTGAATGACATTGGGCTAAATGTTAGAATTCAAGGCCCATTAGGATGTCCAATCTTAATTCTCCTAAAGGCCTCTCAAGTAGCCCAATTAAATGTCCAACAATGAATAAGGTGATTAAAATAAAAGAAATAATTTTGGGCCCATTTAATCTTAAATTTTCGAAAATAATTATATATTAAATTAATGAGAGATTTAATGGAAAATAGATATGTATCTTGAATACAAGAATATCTAATAAAATAAAGATCTCATGGAATTAAATATATGATGTATTTTTTTCGAAAATTGGGGTGTTTAGAATATCAAGAATTGAATATTTAGTATTCAAGATTATCAAGATTAGAATATTTGATATTCATGATAATCAAGATTTGAAATATTAGATATTCAAGATATTCAAGATCTTGTATTCTCACTATAAATATGAGATGATACAAGACTTCATAACACATTATTATGAAGAGGTAATTTTCGAAAATTATCAGTCTTTGGGGTAACAAAATTATTTTCTTCCTTGTGTTGTGATTATTTGTGTGGCTTCCCACCGGGTGTACGAATAAGGACAAGGGAATACTTGAGAAGGCCTTTTGGGTTAATCAAAGCCAACGGGATCATCAAGGCAAAGGAACTCACAAAAGCATCTCAGATAGTGCCTTTCACCAAGGAAACTAAGGACGCCTTTTGTCTCAGAAACCTCCTTTTCCATCTCAAAGGACGCCTTTTGTCTCAGAAAAATCTTTTTCATCGGAAGGTATAATTCACTAAATCCCTTAATTCCGCATGTTTAGGGTTTTATGTGATTATATTTGTTCATATGTTTTGCATGCTTAGCCTGTTGTTGGGTATACAATTATTTGATTTAATTATGTTTAAATCATGATATTAATTGTAGGCTTAAATTTGTATTTAGCATAAATCCCGAATAAATCCGCGTTTAATTTTCCAACAACTGGTATCAGAGCCAAGTTTCGGGCTCTATACGTTAAATTGTAATTTAAGTATTTTAATATTAAATTTGAAAATTGAATAGTAGAATTGCTAGATCTTTTTTGCAGGTATCCAATTGTCATGGTATTTAATATTTTTTTATGAATGCATGTATGATGATGCGGTTTTAAAATTCGATTCGTTTGGATCGTTTTTCGCATGAGAAAATCCACGGGTAGACTAGGATGTTTTTATTTAATAGACTAGTCTAGACGATAGGTTTATTTATTTTTGTAAATAAATTATAACCAATATCGAAGACGAAGAACGGAGATTTTAAAGCCCGGAGATAAAGTTGGTGAAATTTTGTTGTGGTCGAGTGGGAGCTTAATCGAGACGGATGATAAAGCTTGAAGACGTAAGATGATTACGATATCTCATAGTCAAAACGAGAAATTAAACCATGACAATTGGATATAACGTGCCAATTTGTTTAATTTGTTTTGATGCATGCTTTATTTATTTAATTTGATTAAATATTTGATTGCATGAATATCGTGATGAAAAATCTCAACTCCAAAAATTACTAAGTATATTTTAAATATAATTTGGTATTTTATTCTAGATAATAAAATTGAATTATTTGGCCTCCATGATTTATTTGTTTGTGAAGTCTTTTGGTTACGCATTGGCAAGCGCCTTTCTCCCTATCGGATAGGCCAAAAGATAAGTTCACATGAACGAATTCCCAAAAGGATGATTGTGGATTATTATTAGTGGCGGTATTGACCCTCCCATTGAGTGGTTTATTCAAAACGAAGTAATAATCCTGTATTTAATCATGGTTAATACTTAGGTATAAAATTGGCATTTTATTACTCCCTATCGGAGTCCCTACCGATTTTATATGGTC
This sequence comes from Prunella vulgaris, assembly GCA_026898435.1. Lineage (NCBI taxonomy): Eukaryota > Viridiplantae > Streptophyta > Magnoliopsida > Lamiales > Lamiaceae > Prunella > Prunella vulgaris. The sequence continues at coordinate 132,556 of JAPKLY010000565.1, forward strand.
AAGTGGGAACCGACTATTAATTTTTGAAATTAAAAATTTGTAACTGTTCTTGTTTGTAACTTGCTTAAATGTGTTTGCATAAACGTCCACACTCATCCTGGCTTATGTGAACTGTTTTAAGATGTCGGCCGATTTATGCTATGTATTTTTTTGAGATTTTATACAAAGCATAATCGAAATTTGTGATAATCTTTGTGAATCGATGTATGTATTGATGCAATGCATGTTTTATTTCAGTTCAGCATGTCGTCTCCTTTTAATCCACTATTTACGATACTTAAAGATAACAAATTGGAAGGTGAAAATTATGTTGATTGGAAACATCACTTATTTATTGTCCTAACCGCACAACAACACAAATGGGTTCTTGACACCCCAAAGCCCCCTATGCCTACGGATGATGCGGATGTTGGCGAAAGGGAATATCATAGGGAGTGGATGAAATCCGATGAAATGTCTAGGTATTCCATCTTGGCTTCAATGTCAGATGTGTTGCAACACCAACACCAAGATATGGAATCCACTTCTGATATGATGCTAAACCTTAGGGAAATGTTCGCTTATCAGAATCGTACGGCTAGGCAAATCACCATGCGAGATATGTTATCGCTGAAAATGGTGGAGGGAACGCCCGTAAGGGAACACGTTCTCAAAATGATGGGCTACCTCAACAAGTTAGAGGTACTTGGAGCGGAATATGATGCGGAAACGCAAGTTGATTTCGTTCTCCATTCTCTACCGAAAAGCTTTGAGCAGTTCCAGTTGAACTAAATGATGAATAATCAAGAGTTCACGTTAGCACAACTCTTGCAAGCTTTGGTATCGGCGGAGACACTCATGGGACACCAAACTCAAGTCTTGGTGGCAAGCGGTCCGACTTCTTCCGCACCGAAAGGTGGGAAGAAGAAGAAGAAGACCAAAGGCCCGAACCAAGAAAAGGGTAAGATGACTAATGAGGGAGAGGTCAAAAAAGCTACCAAAGGGAAGTGTTTCAACCGCGGTGAGAAAAGACATTGGAGGACGGCCTGTCCCAAGCCAAAGAAGGTCAGGAAGAAAGGTAATTCTCATGCACTTGTTGTTGAAACTTGTTTAGCGGCGTATGCTTCCCATTCGTGGGTAGTGGATACGGGAGCCACTGATCATGTATATTTCACTTTACAGGGGTTCCAAAAAACCCGGTAACTTAGTGCGAATGAGATCCTCTTCACATTGGGCGATGCTATGAGGGTAGCGGCTGTCGGAGTAGGAGACGTGCACCTATCTTTTGAAGATAGAGTTTTAGTTTTAAAAGATGTTCTTTATGTTCCCAGTTTTAGGAAGAATTTAATTTCGGTTTTTAAATTGTTCGTTGATGGATACTCAGTTTCTTTTAATAATATGGTTGTTATTTTTCGAAACGATGAGTTCATCTGTTCGGGAACATTAGTGAATAATCGTTATACTAATAAAACTGCACACCACACACAAAATGCTTCTTATAACACATCGACTGTTTCTATGAAAAGAAAATTTTCTTCAACCGTGAACGAAACACTTCTATGGCATCTAAGACTTGGTCATATTAATCTAAAGAGAATTCAAAGGTTGGTGGCGGATGGCTCGTTGGAGTCTCTCATGTTGAGCCGTTTCCAACATGTGAATCTTGTTTAGAGGGGAAAATGACCAAGAGGGCCTTCGGGGCCAATGGGAATAGAGCTAGTGAAGTGTTAGAAATCATTCACACTGACATATGTGGGCCAATGTCGGTTCAAGCTAGAGGAGGTTTTGGGTATATCGTAACTTTTACGGATGATTACTCAAGATATGGGTACATTTACCTTATGCGGCACAAATCGGAAACCTTTGATAAATTCAAAGAGTTCAAAGCCGAGGCCGAGAAACATAGGGGAAAGAGTATCAAGTTCCTATGATCGGATCGTGGGGGCGAATACCTCAGCAATGAATTTTTGACCTACTTGTCAAGTGAAGGGATTGTATCCCAATTGACTGCACCCGGTACCCCTCAAAAAAATGGGGTTGCGGAACGAAGAAATAGAACTCTTTTAGAAATGATCAGATCCATGATGAGTTATTCGGAGTTACCCAAGTCGTTTTGGGGCTATGCCTTGGAAACAGCGGCTCACATTCTAAACTTGGTACCATCCAAATCGGTTCCTAAAACTCCCACAGAATTGTGGACCGGGCGTAAGCCTAGTTTGAGACACATAAGGATTTGGGGGTGTCCGGCATATGTGTTGGATAAGGAAGCCGAAAAATTGGATCCACGTTCGGAATTGAGGTTTTTGTAGGATACCCTAGAGGAACGGAAGGGGATATGTTCTATAGTCCCAAGGACCAAAGAATCGTAATTAGTACGCATTCTAAGTTCTTGGAAGAAGACTATGTGAACAATAGAAAGCCCAAAAGTGAGATTACCTTAGATGAAATAAAAAGGTCTAATCCTATACCAAGGGTACAAGTTAATGTACCACACGATACACCAACACAATCGGAGCCTCGTCGTAGTGGGAGGGTTGTGAGATAACCCGAGAGATTCATGTTCGTGGGAGAGTCATCTGACTTAGTCCCCGGGGAAGATGAAAATTCTTGGCAAACAGCAATGATAGCCGAGATGGGGTTTATGCAAATGGATGTCAAGAGAGTTTTCCTAAATGGAAGTCTTGAAGAAGAAATCTATATGCGCCAACCCAAAGACTTTATTGAAAAAGGCCAAAAGCACCTTGTATGCAAGCTTAAGAGGTCTATCTACGGACTTAAGCAAGCATCGCGAGCTTGGAATCAATGTTTTGATCAAGTAATAAAATCTTACGGTTTTGATCAAAATGAATTTGAGAGTTGTGTGTACAAGAAGTGTGTTGGAACTGCCCTGGTATTCTTGATACTATACGTAGATGACATTTTGCTCATTGGAAACAATGTAGTGGTGTTATCAGACGTGAGGGTATGGTTGTCAAATCAGTTTGATATGAAGGATTTAGGGGAAGCCGGTCATGACTTAGGGATCAAGATTACTCGAGATCGCAAGAAAAGATTGATCGGCTTATCGCAAGCTTCATACATAGACACTATTTTGAAACGATTTAGCATGCAGAATTCCAAGAAAGGTTTTGTACCTTTTAGACATGGAATTCATTTATCAAAAGATATGTGTCCGAAGACATAAGAAGAGATAGATTGCATGAAAGGCATCCTATATGCTTCGGCAGTTGGAAGCCTCATGTATGCTATGCTATGTACGAGACCGGATATCTACTTTGTCGTAGGCATGGTAGCAGGATATCAAAGTAACCCCGGGAAAGAGCATTGGATGGCTGTTAAAAACATTCTGAAATATCTCAAGTGAACTCGAGATAGAATGTTGGTTTATCAGTCAGATAGTCTAATCCCCATTGGTTATTCGGACTCAGATTTCCAATCAGATATAAATTCCATATAGATCTACCTCGGGTAATGTGTTTTGTTCGGGGAAGGAGCCATGATATGATGAAGTGTGCATCACTGATTCTACCATGGAAGCTAAATAAGTAACTGCTTATGGAGCAGTGAAGGAATCGGTTTGGCTCAAGATCATCTAAGTGGACTTGGATAAAACTCCGAATTTATCTAGCATTGTATGCTAGGGCAGTTGCAAATTCAAGGGAACCAAGATTTCAGAAGGCCAACAAACACATTTATGGATATACAATCTTAGACGAGAAATCGTTAAGAGAGGAGATGAAGATATGGCAAAGATCGCATCGGAAGACGACCTAGTTAATCCCCTCACAAAGTGTCTGCCTCTATGTACATTCGAGAGACATGTGGGAGGAATGGGAGTCAAGTGTGTTGCCAATCTGCTTTGAGTATAAGTGGGAGAAATTATTAGGAGATGTGTAGTACATAGATATGCTGTAGTATACTTAAAAGCAGACTTTGAGTATAAGTGGGAGATTGTTAGGGTTATACTAGAAAGTATACTTTTACTTTGTATAACTAAACTGAATCTTTGAGCTTTATCTGAAATAAATCTTTTATCACTGTGTTTTAGATAAATATGAATGTTATTTATTTATTACAATCCGTTCATATATTAGTACAAGTTACACTATAGATAAATGTGGTGATCCCCGGATAACTCACAGCAAGATCACATTATCAGTTTCTTGTAATAAGTACTAAATTCACAACCTAGATGGGATTTGAACACCCCATTGGTAAACGGTTGATGTGTAGATCCCAGATTGGCTTATCTTGACCAAGGGAATGCACTAGTGCATGATGATGCATTGAAGAGGACCTACAGAGAGGTAATTCTTTCGGACTGATTTATGGGATGAAGAATTAGACCTCAGTGGTCGTTTATTTCTAAACCTCTGTCCCTTAAATAGGACTGTGTGTGATCCGTGCGTGGCACTTTATTTTGTTATGGGTAGAGAGTCAATGAGACTCAATACTTTGCATCTTGGGTGACGCCATTGAGAACATGATAGTTGCTAAGATTTAATACAGAGGAACGTGTGCTTGGAAAGTCTTGCATGATTAGTCCCTTTGGTGGGCTCTAAACGTTCGTCATACTAAATCTTGCAAGTGGAATTTGTTTCCAGTATGATGATAAAGAAGAGCTGTCCTTACTCCAATGATAAGATGTTAAATTAATTAAAGCGTTCAGTGGCTTGATTAATTAACGAAAAAGAGAATCTTAAACACGCTAAATAATGACCGGGAGCCATATGATTGTAATATGGGTTAAGATGGATAGTGCAACATTAATCCTAGAGTGGAGTGAGATTAATGTTACTTAGATAGATTACGAGCTGTCAGTAGGTGGATTATCTCTACTGAGCTTCTGAGAGCACACTCTAACTTAGCCTATTTGGTTCATTGTTGATCTGTCCCTGCTGCCCCTTAGGACCATCAGTTTAACTGAACACATCAGGATCTTCCTGACTAAGTCTGAAAGAGCATTTTCCTGAGTTTTCGAGAAAATCTGACATCAGTGTATTCCCCCCCCATACACTGATTTACTCATTTCGGGACAAACAAAGGGAAAATATGTTATCAGTGTATCCCCCCATACACTGATTCAGACTCGTTTCGGGACTAACAACTTGTGTGTTGTACTTACTTTTTATATATTTAACTATCATATTATTGCATTCAACATTATTTTACTCAGGATAGACCCGATCTATCCCGAACCTGAAATTAGTGCACATACTCTAATCACAGCTTTTAAAGTCTAGGCAAAACCTTTTCATAAGGGGTATCTCAACTGAGGCTCAGTTGAGATAACCCACCTCACTGAGCACTCAAGATCTCAGCATATCTAAATTCTGACCTAACAGTCTTCCCGACTTCAGTTCAGTGATTAACTTAAGCTGACTGAGTTCCTTCAGGAATCTTTGCAAAAAGATTTGACATGAGTGTATTCCCCTAATACACTGATCTGACTCGTTTGGAACCAACATGTGTGTTTTGAATGACTCTGTTATGCCTTTGATTCTTAAAAATTAAGAAATTTATTATAATTCAGCTATTTGAGAGGTAAGACTTCATTCTACACTCTTCATTCTTATACTATTTCAATTCCTTACAATTATAGCAAACGCCATTTAAAATGTGTGATCGGATTAACTTTATATTCTATTTAGTTTTGAATCAAATTTAAATTAAAATAAAATTGAAGAACATTTGATTTGCAGGGTGCTTAGTATTCATTGATATATTATAAGAAAAATATTTCATCAAATTATAAAACCAGCAAATTTAAATTATAGTCACAATGTTAATTCATAATATCCAGGATAACCATAACTCACGTTCACTTTATAAAAGAATAAAAATAATTGAAGCATAAATAATTAAAAGAATCAGCATATAATTTACACTAAAAAAATATATATCAATTTGTGTGTAGAATGACAAAGAGAGAAATACCCATTAAATGGTGAGAATTTTAGTGAAACATAGTGCATGTTTGCAATCTCTAGTAGAATTGAAAAAGTGATATTAAGTAATTTTAGTAGTAAAATGAAAAATAAATAGTGTTTTAAACTTAAGTGATTTTGAAAAATGATTAAGAAAAATGTGTTTGCGGAAAAAAGTGCTTATAAAAAGGGTATTGAGTATTACTCCCTCCGTCCCATAATTGTTTTCACACTTTCCTTTTTCGTCCGTCCCACAATTGTTTTCACACCCTATAAATGGAAACTATTACTTTAACTTTATCCTCACAATCCAACTAATCTCATTATTTTAATAATATAACTTTACACAACACTCTATTTTTTCTTAAAAGTTGTGTCATCCCAGAGGTGAAAACACCTCTGGGACGGAGGGAGTATTTTATTGGGGAATGTGTAGAAGTGCTTAAGTAGAAGTTAAAAGCTAATAATTGTTGCTTAATCAAAAGTAATAATAAGCACTTAGAATAGTTATTGAAAACATATTTTAAGTGCTTTTATTTAAAAAATAAACACTTTTTCTTTTTGTGTTGGATTTGCAAACATGCACATAAGCTATTTAACGAAAAAAAGAGAATAAAGAGATTAGATATGACAATATGGCGAATTTAAATTCAGATTTACCATGAATTTGCCTTGTATAGAATAGGAAAATTTTGACCAAATGTGTTTTCGGGTGGGTTTGGACCCCTTTAATTAAAGATCTGTTATTTTTTTTATGGGTCTTGGTATTAGACGGATCCATCCTATATACTGTTTACTTCCTACATCCACCAAATTATTTTTCCTTAAAATAATGGCACAGAATTTAATGAATATTAGTATTATATTGAAATAATAGATAAAGTAAGAAAAAAATGGGAGTATTGTGGGACTCAAACTTTTATTCGTGAGAGTAAATTGTTTCCAAATAAAGAAAGAAGAAAAAATTTTGTGGACAAACAAAAAATGAAGGTGGAAAATAATTTTATGGATGGAGGGAGTAATATATTTATATATATATATATTAATTAAATATATAAAATTAAATTAATATTTTATTTGTAATTAAATATGAGTACAACTATTCATACCCCAAAATCTTCTAAATAAGCCCTCTAAATAAACCCCATTTGTTAAACATACCCCAATAAAATTTAAAAACTATCATATATTACTAAACAAACCCCTATTAATTCCTATAATATCCTTACTCCATCAAAATAAAAAATTACACATTCCCATCTTTTTCTCTACTTTAAAAACATAATAAAAAAAAAAGAAGTGGGTAATGTGTGTAATACACAAAAAAATTGATCCGTAAGTAACAATTTGACCCAAATCAAATTATCAATAAATGGATAGTTCGAATCGAATCACAATTTGAATCAAGTCAGAAGATACACACCGATTCTATTTTTCGTGTGTATTACACACATAATACTTTGCTCTAATAAAAAAATCTTTGACTCTTTCTTAATTTTTAAAAATAAATCATAAAAATTGAATATATTTTGAAAAATATTAAAAAATATAAAAAAACTTAAAAATATATAAATTAAAATAGGAATAATTTAAGATTGGTACATAAAGCACTATTTTCAAATTGGTAGAAATTTTTGCATAATAGTAAATATGAGTTGAATAATAGATGTATTTTTTTCATATTGTACCAATTTGAAAATAGCGCTTTAAAATGTATTGTTTTGTAACTGTCCCATTAAAATAGCATTTAAAAATAAAAAACTTCATATTAAAATTTAAATTATTTGAAGAATAAATTAAATTTTAAAATATATTAAACATTAAAAATCAATAAAAAAATACAATTTTTTTTTTTAAAAATAAGGGCAAATTACGAAATTGTACAAAAAATAAGTACTATTTTCAGATTGGTACAATATGCAAAAAAATTACTCTACTATTCAACTTATATTTACACTATTATGCAAAAATTTTGTACATATTTGAAAATAGTGAATTATTTTTGTATCAACCTATAATTATTTCAAAAAATAAAAAAAAATAATTAAGAAAAGAAATGAATCTTCAAATAATTAAATTAAGTAGTATTTGAATAAAATATTTTAAACCTAACTACAATCTGAAAAAATTAAATAAATCAAGTAATAAAATATAAGTTTAAAAAAAAATTTAATATATATATGTATATATATATATAAACACAATAATATCTTAAAAAAAAAAACTTAATTTTTTAAAAGAAATCTTAAAAAAGAAATAGCCTAAAGCTTGATAAAAGATATTTGAAAATCAATTAAAATTCACAAATAATTAAATTAAAAGTTTATTATATTTTAATTTTTATTTATCTTGAATTAAAATTTGAATTTTTAAAATTAAATTCTTAGTTTTAACTATTTTTTAATTTATTTATTTATTTTAATTTGACTATTTAAATATTTATCTGATTTAAAAAAAATATTAGAGTTTAACTATTTTTTTAGTTTTTCAATTACTATTTTATGTGTAATTTTTTTATTTATTAGACATTGACTATTCAAACTTAAAGTTACTAACTTTAAAATTAAATAACTTAAAAAACTAAAATTAAAGTCAACAAACTTAGAAAAAATTAAATTAATTTATCTCACATCTATAACTATATAATAACAAAATCTTATTCCTTTTTTTGGAAATTTTTTTAAATTCATAACCTACTTTCTAAAATTATTAATATTATTATTTCATTTAATGATATAATTAGATTTTGTTAATGAAATATTTGAAAAGACTCACATTAAAATTTCAAAAGACTAATTAACTTTATTTAATTAAGTGGCTTTTCAATTTCTTTAAAAAATATAAATTAGTCATAATTCAACTTATAATCATATCAATACATTTTCAGTAAATTATATTTCAAAAGACTAATCTTATTTAAGTGGCTTTTCAATTCTTTTGCAAAATATAAAGAAGTCCTAATTCAACTCATAATGAATCGATAAATTATATTTTAATGTTTTAACTTATTTCAAAAATAAAATTAAACACATGTTACTCTAAACTATTTTTTTTCATGTTCAATTTGCACATATATATATATAATAGCAATATTCCTCATCATACTTTAAAGAATATTAGACGAAATTTATCTTTTATCTTTTTTATTTGGGAATCAATCCTCATTTATCTATAGACCTTTATTTTTAAATATTCATATTATACATATATATATATATATATATATATATATATATATAAACATAATAATGAGTACTTCTTCCATAATAGAGTACATATTGAAGGTGTACTTATGCAATAGAGTACATATTAAAGGTGTAAATTCTTATTCAATTTTAATCGGTGCATCTTTACTATTATTCAAATTAATTGTCTTTTTATATTTTTTATTCACATTCATATTCTATACAAAGTAAAATTCAATTCTAAATTATTAATTATATTACCTTAATATTATTTATTTATTAATTTGGATATATAGTTCATTACTTGAATTTAAAAAAAAATAGTATATTCAATGTTAAATATTATTTTTCAAAATTTAGTATTTTATTAGTTGAAAAGATAATATAAATATATATAAGTAATTAAATAATTATGAAATACTTATACATATATTACCTTACATAAACTACTTATTAACAAAAAAATTTAAAAATTAATAAATAACAATTATTGGAATAACTAATACATATAATTATGAAAATTAAATCGTGCATCGCACGGGAAAATAACTAATATATATAAGAATAGATTAGTTTTTCTATACATGTCTATTTTTATTTCTAAAAAAATGGGGTATATTAAAAAAATTTGGAGTAAAAATAGTTAGACTCATTTTATATATATTTATATATATATGAACATTATCATATCCATTAGATATGCACGTACAAAACTTATAACTAGGATTCTCAGTTCATTAAATTGTTTTTTTAAAATTGGTGTCTCTTCGGGTTCATTAAATATCTTGAAGAAGAGATTTTTTTTTTTTTGGATTTTATCATTTTAATTTACAATGAATTATATATATATGGTTTTAAATATTTGGATCTAATATGTTAGAACTTGCAATGGACTATTTTGTATATTTATTTGATTAAATCATTCAAATTCATATTAATTTTATATTTCAAAATTTAAAAAAAAAATTGTGTAATGTATTTGATATGCATAATAAAAATTTTAAAAAATATGGTTTACAACATGTGATTGCATCATTTTCTCTTGACTTTAAAATGAGTTCATGAATTCAAATAATTTACAAATTAGTTCATTTTTAATTTTTAATAATCAAAGAGTGGAGAGAGAAAAAAGAGAGAAAGAAAAAGAGGAAAGATAGAAGAGAGAGAGAGAAAGAGGATCAACGTGGATGAATAGCGACGGCAGCCGATTTCAGCGGCTTATCTGAAACAACGAATGCTGAAGGGCGTCGTAAGGGTAGGAATGACAAGGAATAGGGGAAGAGCAGCAATGCTTGCTTTGGTGTTGGCATGAGGAGACAACGATGGGACATGAAGAGGCAGATTTGAGGAATAGAGGGACGGCGATGGCGACTTCAGTCGTCTTCTGAAAGATAATGGCACACAAATTTGATTGTGGCGATTTTGACGATGAGTACAATTGCAATTAGGGCTATAAGATTTTTACAGATTTCGATTAGGGCTTCAAAATTTCGATAGCACGCGATTTTGTACATATTTTTTATTAGGGCAAAATAGAGGCAAGTTTATTTTAGTACAGACTATGTGAGAAATTTTAATTTTGTACAGATTATTGAGTGGTGACTGCGTTTGATTAGGGCAAAGCAGAGACAAGTTTATTACTTTGAAGCAGTTGTACAAATTTTTTGAGGAATTTGTGATGAAGAACATAGATGATTTTGTTTGTACTGAAGAACATAGAGTTTGATTTTGATTTGTAATGAAAAACAGATATTTTGTAATTGTGCAAAGTGTATTTTTCTTCTATGCAAAGATTATCAAACTATTGTACAAAGTAAATTTTTATTTTTTGTGCAAACTAAATTGAATAAAAAATAATAGGTTTGAAATTTGAAAAATAAATTGCATGCAAATCGAATTTTATAAATTAATATTTGGTGCACACTAACTTTGCTTATTGTGCAATGAAACTTTGACTTTTTGTGCAAACGATTATTTTTCTATTGTGCAAATTTGTTTCCTCCTATTCTGCAAATAATTTTGTGTGTGTGCAAAAGATTATGTGTGTGTGTGCATATGTACCTATTTGTAAGTTTGACTTTTCGGTAATCATTTTAAAGTTTTCTTAAATAGTGAACGACAAACACTTATATACAAATTTCTACGGATCTAAGATCCGTAGAAATATCTATTTTTGAAAATTCGCGGGTCTAAACCGGGTCGGGTCGAATTTGAGTATTTTTTTCCAAAATTCGCTTAGCTTGTGATTTTCGCTCCCAGGTATGTTACAATTGTGGCAAATGCATGTTACTTTAAGGCAAAACGTGTGTTACAACCAGATTAAATGTTGTTTTCTATACATATTCATTTATTTTTGTAGAAGTAAATATTTTTCATGCAATATAACACATGTATATGTTACATTGTATGTGTAACACATATTTATTCTTAATAAAAATACATTTTATCCTATAGTAACACATATATGCTCATATAATAACACAAATTGAGGAACAAATATGTGTTACAAATATAGTAAATATGTATTACTGCAAATTTATGTTACACTAGGAGTACATTTGTGTTACTGCAAATGTGTGTTACATCTAGAGTAAATGTGTGTTACAATTAGAGTAAATGTGTGTTCTGCAAATGTATGTTACAATTAGAGTAAATGTGTGTTACTGCAAATGTGTGTTGCAATTAGAGTAAATGTGTGTTACTGTAAGATCAAATGTGTGTTACTGTATGTACAAACATTTATTTATCCTTATAAAAATATATATTATATTTTATATAACATATATAAGGTATTAAATGATGTATTAAGTACATGAATAACATATTATTAACATAAATCAACAAAGAAAATAAAAAATAAATTAAGTAACACATATTTATACTTGCAGAAATACATATTTTCTTTATAGTTACTAGAAAAGTATAAAAAATTAATTTTTTAAGAATTAGTAACACAGATTTTGTCTAATTGTAACACGTCTTTGCCCAAATTGTAACATACCTGGGAGCGAAAAAATATATTATTTATACTTGCAGAAATACATATTTTCTTTATAGTTACTTGAAAAGTACAAAAAATTAATTTTTTAAGAATTAGTAACACAGATTTTGCCTAATTGTAACACGCCTTTGCCCAAATTGTAACATACCTGGGAGCGAAAAAACCTGGAACTATAAGTTGCGCGAATTTTGGAAAAAAATGTCCAAATCTGTCCCGACCCGATTTAGATCCGCGAATTTTTAAAAAATGGATATTTCTACGGTAGAAATTTGTACACAAGTGTTGCTCAATATTGAACATATATGTAAGTTATCAAAAGAAATATATTGACGGATAGGTGGGTCGGGACGGGTAAAATTAGCAGGGTTCACGAGGCGGGTTCAACTCTAAATTGAGGTGGGGTGGGGTGTGGCGGGTCCCAAGTCCAAAAAATTCTTAAGGGGAGGGGGTCTTGGAACAGGTCAAATTCGTCCCAAACCCACCCTGTTATCATTTCTAAAGAGGATTTTTTTTATCAATAGTAATGTGAATAAAATTTTATTTTTACTCTTATTATATATGTTGAATAAATGATTACGTTTATGGTAGTTATACCGCTAGTATTGTACTCCAATATTTAAAAAAAAAAAGGAGAAAAAAAGTTATTGGTAGTTGCAGGATGATTGAATGAGGAGAATGTTATAAGATTAGTGGAGAATAATTAAAATGGTGATTTACATATAGGTTCAAAAAAGTCAGTATATTTACAAATAAGTTCAGTGAAGAAAATAAATGTGCTTCTGTGCATAAAAAAAAATGCTTCTATGCAAATATTATGAATTTGTTTGTAAATATAGTGACTTTTTTGAACTATATGTAAATCACCCTAATTAAACTGGGTAATGATTATTCTATTTAAAAATAAAATAATAGGGTCAGTCACAGATTGGTACAAAAATAATGCACTATTTTCAAATAGGTACAATATGCAAAAAGAAAAATAATAACTCTATTATTCAACTTATATTTACACTATTATGCAAAAAAATTATACATATTTGAAAATATTGCACTATTTTTATACCAATCTGTGATTATTTTAAAATAAATTTTGTTTATATTTTTTTTTTCACTAACTAATATAATTAGAGCAACACTTGTGTAGAAATATCCATTTTTGAAAAATTCACGGATCTAAACCGGGTCGTGTCAGATTTGGACATTTTTTTCCAAAATTCGCGCAACTTGTAGTTCCAGGTTTTTTCGCTCCCAGTTATGTTACAATTTGGGGAAATGCGTGTTACAATTAGGCAAAATATGTGTTACTAATTCTTAAAAAAATTATTTTTTGTACTTTTCAAGTAACTATAAAGAAAATATGTATTTCTGCAAGTATAAATATGTGTTACTTAATTTATTTTTTATTCTCTTTGTTGATTTATATTAATAATATATTTTTTCGCTCCCAGATATGTTACAATTTGGGCAAATGCGTGTTATAATTAGGCAAAATTTGTGTTACTAATTCTTAAAAAATTAATTTTTTGTATTTTTCAAGTAACTATAAAGAAAATTTGTATTTCTGCAAGTATAAATATGTATTACATAATTTATTTTTTATTCTCTTTGTTGATTTATGTTAATAATATGTTATTCATGTACTTAATACACCATTTAATACCTTATATATGTTATATAAAATATAATATATATTTTAATAAGGATAAATAAATGTTTGTGTATACAGTAACAAACATTTGATCTTGTAGTAACACACATTTACTCTAATTGTAACACACATTTGCAGTAATACACATTTACTCTAATTGTAACGTACATTTGCAGTAACACACATTTACTCTAGATGTAACACACATTTGCAGTAACACAAAATTACTCCAATTATAACATAAATTTGCAGTAATACATATTTACTCTAATTGTAACACATATTTGTTCCTCAATTTGTGTTATTATATGAGCATATATGTGTTACTATAGGATAAAATGTATTTTTATTAAGAATAAATATGTGTTACACATACAATGTAACATATACATGTGTCAATGTAACATATACATGTGTTACATTGCATGAAAAATATTTACTTCTACTAAAATAAATGAATATGTGTAGAAAACAACATTTAATCTGATTGTAACACACGTTTTGCCTTAAAGTAACATGCATTTTCCCAAACTGTAACATGCCTGAGAGCGAAAAAAACTGAAATTACAAGCTGCACGAATTTTGGAAAAAAATACTCAAATTCGACCCGGCCCGGTTTAGACCCGCGAATTTTAAAAAACTGATATTTCTACGGATCTTAGATCCGTAAAAATTTGTATATAAGTTTTTGTCATATAATTATTATATATTTAGTTTCATTCTATTTTTATTAAGAATTTTCATATCAAATATTCTCCAAAAAAAAAAAAATATAGATGATTTTTTGCAGTAGATAATACATGTTTAATGAGAATCCAGAAAATAAAATTAGAAGCCGATGCAGAATTTATAAAGTAATCAGTAGAATAAAGTGATGAGCTAGATTCCCAGCGGAAATGACATGAGGAGAAAATCGATGTGAGAGAAAAACAGAGGACAAATCTTATGTGGAGATTTGTTTTTAATATGAAAAATGTATATTATTACCTTCTTCCCTAAAAAATTTTGTGGTACTTTTCGGAACACAATTTAAAAAAAAAATGGAATGAGTACCAGAAGTTCAGAACAAATAAGTAAGAAGAAATAAAAATTAAAAAATAGTATTTAAGTTAGTATATATTTTCATTTTTTTTATTGACTCCTTTCAAAATATATAAATTGGAGGTTATGAGATAAAGATTTTGAGGATGGAGATTTAAATGAATATTTCTATTTTGAGAATATGCAAATTTTTGTGAGACAAATTAAAAAGGAAAGTGTGCAAACTTTTATGGGACAAATGTAGTATTAAATATAATTATTAATATTATTTAATATATTTATGATATAATAAGTATTTTATATTTTTATATTTATAATTTTAATGATATTAGTGAATACATTAAATACATATCTAATGGTATTAAATTTTTATATTGTAAAATTTGTTTGAGTTAATTTTGTATGAAAAAATCGTCTCACTAAATGAATGAAACAACTAGATGAGACATAAATTGAGTATAAATTATTATCATATTAATACGGGTGGGTGTTAATTTATATAACCTCATATAATGAGACGTTTTATGTAAATTTTTATCGACTTTTTTAAAAAATTATTTATGTACGTTGATGGTGAATATGTTATTGTAAAAGTTTTCCAAGTTTAATTAACACTACAAATAGCTGACCGGCTAATATCATTTTGAATAATTAAAATGAATTCATAAAATTAGGAAGTAACTAATATATTTTTATAAAAAAAAAAAGGAATAGATATTTTATGAAAGAGTTCACGTATACTAATGTCGTTGTTACGTATAATCACATCACTATTATTTATATACACTATCACTATTGACATGATAAATATAAATAACAATAATAATTAACAAAACAAAATTTACTGTGAATTCACGTTTGTACAATTTTTTTCTAAAAAAGTATGAGATTAAATAGAATGGAAATACAATTTTTAAAAATAAGAAGCTGACTGGCTAATATCATCTAATTTTTTTTTAATTCAAAATAATTATATTTCAAAAATTAGATCCTAATACTTTAAACTAAAAAAGAACGCTGCCTATAGAATTTCCCAGGACTTTGTTATAGATATTACTCCCTCCGTTCCATAGGTGTTTTCACCTCTGGGATGACACAACTTTTAAAAAAAATAGAGTGTTGTGTAAAATTATATTATTAAAATAATGAGATTAGTTGGATTGTGAGAATAAAGTTAAAATAATAGTTTTCATTTATAGGGTGTGAAAATAATTGTGGGATGTACGAAAAAGGAAAGTGTGTAAATAATTATGGAACGGAGGGAGTAGTAAAGATGAGATAAATTGTTGAAAACAAGGTTATTATTTTTATTTTTTTTAAATATGGAAAACAAGTTATGCTCATATATTTTGTTAAGATTTATAGCTGTGATGATTGCATAATGGGCACCCAATAAATGACCAAAATAAAGAGGGAGAGAGAGAGGGTAGTGAGAGAAAGTAGAGGGGTAGGGCAAGAGAACAAAGGAAACTGCGCAGCCACAGCCGCCATTTCTCCTTCCACCACTTTTGTGATGATTAATAACAAATACTCATGACAATTACCAGTTTCTACAGCGACAGCTGAACGGACACGAAAAAGGATTGACATAGATAAGACCGGTGAAATATTTTAACTCGTTTAAACATTACTTCCTCGTCCGTTACAACATTTTTTTTCGTATGCTAGATATATATATACTCCGTCCCTGAACATTTTTCACACCCCTTTATGCACACATATTAAGAAAATCACTGTACATGAATAAAAGTAAATAAAAAAAGGCTGAAATCTGGAGAATTAGTTTGGGGATTAACCCCAAACCATTTCTCTCTCCAAACCATCAAATCAACAGGCCTATAACTGACAAAGGCCATACATAACATAAATGCTGAAAATTTTAAAGTTCCCACCATTTTTACAAAATTAGAATTCCCTCTAATAAATTTCAGCCTATTAGAAACTATAAATACAACATCAAACCACATTTAATGAGTTCTACTAGTCATAAAAACAGAAATAAATATGGTCAGAGGTAGAGGGTCTGAATTAACTCCATCAGAGAAGGCTTTAATTGCTCAGTTTCTCCTTGCAAACAGCACTAATAGCAAGGTTCACAGTGGAAAGATTGCTGAAGCTTCTGCATCATTTGGAGTTTCCAGGAGGACTATCCATAATGTTTGGCAGGCTGCAAAAAAACAGGTATTAGCTGGACAACCCATGGTGTTCAAATCAAATAAAAAGGGCATTACTCATGAGTCTAGCAGGAACCTTCAACTAAATGAAGAAATGATGATGGACATTCCATACTCAAAAAGAGGAACAATGAGAAGATTGGCTAAAGAGATGAAATGCAGCAAAAATGCAATTGGTAGGTGGGTGAAAAGTGGGGCAATTCAGCCACATACAAATCAAATGAAGCCCACTATTACAGATGCAAATAAATTCCAAAGGCTGCAATTTTGTTTGAGCTCATTGAAAGCTGACAACTTCAGCAACAAAATCAAGTTCACATCAATGCATAATGTCATCCACATTGATGAAAAATGGTTTTACATGTCAAGAGCAATGGAGAGATGCTACAAGTTGAAAAGTGAAACTGGGCCATATAGGTCATGCAAAAGCAAAAGGTACATACCCAAAGTTATGTTCATGTGTGCAGTTTCAAGACCCCAATATTCAAGTGATGGGGAACTTGTGTTTGATGGGAAAATAGGCATATTTCCATTCACAAAGCAAGAACCAGCAAAAAGAAACAGCAAAAACAGATTGAGGGGAACCATGATGACTGTGCCATTAGACTCAATCACTAAAGAGGTCACCAAAAACTGCCTAATCAACCAGGTAAACTATCAGAATTATTTTCATCACATAGTTTTACACACATAAGTAAGTCTCCAAAATAGGAATAAAATCATAATTCCTATTGATGACATTACATTTTATTTACAGTTTCATAACATAAGCAACTTCATCTTTTTTTCTACAGATAATTCCAGCAATTAAACAGAAGTGGCCAGCAAATGCAACAAAAAACATTCTGATACAGCAAGATAATGCAAGACCCCATATTCAGAATAATGATCCTGAGTTTAGGGCTGCAGCCTCATCAGATGGATTCAACATCCAACTGGTTTGCCAACCACCAAACTCTCCAGATACAAATATCAATGACTTGGGATGGTTCAGAGCTATACAATCACTACAAGTGGAAACATCTTCATATAATGTGAAGGAATTATTGGAAAATGTTGTGTTGTCCTTTGAAAAGCTCAAACACAGTACACTTAACAATGTGTTTTTGAGTTTACAGAATTGCATGGTTGAAATAATGAAGGTCAAGGGACACAACAACTACAAGGAGCCACATATGGGTAAAGATCATTTAATCAGGCAAGGGATACTGCCTGAAATCCTTGAAGTGGATGAAGATTTGGTGAGAGGATGCATAGAGCACTTAATTGAAGCTGGACAAATAGAAGACTCAGCATATAACTTTGATGAACTAAAGACCAATCTAGGGTATTGATTTCAGCATGGTGAAGATCTTTTTGTAATATTTACAGCATAAACTAATGTTCTAACAGTCATATAGGACTTGCTTAAGCTGTAAACATATGATGCATATATGTAAGTTTTTATAAGTATCAACTGTCATTTATTGACATTATGTATCTCCTTTTGAAATGAATGATTGGTTATTTCCCTCAGAATAATTTCATCATAGGGAAACATACACTACATGCATCACAGATACATAAACATGCATAAGGCTGCATAATTATTCCATTAGAACAGGAATAAAAGCATTCACAGATGCATATATATACATAAGGCTGCATATATTCAACAACAAACAGGCCTAGCATCACAGATGCATATATATAGCATAAGGCTACACAAATCATTCCAAAAAACAGGAATAAAAGCATCACAGATGTATCTATATAGCATAAGGTTGCACAATTCCCTCAGAACAATTTCATCATAGGGAAACATCCATACAAAGCATCACAGATGCATAAACATGCATAAGGCTGCACAATTATTCCATAAGAATAGGAATAAAAGCATCACAGATGCATATATATGCATAAGGCTGCACAAATGAGTTCTAACAGTCATAAATACAGAAATAAATTGACTATCAGAGGTAGAAGGTCTGAATCAACTCCATCAGAGATATCTTTAATTGCTCAGTTTCTCCTAGCAAAAAACTCCATCACAGAATGCATATTTATAGCATAAGGCTGCACAAATCATTCCAAAAAATAGGCACAAATCATCACAGATGCATACATAGCAAAAGGTTGCACATATTCAACAACAGACACATCATGGATCATAAACACAAATTATCACAGATGCATAAGGTTGCACATATGAGATAGCAGAGTAACCTAAGCACAGCTGGGACATAAATTCCCAGCATCTTAATGTAGAACCGCCACATGTCCTCGCTCCACTTCCAAGCCACCTCAATTGGTTGTATCTCCTCCATCTCATTCACCAAATAGGAATCTGGTACAAAATTATCTTGCAAAAAATAAAATAAAAACATTAATTAGGGCTGAATCGGGCACAAAAAAAACATTAAAAAGAAATATTGAATCGACCCTCGAATCTTGAAAGCACACTGAATCGACCCCATGAATCTTGAAAGCACAATATAAATTAGGACTGGATCGACCCACGAATCTTGAAAGCACAAATTAGGGGTAAATCGACCCACGAATCTTGAAAGCACAATAATATTGAAAGCACAATAAAGAAATCTTACCAGAATCCATTAATGGAGTCTCATCAACCCACGAATCTTCTGAATCGGGCACAATCGCGTTCTCAAGATCGTAGTCAGGGGAATCAACCTCATATTGATTCGACTCCATCAGAAACACAAATTATTTAGGGCTCAAATACCAGATCGAACAATCGATTTGAGGAGGGAGATATACAAACCAATTTGAGGGGTTTCAGTAGGCGTTACATGCGACTAGGGTTTCGTGGAGGTCGATGGAGGCTAGGGTTTCACAGAGTAGAGAGAGATGGAGGTCGCGTC
>JAPKLY010000565.1:152384-180361 GCA_026898435.1 Prunella vulgaris
GGAGGTCGCGTCTTTACAGACGATGGAATGGAGGCAGATGGAGGCTAGGGTTTCGTGGATGACGGAAAAGAGGGTGATGGAGGCTAGGGTTTCACAGAGAGAGAGAGAGAGAGATGAAGCTAGGGTTAGAGATAAAATGAGATGAGAGTGTGTGTGTGTGTATTTTCGTGTGTGTGTGTTAATTGGGTGTGTGTGTGTGTGTGTTAATTACGTGTGTGTGTGTGTGTTTTAATTAGTGGGTAATTATAATTGTATTTGGGTAATTATAATTTGGGTTTAATTAGAAATAATTTGTGTGGTTTAGTAATGGCATTATTGTAAATAAGTGTTGAATTTTTTTTCCATTTTTGGGTGTGCAAAGTGTTGTGGGACGGACCGAAAAGGAAAGTGTGCAAAGTGTTCAGGGACGGAGGGAGTATAACGCAAAAATTAAAGTACAAAAATATGAAATTAAATAATAAAATATAAAAAATATATTTTATTAATTTTTATAAGTATGAATTATTTTCTTTTTTAAAGTGTGAAAAATTTTGAAACATGCGTGTAAGTAAAATATGAAAATTATCTTAGGATAGAGTGAATATTAATTTTGCTAATTATGAATATTTAAAGTGGTTAGAGTTTTATTTTTTAAAATTTTGAGATATGGTGAAGAAGTTTTTTTTTTTTTTTTTTTTAGGTGATCCTTTCCACAGTGGAATAGTAATTCCATTCTTGTAGGGGTTGCGATTTCTGCTGTGGTGCAGTTTTGATTTATAGTTCCAAATGATCCTCTTCTTATAGTGAATACAATTTCAATTTGTTAAGAAACAAAATAATGTGTCATATAACCAAAGACAAAAGAATTATTATAATTAATTATTTCAGAAAGCTATTATAACTGATTTTCTATAAAAAAATATTATTAATTTTATTCGAGGATTATAAATTTATATTATTATTAAATTTAAATAAAAATTTTGATAGAAAGATAAGGGGTGACAATGAGAGTATTTGTTCACGTATTCATATTTACATTAATAACACAAAAACTTAAATGCAATATTGCACTAGATTTGACCCGTGCAACATATTCAGACCAAAATTCGCGGATCTTAAGCGGGTCAAATCAGATAAAATAAAAATTTCAAGAAAATGTCACGTTAGTTTCAGATTGTATTTTTATATGAACAAGTGTGTGTTACTGAAACAAAAAAATACTATGTGTTAAAACTTCTTTAAAAATTAATTTTTGTACTTTTAAAGTAATTATAATGATAATATGTACTTTTACAAGAATAAATATGTGTTTCTTAATTTATTTTATATTCTTTTTGTTGATTTATATTGATAATATATTGTTAATGTAACTAGTTATTCTCCCGTGCGATGCACGATTTAATATTGATATCATTTTAATATAAAATAAAATATATTATAAATTTAAATTAAGTACATTTTATTTTTCAATTAATTGTTAGTTTTTAATTTTTTTAATTTTTATTAATATATAATTTATGTTATATAATATATATGTAAGCGTCTCACTATTACGTAATTAATTATATATATATGAATTTTCTTTAAATTAACAAAATACTAAAATTTAAAAATTATATTAATATTGAAAATACTAATAATTTTTTTTAATTCAAGTTATCAATTATATATTAAATTTAATAAATAAATATGTTTAAAATTATAGAATTCATATTTTAGATTTAAATTTTATTTTATATATGGAATATGAATGTAAATTAAAAATTAAAAAAAGATGATTAATTCGAATAATAGAATAGAGGCAGTGATTGAATTGAATATGACTTTACACCTTCAATGTGCTATCTATTGCATAAGATACACAAATTTTTTATTTGACATGTAGTTGAGATGCAACAAAAAAATAAAATATTATGTAGCTATGCTAAACGTAAAAATTGAGTGTGAAGCATAGGCAAATGGTGGAGTAATGTGTTACAGGTTAAGATGAAGTACAATATTAATATTTTATTATTTTATATATTTTGACGGGAGCTTGTGGAATAAGCCACTATTGTGTTTATATATAAATATATATATATATATATATATATATATATATATATATATATATAATACATTTTTTAATACCTTACATGTATTACTATAAGGATTATATTTTTTTTTAATGACAGATAAATATTTGTATATACAATATCACACATTTGCTCTTACAATAACATACATTTGTTCTAACAGTAACACACATTTTGCTCTCAGTTTGTTTTACTATATAGACAAATATGTGTTACTGTAAGGACAGACATATTTTTCTTAAGAATAAATATGTGTTTCTTAATTTTATCATCATCCCTTAAAAGCTAAATATATTAATTCATGTAGTAACACATTTTTTTTACTATTTTATATGTGCTATTATATGAAAATAAATAATTATTTCTATAAAAAAATGCATATGAAATACTAATATTTTTTCTTATAGAAACACACATTTTGCTCTTACATGGATTGAAAAAAGTTTATTTCCATAAAAATAAGGGTCACTTACATATTGGTTCAAAAAAATCACTATATTTACAAATTGGTTCAAAAATTTTGCACGGTAGTATTTTTTTTTTTTTGCATGGAAGCATTTTTTTTTTTGCATGGGACCAATATGTAATTTTTGTCAATTTATTGAATCATATTGTACTTTTCCCTAAAAATAAATGAATATATGTAAAAAAATATTTAGTTTTATAGTAACACACATTTTGTCTTATACTAACATCATTTGTGTATATATTAACAGATGGGAGCGAAAATTCTGGAATTTAAAAATTGTCCAGATCCGATCTAACTCGGTCAAGACCTACGAATTATATTATTTTGACCATGTTGACCTACAAATTTTTTAAATTTTCGTTTTAAAGCAATATTTCATGTACAATATTGCACACAAGCTAGACATTCTCTATTAAAAATAGTAATAAATCGAATTGAATTCAAATTTATCACATACATTTCCCTTTAACCAAATTAATAATACTATTTTCTCGATAACATTTGAATTTACTTAATAAACTATAGAAAAAATTGATTTGCATGCACATGCACACAAATATGCATATATTTATTGATATATTATTATTTTATTTAAAAATATATATTTTCTTAAAAAATGTACAATCTCTTCTTAACTCAAATTAGGTAGAGCGTGAGGCAAGTCTCATCACCCAAAGCACACTCACCGACCAAGAGGATGATCGCCTAAAGAACAACAACTCATGAAATAAGCATTTGGGGATTCATTGAAAGATGCCACGACAACAATAACTTAGGGCGAGCGCGCGATAATTATACCTGTCATTATCTTTGCAGATAGGATAGTTACCCACTTTTAATAAAAAATAGTTATTCTAGTGTGGGGTAGGTTTCTTAACATGTATCATAAGAGACACTCGTCATGTCATATTGCAATATATAGCTACAACGTGTCATTTTCTACTTGTTTGAATATTAAAATACCCCCTTTAGTTGACAAAGGAGGGTAAGAAGAACTCCAACAAAAAATACAATGAACAAGAATGAGCAAAAAATAAAAGAACACAATAATGGATAAAGAAAGAATTCTCCAAGATCATAAGGAATTTTGATGTTCTGTTTGGTGACTGGTTTATGATTAACAGCCACACTAATCAACTTTTACTATCAAAGTCACCAACATGGCACATTATACTCAATATTTTTACAAGCCTATATAGAACATGACTGCAATAATTAAGTTAGTGGGTCGTTGGTCAAGTAATTTAAGCCCCATCCATGTGTTGTACGGGCGCGGGTTCAAACCCACCTAGGCTATTATTTATATTTAACCGAAGATTAGCTACCTCCTCTAGTAGTCATTAATCTTAATAAAAAAAATTATTTTAGCGATCATTTTCATTGTTGCTAAAATTAGTTAATTAATAACAAAATATAAAACAACGACTGACAGAGGCGGTCTCAAATATGTTGGTCAATTTAGGTCTTGATTTGGATAAATCAACAATCAGCTCAAGGTGACCGCAAATATTTGGGACCACCTCAGCAACATCTACCAAAAAGCAATCGTTAATATTAGTTATATGTATTTTAGCGATCACCTCAAGTTGGTCGCTAATACATCTGAAAACCTATTTTGTTACAAAATATCGATCACTAAATCAGTTGTTTGTTTTTTCTTGTGTTAACTTGCTCAAAATCTATTTCAGGTGAATAAGATATTATACGTGAATAACAACTTGTACATGGTTTATTATGTTGAATAGAGAAAAATGTGGTGGAGAAAGAAAAGAAGGATTTCTTGTCCATATAGAAAATCCATTGAAATTTTGAACTCATATATATAGATATGTGCATAAGATAATTAATTATTTAATGTTCAGATCCAAAAACTATTATACCTCACTTGTATGGGCTGAGGTGAGATAGTGCGGCACTGAGGTCTAAACCTGCCAGAATCAAAATGTAAGGATGATTATACTATCACCGTTAATTAGGTGAGTGTGTTTAAACTTATATTAATAATTGAATGTTAACATGAATTACAAGATTTATAGTAAATAACTAGAAAAGAAATAAACAAAAATATATGCATTACAAATATAGAGGATATCGAATGAATCACTAATGATTTGATGGAATATCCTTAATACTGTTAGAGAAAAGGTTTTATGTCGATTAGATATTACAACTGTAAAATAAATAAAAGGGGATACAATGGGGCGAAGAAAAATTGCAAGAAATTTAAATAAGATTACAATAAAAAATGAAACTGTCATTGAGTCGAGGAGTCCTCTTCCCGCAAGCGAATATTCCTCGATAGTGGTCTTCGGTATGGAATAATGCTCCCAAAGGTAAAACGACGTGCACCTTCAAGTGTGCAGCACCGCAGGACTTGAAGTTCCGGCGAACAGAGGACGTTATGAACTGGACTGCACCTAAAAACTATGTGCAGAGTTTGGATAAGGGAGAGATCAGATAGTGTGTGTAGTGTGTTCTCTAAATGAATGAGAACACCTATTTATAGGTGAGCCTCCACTCATAAAGGGGAAAAAACATGTCAGAATTAATGCTGACGGACATAATTCATGATTGTCAATAGTTACGAGATTGTTGCAATCAATCAGTGTTGACCTACCATAAATGCAATTCACAACCTTTTTTTTGTGCTGATACAGGATGTTCAGAGCTGAGTCACCATGAAGTCTACTTTAGGTTCATTAAAGCTGGCCAGTGTTGAGTCATCTTAATCTCAGCTTCAGATTTATCAAATCTATACAATGAAGTCAACTTTCGGTATAGGTTTGACCCATTACCGAATTAATTGGGCTGGACCCAAAAACCTTTTTTGTTCTAAAAAATTAGATGGACACCAGGCCCAAGACACAAGTACACCCAAAGTCCAATTGCCAAGATCCAAGTCCAAAGTCACGGGCACGGGCACTGGCTTGGCTCGGCGCGCGCGCATGTGGCCATTTGATTGTCAATCAATCAACTATAATTTGATTAGCTTCATTGACTTCTTACTAATATTATGTATATTAGTCTTCTTACATAATTAATTCTCTCCCTAATTCAAAGTTTTAAACATTAATTTGTTGACTTAATTTCTCACTCACCATTAATTTATTTTGTGAGTATTAATACATTAAATTCATCTGCTCCGAGAGTAGAACACACTCGTATCAATTAACTTCTGAGAAATTAATTTTAATCTCTTTATTTTATTGGTCAAACAATACCAATTAATTTATTTAATATTTAATTAAATATTAAATATTTCCAACAAATATCCCGTCAAGCGCTGCATGGGTGAAGACTTATGCAAAGCTAAGAGTGAAGAAACATAAAAGCTAGTTGGGGGAGACTCTTAGGAAATATGTGGGACAACAAGTGAGAATGAACAAAACTCATTGAAAGTTTGCCACCTGATACGAGCTCGCAGATAAAATTATAATTCATGTCAATGTTGCTTGGCTTGTTTGTGAGCAACAAGATTCCGACTTAAGAATATAACACTTTTGTTGTCACAGAGTAAAGTAGGCCAAGAAGAAGGTAAGACTCGTAGTTCTTTCAGAATTTTATGAACCACGCAAACTCTACTGATGCATTAGCTATTACCCAATACTAAGACTTACAACTGGAACGAGCCATGTATTTTTTATTTTTTTTGCACTCCAAGAAATAATATTACCACAAAAAATATAGAATTCCCATAAGCAGAGCACCGAGTCTCTACACAACGAGTCCAATCAGCATTCGAGTAACCCAAAATGGAGTAGTCAGGGCACTTTGTGAAAGATAGGCCAAAGTGAATGTGTAACGCCCCAGTTTTCCAAAATGTTTCTTGGCATTCTAGAAACCCGAGTCGTCACTTAATGTCCAAAAATCCAGACTAATTTTTTTTTTTAAAACTACAAGTAACATCACATGAACAACGGAAGCATACATTAAGGTTATAAAACGCAGTGGCCATTTTCAAAATATCACACACACGATCGTTATAAAAGTTTGGCGCAAAATAGATAGTTCTGATAAATATTACACACCATCATCGAGGAAATTATAAACGTTTACCACCTCGGCATTTTAGTTAAGTCATATTAAAACTACTAGTCTCGTTTTCACGAGTAATTTAAAACACTTTGGTAGGGAAGTAGTATCACTCCTCCACTGGCGCAAACTCCCCGTCATCGAGACCTGAAAAAGGATTTAAAAGTAGGGGGTGAGATTTGAATTCTCAGTGTGGGCGACCTGTACGCTACTATACATATTGGTAGTATGCAAACGTATCATTTTGTAAAAACACTTTTCATAGCCACAAAGGCTCATCATTCATCATATAGCCCGTAGGCTCTGTCCACCGTGGCGCCTAGCTACACAAGCCAGACCACTACATATCATTTGAGATACTTTTAATCATATAGCCCTCAGGCTCTGTCCACCGTGGCGCCTAGCTACACAAGCCAGACCACTACATATCATTTGAGATATAGCCCTGAGGCTCTGTCCACCGCGGCGCCTAGCTACACAAGCCAGACCACTACATATCATTTGAGATACTTTACCCGTAGGCATTTGGGTAATAACCTTGTAATCGGACCCAAAGGTCAAAATATTTTCATTCAAATACACCAATAGTCCATATAATATTCAAGGCAATACAGTAAATGCCACCCACCTTAAACGCTTTCCTTTTTGCAAAACAATCACCGTTCCTTTCACCAAAAATTCTTGTCACCGTTCGCACACTTAGACCTAGCACCATTCGTTGTATTTCAGTTATTAATGTTTAAGAATTCTTGTTAAGATTTATACAATTAGTCCGATAAGGACATACACTTTACTTAGCATTTTTGTTCACTTAAGAAGTTAATAAAATATTTTACGGTAATTAGTAGCTTGAGGTTCTTATCTAGGTGCATTTAGCATACTCAACTTTGTTAGGATCTTATAAGGTTCTTCGTATTTTCCTTTCTCAAGGCAAATAAGAAACATATGGTCCTTAATCTAAAATCAACACTAAATATCATGCCATTCACATAGAATTCACCAAGGCTTTAGACTAGTTTCATCATGGGAAAATATTTGTTTTCCTTCTAACAAGGAAATAACACATAATAAACAATATTCAAGTACTGCTGTTTGCATGTTGACCCACACTTATACCAACTTGGAGAATTTTCTAAAAATATCAAAAATCATTCAAAAATTATGAAATTTTTACAGTGACTAACCCATCAAGTTTAAATTACATATAAAATTTATTTCATATCATTTGGTTTAGGAAAATATGAGTTCTAGGCTAGTTTCCAAAACATGGCAGATTGTTCCAGAATTTTCCAGAATTGAGCAACTTTAGAAATAATTTTGGTAAAAATATTTACACATCTCCAAAAATCTTGAAATAAATCATGAAGATACTTAACTGCATGTAGTAATTTATAAAAATTTTAAAAGAATTCTTTCATGAACAGATTACTCCCAGAAACTCCATACTTTAGAAATAAGGGGCATTTTGTCACACTTTATTAGAAAATTCATAACTTATTAATGAAAACTCCAAAAATGCTCAAACTAGATTCAAATGAAAGATAACTTGATGTAGTTTCCAACCATATAAACATCATCCAAAAATTTATAACATATGAAGTCCGAATTCTGTAAGAAATTCGAGGTCAGTGCATAGAGTGTGTGATTTGTGTGCATGCTTTCACTTACATTTTCAATTTCATAACTACCATGCAACCAACATTTTAACTCCTTCAAAAACATCATTCTAGACTTCATTCATCATGAATTTGAACATTGGAAAGTAATAAAGTACTAGGGTTTCATGGTCTCTAAAAATATGGAACAATAAACACACATAGCTCACATATACATGCAAGAAAACCAAATGTTTTGAGTTGGGGTTTTACAACCTTTGGAGCCTTTTTCTTGTTAACAAAAGAAGCTTTATTGTCCCTTGACCCTTAAGCTTGTAGGAATGGAGCACCACTTGGAGGAATACTTTGGTTTTGAGCTAAAACAAAGCAATGGAGTAAGTTAGGAGAAGTGGAGAGGAAAAACATGAACTTAGAAGAGACAGGGAGAGATGTTGGCTTCCTCTTTGCAAGGAAATGACTCCAACCTTCAACCTAACTCCATGGATTTCTTGATACTTGAGGAAGGAAGCTCTCTTGTTGTTGGAGATGGGAGAAGAAAATCTCTCTACCCTTTGTAAGTATGGTGACCGGAAGTTGAGTGAGGGAGTGAGAAGGGAGTTTGTGGATTTTCTTTTCTTTGGGTTTCTTTGCTCAAGGTAGGGAATGAACTAAGATAATTCATATATAGGAAATGGGAGCATATGACCGTTCAAAATTACTCATTTGGAGGTAAGAGAAGTCAAGGTTAGGTAAGGGAATAGGAAAGAAGGTATGACCCCTTAATTTAGGGGTATGGGCATTTTTTGACTTCACATCTCTTCATTCCCAGCTGATAATTTTGTCATAAGGGGATTTAGGAGAGGAATTTGAGTTCTAACTGTATTTTGGGATGCGATATGGCTTTCGGGGTTGAAAATGAATATTATTCGGTCGCGTTTTGGGCTCCGAAGATTAATATTTTGCTCGTTTTGTAAGCCTAAAATTTTATATCTTGTATTTGTTAATTAAAACTTATGTTTAACCCATTTTATTACTTAAGTTCTAATAAAGATCCGCAATTACTCGTCGGATCGAAAATTTTCAAATTTTAGAGTTTTCGGTTCGACATTTGGCGACAAACGTCCAGGGTTTTATTTTTTATAAATATTTTACACCCAAAGGGTCTTAAAATCCCTTTTAGAATCTTATTTCATTCGTTCAAATGATTTATTAATATTTGATTCATAGTTACGGTGCTAGGAGTGCTTCCGGTTCCGGTTTTGAACCAACCGTCAAGTAGAAATCAGTCATTTTAAAACTTAGTGTCCTCAAAGGAGTAAAAGATCAATCAAGCAAAAATATATAAATTTAATAACATGAAATGTAATATAAATAGAAAAAAAATCTAATTTGGTTCGGGGTATTACATCCTACCTTCCTAAAAAGAAATTTCGTCCACGAAATTTGACTTACCAAGGTGATCAAAGGCTTGCGGATACTTCGCACGGATCTCGTCTTCTCGTTCCCAAGTGGCCTCCTCCCTGCCGTGTCGGCTCCAGTGAATTAGTACTAGAGGGACCTTCCGATTCCTCAAGGTGTGCATTTTTCTTCCCAGTATGGACACCGGTACCTCTTGGTATGCTAAGTCACAACTTATCTCTAAGTCCTTGAAGTTGATAATGTGGTTTGGGTCCCCAACATATTTTCGGATGGATGAGACGTGGAAGACGTTGTGCACTTGGGATAGCTCAGGTGGTAGGGCTAAGCGATAGGCTACGTCTCCGACCTTGTCTAGGATCTCAAAAGGTCCTATGAAATTGGGTTTTAACTTTCCTCTCTTCCCAAAACGAATTAGCCCTTTCATTGGCGCGACTAGCAGAAAAACCTTCTCTCCAGCCTCAAAATGAATGTCTTTTCTACGAGTGTCGGAGTACGACTTCTGTCGGTCCTGAGCTGCTTTAATCCTTTCCTTGATCTTAGAGACAATTTTTGTAGACTCTTCCACTAATTCTGGCCCCAGAACCTTGCGAACTCCAACTTCATCCCAACAAATCGGGGATCTGCACCTCTTTCCATACAGCGCCTCATAAGGTGCCATTTGGATCGTGGCTTGATAACTGTTATTGTACGCAAATTCCACCAACGGAAGGTGCATTTCCCAGCTTCCTTCAAAGTCCAAGGCACATGCTCGCAACATGTCCTCTAGAGTCTGAATCGTTCTCTCGGACTGCCCATCAGTCTGTGGATGGTAGGCCGTGCTAAACTTTAGGGTCGTCCCTAGGGCTCGTTGCAAACTTCTCCAAAAGTTTGATGTGAAACGAGGGTCTCGGTCTGAAACAATTGAGACTGGGACTCCATGCAATCGGACTATCTCTCCAATG
Organism: Prunella vulgaris; assembly: GCA_026898435.1. Classification (NCBI taxonomy): domain Eukaryota; kingdom Viridiplantae; phylum Streptophyta; class Magnoliopsida; order Lamiales; family Lamiaceae; genus Prunella; species Prunella vulgaris. The sequence continues at coordinate 162,895 of JAPKLY010000565.1, forward strand.
TATAGTTGAGCTAGTTTATCCATTGTGTAAGTTATCCTGATGGGGATAAAATGGGTTGATTTTGTCAGTCTATCCACAATAACCCAAATAGCATCATGATTCCTGATGGTCTTCAGAAGTCCTGTGACAAAATCCATGGTCACGTTCTCCCACTTCCACTCGGGCATCTCGAGTGGGTGTAGTAATCCAGATGGCCTCTGGTGATCGACCTTCACCTGCTGACAAGTTAGGCACTTCCCCAAAAATTGAGCGATTGATCGCTTCATGCCTCTCCACCAAAAGTTTTCCCTTAGGCCTCTGTACATCTTAGTCTCTCCGGGGTGCGCCGTGTAAGGCGTGTTGTGTGCTTCCTTGAGGATCTCATTCCTTAACTCTTCATCTTTCGGCACACAAACCCTTGGTCCAAAAAGTAACCTCCCATCATTATCGATGGAAAAGTCCTTATTGGTTCCGGCCGCCACTCGTGCCATCAGTTTATTAAGAAATTTATCGCTCTTCTGTAACTCCATGATCCTTCCTTAAAGGGTTGGCTGAACTACGAGTGCGAAAATCAGGGATGGAACACAACACTGATTCACAATTTCTAATCTCAAACGGGAGAAATCCTCAATTAACAGCCTCTGTGTGGTAGGCATAGAATTGAGTTTTACGTTTCCCTTTCTGCTAAGGGCGTCAGCCACCACATTTGCTTTTCCCGGGTGGTAATGAATTGTACAGTCATAGTCCTTTACCAATTCGAGCCATCTTCTCTGGCGCATGTTCAACTCCTTCTGCGTGAAGAAGTACTTTAGGCTCTTGTGATCTGTGTAGATTTCGCACTTTCCTCCGTAGAGATAATACCTCCAAATTTTTAGCGCGTGGACCACTGCCGCTAATTCCAGATCATGGGTGGGATAGTTTTGTTCGTGCGTTTTCAGCTGTCGTGATGCATAAGCGACGACCTTTCCATGTTGCATTAGCATACATCCAAGTCCAGATAAGGAAGCATCGGTGTAGATGACAAATCCTTCAGGTCCATCGGGGATGGTCAATACTGGTGCTGTGGTCAAACACTTCTTCAATTCTCGGAAGCTTTCTCCACACACGGAAGTCCAAACAAACTTTTCTGCCTTTCTCGTCAGTTGTGTCAAAGGCTTTGCAATGCGAGAGAAATCCTGAATGAATCTTCGGTAGTACCCTGCCAAACCGAGGAAGCTACGGATCTCATTCGCATTGGATGGTCTTTTCCAATCCATTATAGCCTCCAACTTGGCCTGGTCCATCTCTATCCCCTTTTCTGAGATGATGTGTCCTAGGAACATGACTTTGCCTAGCCAAAACTCACACTTACTGAACTTTGCGTAAAGGTTTTCATGCCTCATTGTTCCTATTACAATCCTAAGATGTTCCTCTTGTTGTTCCTTACTCTTGGAGTATATGAGTACATCATCAATGAACACGATGACAAAACTATCCAAATATTGGTGAAACACTCTGTTCATCAAGTCCATGAAGATTGCCGGGGCATTTGTCACTCCAAAAGGCATTACTGTGAACTCGTAGTGTCCGTACCGTGTCCTAAAAGCCGTCTTTGGAATATCACTCTCCTTGACTTTCAGCTGGTGGTACCCGGATCTCAGGTCGATCTTTGAGAATACGCGAGCACCTTTCAATTGGTCGAACAAATCCTCGATCCGTGGGAGGGGGTATTTATTCTTAATTGTCAGTTGATTTAACCCCCTATAGTCGATGCACATTCGGAGGGATCCATCTTTCTTCTTGACAAATAGTATCGGTGCTCCCCAAGGCGAGGCACTGAGTCTGATGAACTTTTTCTCCAATAGGTCTTGCAGTTGTTCTTTCAACTCTTGCAATTCCTTGGGTGCCATGCGGTATGGGGCTTTAGATACTGGCGCTGCTCCAGGTACTAGGTCGATGGAGAACTCTACTTGTCGGTCTGGGGGCAGACCCGTTAGTTCTTCTGGAAATACATCGGGGTAGTCCCTTACCACTGGTACTGAAACTGGTGTTGCTTCTTCCCTCACAACTTCAGAGATGCTGACTAAGTATACCTGACTATTTCCTTTCCGTATAAGCTTTGCAGCTTTAACGGCGGAGATGACTCGCACTTCCATCCTGGACTTTATCCCACGAAAAGTGAAATGGTGACCCTCGGGGGTTTCAAGGTCAATTTCTCGGCTGGAACACCTAATGACGGCCTTATTCTTGGTAAGCCAATCTAGTCCTAAGATTAGATCAAATTCCTTCATTGCCAGAACATAAGGGTCGGCTTCCACCGAATGACCCCCAAGTTCAAACTTAAATCCCTTTGCTATAATATCAATCTTTGATGATTCTCCCGAAGGAAAATTTACGCATAGGTCTTCGCCCCTAGAGCATTTAACATTCTTTCATTTTCTAAAACTTTCAGAAATAAAAGAATGTGATGCCCCCGTATCAAATAGTACATAAGCAGGAGTACTAAGAATTGATATCGTACCTGCCAAAGTCCCATCATGAGCTTGACATTACTGTTCCTCCTCTCCACCGTAGATGGAATTCACATCAGCTCTTCCTCCCTGCCCTTGAGCTGGGCCATTCCTGTTAGGAGGGTGGATGGGTCGGGCCTGCAGTCCAGCCTGGAAGTTCCGAGCAGGAGGCTGGTGAAACTGGGCATTCATTGTCTGAGCAGGTCGTGGGTTACCCAATGGAATCTGGTTGGCCTTTGGTGTCGTCGGGCACTCATTTGCCTTGTGACCGGGTTGGTAACAACGATAGCAGTTGGGCGACCCAGCCATACACCGTCCAGGGTGTCTCTTCTTACAGATATTGCAGTATGGGGCCAAGACACTCTCAGTCCTAGGGGCGGATGACGTGTTTCCTTTCGGAGGTGGGTTCTGTTGGCGCTTGAAATTGGGCTGCCAGTTCTTGTTTGGAGCCAAGGCAGATGGGGTGGCCTTAAACTCCAGCCCTAAGCCAATGGAGACACTCAAGGCTCGGTCAAACACCTCATTGTAGCTTTGAAGCCTCAGTCCAGCTAATATCCCAGCAATCTCAGGGCGTAATCCCCTCTCAAATCGTCTAGCTTTCCTCTCATCATTCCCAACTAGATATGTAGCATAACGGGATAGCATATTGAATCGTCTCTCGTACTCAGTCACAGAGAGTATACCCTGCTTTAGATTAACAAACTCTGTCTCCTTCTGGTCTCGCAACACTTGAGGAAAATACCTCTTCAGAGTGGCTTCCTTGAATCCTTCCCAAGGGATTGCCTCTCGGGCAACTTCAGTCAAGGTCCGCTCATGTGACTCCCACTACTGAGCTGCATCTTCCATCAGTTGGAACTTTGCACATGAAACCTTTTGTGCCTCAGTTAAGGTCATGTGGTTGAAAATTCTTTCCATCTCCAATATCCACTCCTCAGTTCGAGTGGGACCCTCCTTTCCAGTCAATTTAGGCGGTTGCAGCCGCCTAAACTGTTCTACGTACTCATTCGGTCGGGATGCATAGGGGTGACCATTCGGTGCTGGTGGTGGTGGGATCTGCTGGTGAAGGTAGTTTTGTAAGGAGTTGAAGAACTGCCGAGCCATGTCTGCTCCGGATCTGGCATTCGGTGGATCCTGTCCCACAGATTCCTTAGATGGTTACCTTTGATTAGCACGTGGCCTCCTGCGTCTGTGCATGTCGTAAGGCTGGAAAAAAGGAGAGGTAGAAATTATTACTATTATAGGTATGAAAACAAAATCAGAATCCAATCAATTGTGATAACATAATATGTAGCACTAAGCATACAATAGGGCAACAATGGTGAGCTCACGTTGCTGCAGTCAACGACCGACGTTTGGCTCAACTACAGTAGTCAGGAACCACACATATGAAATCAAACATTCAATCAGATAAAAGTAACTGATAGAATACGTAATACGCAAGAGATGCTTAATATATATATACTTTCAAAATAGGTTCGGGAAAAATGAATTCTCCCTTACAAAATAGTACATCAAAATAAGAGTCAAGACAGCATGAAGGAAAGAAATCTAAGGTCTACTAGTCCTAATACATATCGCAAAGGGGGACAAGCACTAAGGGGAAAAAGGCTTGACCCGGTCGGTCTACGGGGTCGCGCTAGGCCGCACTCCCATCGTCGCTCTTCGTCTTCTCTTCAGATGGATCTGACTCCTCGGGTCCTTCCTGGAACCCACTTGACTCAAAAAGCTTCCTTGATTCATTGCATCCATCGCGAGCTCTGACCGCCCACTCCCTTTCTCTTTCGTCACTCCATGCAAGTTTGGCTCCTGCTTCCTCGTTCTCCGCCATTAGCTTCCTTATTTTCAGATCACGTCATGCAATCTCCCCATGTAGTTTACTAGATACTGCGAGGTAGAAGTCTGCGTGTGCCTGGTCATCTTCAGCCTTTCTTTTGGCGTCTCTACCCCGCCATCGTGCTTGCTCTGCCTCATTGGTCCTCAACATGAACTCCTCAGTGAAGGCATCAAAGTTCGTTCGAGCCCCTTCCTCAGAATCATAGGCCGTGCGTGTGTCGAAAGCTTCCTCGGCTATCCTTCGCCATTCTGGGAGTATTGTTAGTACAAAGCGTTGTGCAGCTTGGTGATCCCCCTGTCGGTACCCGGTATAGGCGGCACGATTTTGAACCGTGCGAAAACATCGCAAATAGTCCTCCATGGTCTCCCTCAGTTGCTGACGCAATCCAAGATAGACCCTCATCTATGTTCAAAAATGAAGAAAATATATACATATTAATCGTATATACCGTAAAGGCTAGAGTTCGGCATACTAAGGGAATGTTATAAATTCTATGAAGAAAAGAGAAATGAATTTTGATAATTGCACTCAATCATACCTTGGGTTGTTTGTGGCCGTAGGAGAGGATACATTCCCTTTAACAACTTAACCATTTCAAAAAAAATTAAAGTTATGTGATTCACTAGATTTTTTTTTTGTTTGAAACTTGTAAGAAATAAAATTTTGGCCAAAGTTTTATCCGTCGCTCTGATACCACCTGTAACGCCCCAGTTTTCCAAAATGTTTCTTGGCATTCTAGAAACCCGAGTCGTCACTTAATGTTCAAAAATCCAGACTAATTTTTTTATTTTTTTTAAAACTACAAGTAACATCACATGAACAGCGGAAGCATACATTAAGGTTATAAAACGCAGTGACCATTTTCAAAATATCACACACACGATAGTTATAAAAGTTTGGCGCAAAATAGATAGTTCTGATAATACTACACACCATCATCGAGGAAATTATAAACGTTTACCGCCTCGGCATATTAGTTAAGTCATATTAAAACTACTAGTCTCGTTTTTATGAGTAATTTAAAACACTTTGGTAGGGAAGTAGTATCACTCCTCCACTGGCGCAAACTCCCCGTCATCGAGACCTGAAAAAGGATTTAAAAGTAGGGGGTGAGATTTGAATTCTCAGTGTGGGCGACCTGTACGCTACTATACATATTGGTAGTATCCAAACGTATCATTTTGTAAAAACACTTTTCATAGACAGAAAGGCTCATCATTCATCATATAGCCCGTAGGCTCTGTGCACCGCGGCGCCTAGCTACACAAGCCAGACCACTACATATCATTTGAGATACTTTTAATCATATAGCCCTCAGGCTCGGTCCACCGTGGCGCCTAGCTACACAAGCCAGACCACTACATATCATTTGAGATATAGCCCTGAGGCTCTGTCCACCGCGGCGCCTAGCTACACAAGCCAGACTACTACATATCATTTGAGATACTTTACCCGTAGGCATTTGGGTAATAACCTTGTAATCGGACCCAAAGGTCAAAACATTTTCATTCAAATACACCAATAGTCCATATAATATTCAAGGCAATACAGTAAATGCCACCCACCTTAGACACTTTCCTTTTTGCAAAACAATCACCGTTCCTTTCACCAGAAATTCTCGTCACCGTTCGCACACTTAGACCTAGCACCATTCGTTGTATTTCAGTTATTAATGTTTAAGAATTCTTGTTAAGATTTATACAATTAGTCCGATAAGGACATACACTTTACTTAGCATTTTTGTTCACTTAAGAAGTTAATAAAATGTTTTACGGTAATTAGTAGCTTGACGTTCTTATCTAGGTGCATTTAGCATACTCAACTTTGTTAGGATCTTATAAGGTTCTTCGTATTTTCCTTTCTCAAGGCAAATAAGAAACATATGGTCCTTAATCTAAAATCAACACTAAATATCATGCCATTCACATAGAATTCACCAAGGCTTTAGACTAGTTTCCTCATGGGAAAATATTTGTTTTCCTTCTAACAAGGAAATAACACATAATCAACAATATTCAAGTACTGCAGTTTGCATGTTGACCCACACTTATACTAAATTGGAGAATTTTCTAAAAATATCAAAAATCATTCAAAAATCATGAAATTTTTACAGTGACTAACCCATCAAGTGTAAATTATATATAAAATTTATTTTATATCATTTGGTTTAGGAAAATATGAGTTCTAGGCTAGTTTCCAAAACATGGCAGATTGTTCCAGAATTTTCCAGAATTGAGCAACTTTCGAAATAATTTTGGTAAAAATATTTACACATCTCAAAATATCGTGAAATAAATCATGAAGATTCTTAACTTCATGCAGTAATTTATAAATTTTTTAAAAGAATTCTTTCATGAACAGATTACTCCCAGAAAATCCATACTTTAGAAATCAGGGGCATTTTATCACACTTTCTTAGAAAATTCATAATTTGTTAATGAAAACTCCAAAAATGCTCAAACTAGATTCAAATGAAAGATAACTTGATGTAGTTTCCAACCATATAAACATCATCCAAAAATTTATAACATATGAAGTCAGAATTCTGTAAGAAATTCGAGGTCAGTGCATAGAGTGTTTGATTTGTGTGAATGCTTTCACTTACATTTTCAATTTCATAACTACCATGCAACCAACATTTTGACTCCTTCAAAAACATCATTCTAGACTTCATTCATCATGAATTTGAACATTGGAAAGTAATAAAGTCCTAGGGTTTCATGGTCTCTAAAAATATGGAACAATAAACACACATAGCTCACATATACATGCAAGAAACCAAAAGTTTTGAGTTGGGGTTTTACAACCTTTGGAGCCTTTTTCTTGTTAACAAAAGAAGCTTTATTGTCCCTTGACCCTTAAGCTTGTAGGAATGGAGCACCACTTGGAGGAATACTTTGGTTTTGAGCTAAAACAAAGCAATAGAGTAAGTTAGGAGAAGTGGAGAGGAAAAACATGAACTTAGAAGAGAGAGGGAGATATGTTGGCTTCCTCTTTCCAAGGAAATGACTCCAACCTTCAACCTAACTCCATGGATTTCTTGATACTTGAGGAAGGAAGCTCTCTTGTTGTTGGAGATGGGAGAAGCAAATCTCTCTACCCTTTGTAAGTATGGTGACCGAAAGTTGAGTAAGGGAGTTTGTGGATTTTCTTTTCTTTGGGTTTCTTTGCTCAAGGTAGGGAATGAACTAAGATAATTCATATATAGGAAATGGGAGCATATGACCGTTCAAAATTACTCATTTGGAGGTAAGAGATGTCAAGGTTAGGTAAGGGAATAGGAAAGAAGGTATGACCCCTTAATTTAGGGGTATGGACATTTTTTGACTTCACATCTCTTCATTCCCAGCTGATAATTTCGGTCATAGGGGGATTTAGGAGAGGAATTTGAGTTCTAACTGTATTTTGGGACACGATATGGCTTTTGGGGTTGAAAACGAATATTATTTGGTCACGTTTTGGGCTCTGAAAATTAATATTTTGCTCGTTTTGTAAGCCTAAAATTTTATATCTTGTATTTGTTAATTAAAACTTATGTTTAACCCATTTTATTACTTAAGTTCTAATAAAGATCCGAAATTACTCGTCGGATCGAAGTTTTTCAAATTTTAGAGTTTTCGGTTCGACATTTGGCGACAAACGTCCAGGGTTTTATTTTTTATAAATCTTTTACACCCAAAGGGTCTTAAAATCCCTTTTAGAATCTTATTTCATTCGTTCAAATGATTTATTAATATTTGATTTATAGTTACGGTGCTAGGATTGCTTCCGGTTCCGGTTTTGAACCAACCGTCAAGTAAAAATCAGTCATTTTAAAACTTAGTGTCCTCAAAGGAGTAAAAGATCAATCAAGCAAAAATATATAAATATAATAACATGAAATGTAATATAAATAGAAAAAAAATCTAATTTGGTTCGGGGTATTACAGAATGGTCCGTTTAAGAATACGTTTGACAGTTGGAAAGTGGTCTTCAGTCGGAGCTTGGAGGAATTGACTTACCGAACTGACACCATAGAAAGATTAGGCCTTGTGCCTGTTAAATATTGCAGAGCACCGATAAAAGATCTATATAACTTAGGGTCTATAAAGGTTGAAACGGTGATGACCAAGGATTCTCCTGGAGCTAACGTAGAAGAGAAGGGCTTAGTATCCACCAAATCTGCACACTAAAAAAATATCCTTAGTATACGTAGCTTGACCAATAAAAATACCATCAGAAGTATATGAGACCTCAAGATCGAGAAAGTAGTTCAGATGACCAAGATCTTTGACGGCGAATTCTCTATGAGTAAGGTAGATAAAGTTGCAAATAACAGTAGGATCATTGTCAATAATATCATCCACATATAATAATAAATAGATGATAATATTACCATTGTGAAAGTGGAACAAAGAGGAATCAGAACAATTTTGATAAAATCCCAGTGTTAAGATATAAGAACTAAAGTACTAGAACCAAGCCAAGAGAGCTTGACGAAGACTATATAGAGCCTTTGACAAATGACAAATATGATTTGGATATTGAGGATCAATAAAGCCAGGGGGCTGAGCCATAAAGATATGTTTGTCCAGAATACCATTAAGAAAGACATTTTTTACATCAAGCTGACAAAGAGACCAACCATGTTGTATGGAAAGAGCAAGAATAACACAAAGATAGGTTTGTCCAGAATACCATTAAGAAAGACATTTTTTACATCAAGCTGACAAAGAGACCAACCATGTTGTATGGAAAGAGCAAGAATAACACACAATAGCTGCTTAAACAACTAGGTTGAAGGTGTGATGAAAATTAGTGCCTAGAATTTGAGTGAACCCTGAGTAACTAAGTGAGTTTTATGTCTTTTAATAGAGCCATCAGCATGAAACTTCGTACTGAAAACCCACTTAGAACTAACAATATTAGCGCCAGAGGGGTGATGCACTAACTCCCGATTGTTGTTTGAACGAAGAGCATCAATTTCTTCTTGCATGACAGCAAGTCATACTGGTTGTTTGCAGCTGACTTAAGACGGGGCTCAGAAGCAACAAAAAGGGCTGAGAGAAGATCAGAAGAGGCCAAGTCAACTGGGTAGTGAGGTTTAAAAACACCTGCACGAGCATGAGTAATCATCAGATGCAATTGCATAGGGGTCAAGGTAACTAGAGGTGGGAATAGGTCAGGCCAGTCCAGGCTCCCACAGAAAAATCTGGGTCTGATCTACAATTAATGTGCCTAAGTCTGGCCTGTTATCTATAGTAGGCATTTTAGCAGGCTCGGCCTAGACCTTTTTAGTAAATAGGTCAGGCCTGATAGCCTTTTAAATGCCTACCTAATAAAAGATTTGTATAATTTTCTAGTCATCATGCAAATTTTAAAACCACATCTATAAAACTAAGAAATGTCTCAATAACACCAACAATAATATTAAACACAAATAACATCTTAATATCAACATCAGCTCACTAAAAAAACAATAACAAAACCATATAATAGTTCCAAAAACCAATACAAAAATAACAAATATTCCTTCCAATTTTCTTCAAGTACTACAAAGAAAAATAAAACGACAAAAAGATAATCAAATCTTCAACATAATCTGATCTTCATGTTGCCACCTACAATGAATAAGAAAAAAATATGACTATTGAACATGCTGAAATTTTATATTATGTTAAGAACATAAATCTTATAATTTACATAAACTTGTACCTTTTTTTCTTCAAATGATATTTTTTGTGCAACCAATCTCCACCACAAATGAGTGCCTCAATAGAATCTTCACTCAACTTAGACCGATAATCATCAATAACTCTTCCCCCAGCGTTAAAAATGGACTCAGATTCAACTGTCGAGATTGGAATAGCAAGAATATTTGCCGTCATCTTTGATAAGATCTTATACTTCGCGCTATTGTCTTTCCAGCAATCCAAAGCACTAAAAGACTTAGAATCACGAACACAAACATCATCATCAAGGTAGGCTTGCAATTCTAACTTTGATGGAGGAACCGCTTATTTTTTACGCACCATGGTCATGAGCTGCTGAAATCCAGTAACTAAAGTCAGATCAAACACACATGAAGTATTGTCATTACTTCCATATTCACTTCCATCAATTGCATCGTTAATCGGCTCTTCCATGCTCATTATACAATACTTCTAAAGAACTCCTCATAAATTCCACATTCTCTTTAGCAAGACTTTCTGACTTATATATAAGAGGAAAACATATGTCAACCGCATGGAATTTACACCTTGGATCCAAAACACTTGCAATAGACATCAAAAGATTGCACTCTCCCCAATATTTATCAAATTTTCCATTCATTTTCATAGCTGTCATTTCATTCAAAAATATATCTTGATCAAGGGCAGCTTCATCAATCACTTTTTTCACTCTCCAAACCTCCGAAAGATACAGATTTGCAGTAATATACTCACTTCCTGAGATGACATGAGTAGCAAGATTGAAAACTTCCAAAAATTTACAAACCTTTTGGACTTGATCCCATTCCTCATTCGATGGTGCATATTTATAATGTGGTTCCTTTTCATAATAAGTTGGAAATGCAACTCCAAATTTCAAAGCAATTGAAAATATGAGAAAAGTAGAGTTCCATCGTGTTGGACAATCAATAATTAATCGTGTTTCTTTGATGTCCTTCTGCTCTAAAATATCAGAAAATACCTTCAATCTTGCATCATTATGATTGATGTACTTGACACTTTCATGAATATTTTGAATGATAGACTTGATCTTATTAATGTCATCTTGCACTAATAAATTCAATATGTGTGCACAACATCTAACATGCAAAAATTCACCATCTAAGAACAACTTGCAAGTAAGTGACAAATCCTTTTTAAAATCCCTCAAACAACAATCATTATGAGCAGCATTATCAACATTAATGGAGAATACCTTATTCACAATCCCCCAATCCTTCAAGCACTTGAATATAGCATCCTTCACATCAATTCCATGTCTCGGTGCAGGAACTTTCACAAAACTCAGAACTCTTTTTTGGAGCTTCCACTCCGCATCAATAAAGTGACCAGTGATAACCATGGACTCGACTATTTGATGATTTGACTTTCACATGTCTGTAGTCAAGCTAATATCTTGCTCACATTCTTCAACAATGCCTTCAAGTGCTTCTTTCCTGCCTCATATATAGTTAAAAAATCATTTCTTATTGTCTTGCGTGTAACTTTTTGAAAAATTGAATTAGCATATTGAAAATTCCACATCCAAACCTCATCCTCAACAATGCTAAAAGGATAATCATGCACCATGATAGAAGTAACAATAATTTCTCTCATCCTTTCATTAGAGTACCTTGTACCTGGATCTATGAACGGATTAACAGAAGAGATGGAAGACTCAATCGGAATAGTGGCTTGTTGCATCTTTTCAGAATCCATATGTAATCTCCTTTGCAAACAAACATTCGTGTGTCTTCTTAGATGACTGGTGCTAGACCCATTTCCACATGTAGCAAATCTGTCTTTGCAATACTTGCAAACAACTTTCATTCCAATATTAGGAATGTCAACTTCATCAAAATCATTCCACATAATTGACGTCTTTTGTCTCTTTTTCTTAATGACACACTCATCAGCATCATTATCTTCAACATTATTATTTTCTGCCTCACTAGATAAAATTGGAGTAGATGAAATTGTTTCATTATTTTCATGTTGAAAAGACATAGTTGCTGCATAGCCACATTGAACAAAAAAAAAAAAAAATTAAGTACAATCTTGGCCTACTTTTCATAAAGACAAATCCCTAAAATCATTAAATATAAACTACTGCATTTATGAAAAAAATAGATAATCTGGTTGAAACTACTATAAAAAAATGAAAAATCATTAAACATAAACTACTGTAGCATACTCTAAATAATCTGGCTGAAACTACTGTAACAAAAATGAAAAATCATTAAACATAAACTACTGTAGCATACTCTAAGTATTTATTAATTCACTAAATATGAAAAAAATAGATAATCTGCCGAAACTAATCTTGTAAATATTCTACAAGAATCATGATAATCAGAAATTTAACCAAGATTAAAAAAATATGATAGGAAAATATGATTAATAATACCAGTTGCAAGTGGTGAGGACGCGGCTGGAGAAAGAGTGGTAGTGGCGGTGGATGACGAGTGGTGAGGGCGCGTCCGAAGTTGCGTGTGTGCGGCACTGCTCCAGGGGCTGCTGTCCGTTGATAGTGTTGTGCGTGTATTGGAATTTTGATTCTTTAGGGTTTCTTTCTTGTTTATTAGTTTAATAATTATTAATGGTATGTAAATTGTTTACTAAGTTGTAAGTTTTAACCAACTAATCATGTTCTTAAAATGCGTGAAACTAAGTAGACTTGTTTGTATCCACTAACGATATTTTTAGTTTTTTTTTTGTGAATTATCTATTATATAATTAATATAAAAAAATAAATTATATTTATAAATTAATATTATTTTAATTATACATATTTATATTATATATTTATAAATATTATATATATATAATTAAATAGACCGACCTGTTAGGCTTAAAAGACCTTTAAAAAAGCTCAGGCCTGACCTATTTAACTAAAAAGACTTTCAAAAAGGCATGGGCCTAGTTTATTTATTAAATAGGCCGAACCGAGCTAGACTTTTAGTAGGCCAGGTCGTAGGCCCCTGTCGGGTAGTCTGACCTATTTCCATCCTTATAGGTAACAATAGGTGAAGGATCGGGCACATGAGGAATCAGAGCCGGAGTTGGGTCATCTTGAATAACAAGTGGAAGTTCAGCAGTTACTTCCAGTATGGGTGTTTGTTGAGAAACAAGTGGAATAATAGGGTGCTGAGAAGGTGGCGAAACAACAATAGGAGGTGGTCTTGATAATATTTCCAAGAATGTAGATATGTCAAGATCTGAGATTCCCTTGGAGGATGGAGACCGAAAGAAAGAGATGCACAACTTATCAAACTAGGCATGACGAGTGGTAAAAACATGAGAAGACTCTGGATTGAGGCAATGAAATCCTTTGTGCTATAATCGAGAAACATACAAGGATGACGTCAAGGTTCTACTTTATGAGCAGCATAATCCCTTAGGTACGGAGATACATGACAACCAAAGGATTTAAAATTTGCATAACTGGGAGGAGAATCAAATTGTAGTTGGAACGGCGAAGTAAAAATCAGAACAGATGACAGGAGTACATCGATAACATAAACTGTTGTTGCAAAAGCATCAAACCACAAGGATGCGAGGGCATGGGCATGGAATAACATAGACAACCCGATTTCAGAAATATGTCGATGTTTATGTTCTGTCCTTCCATTTTGTTGAGGGGTGTATGGACAGGAAAAATAATGACGAATGCCATGTAAATGCATAAATCACAAACCTGTCCATTCACAAATTCAGTACCCCAATCAAAAACTTTAACAGTATAAGAAAACTAATTGCAAATAAAAGAATGAAAGCGAACCAATATGTCATAGAAGTCAAATTTCACATGCAAAGGATAAATCTAAGATAATCGTAAAAAATCATCCACAAAAGCGACACAATGTTTAAATCCATCAGAAGTAGAAATAGGAGTTGGTCCCAATAAATTGCAGTGTATTAAATCAAGAACACTGGTAGCACGCTTATCATTTAACGAAGTTGACAAGAGGAACAGATACTAGGGTTCGACAACATAGAGTTTACAGATAAATATCCCAACTTATTCAACGGGGAAAATAACAGCAAAAGGGACATGTCCCAGGTGTAAATGCCATAAATCAAAACTAGCTTGTAAAACCTTATATCGTACAAATGCCACTAAAACCGGAGTACCACGATCAAGCAGGTATAGACTGTTCTAACATCTTCCATGAGCCAGTATTTTCTTTGTCACTCGATTCTGAATTGCGAAGAACTTATTAGAGAAAATATCATCAATAGGGCCATCTGCAGTTAGCTTACTGATGGACAATAGGTTCTTAGTAATATTAGACACAACAATAACATCTAATAACTTAACATTTGGATAGATATAAGAAGTTCCAATATGAGGGATACGTAAGGAGTTACCATTCCCAACAATAACAGAGCTATTACCAGAATAGGACTCATAGGAGTCGAGAGTCGAGGATTGATTTGTCATCTAGACAGATTCACCATAATCAATGTACCAATCGAGAGTAGGGTCAGTGACATTGCAAGATGAAGTAAAAGCCTGAGCTAAGTTTGCAACATACGATGGGCCACATGAATTTAAGAATCTAGGATATTTATCGGCATAATGCACGTTACAAATTTGACACCGACGCACGTAAGGCCGACAAGTACCACCTACAAAATACTGCCCACTTTTACCACCAGAGCCACTGCCCCCAATGGCCTAACCTGGACGAGCAGATTGTTGATGGCCACGCTACTGATGACCGGTGGAGCCACGAAACAATGACATGTCCTGTGGTGGAGTCGAAACTCTCGATTATTGCGTACGTCGAAGAAGGCAACCGGTACAAGAGTGCCTTCCATGGAGCGACACATCGTATCAAATTGAATTGCTTGATGGAGAAGATCTTGGAATGCCAAAATAAGAGAAATCAGAGAAATTGCTATGCGAATACCAAGACCTCGAAGAAACATATGCATGACTCCTATATGAGGCGTCAAACGGGCGACCAATAGATGATAATTGATTGCACAAAAACTTAAGTTACATCCATAGTCCTCGATGGAAATATCTCCAAGGTGAAAAGACAATAATTCCTCAAAAAGTTGATAGGAATGAGACGCTAAAGCAAATGTCGACTCCAGCGCCACCCATGTCGAGTAAGCAGTGGTGCTGTTAGTAACTTCAGATGCAGCATCGTCAGTGAGGGAAGAGAAGAGAAAGATGATGAGTTTTTTATCTCAGGTTCACCAGGTCGTGTATGCTGGATTTGGGTAGGAAACCCCGTGCCGGCCTGATTGTTGGGGACAGCGCCGTCGAGATGGGTGATGAGGTCGAAGCATTCGGCCATATGGATGGCCTGTCGTCATACAGATAGTTGGAAACAGAGAGTTTGATCGATACCATGTTGATCATAGTTGTCACCTGGAGAATGTCGGTGGTGGTGGTGGCCACTGGAAAAGATGATCGGAGGGGTTGAGTCCATTATCAAAATTGTTGAAAGTGCCGAATGGAGGAGATGAGTCCGTAAGAGGCGGTGAACGGAGGGGACGAGTCCATATGGACAAGAACAAGCCAGAAGCAATTTGGACGTGGATCAATTAGGAGAATACCATGTATCACCCTTAATTAAGTGAGTGCGTCTAAACTTGTATTAATAATTTAATATTTATAAGAATTACAATATTTATCATAAACAAACTAGGATAGAAAAAATCACAAATATATGCATTACAAATATAGAGGATACAATAAAAATTCAATTTAAGAGACGCAATTGGATGGTCCAAATTGATCCGAACCCAAAGGTTATAATCCTTTACTAAGAAAGATCACATCTCTTCGTTAATTATAAATACACCTTCAGATTATCATTGATCCGTCTATATCTGTATTTTTCATCTTCATGTACGTTGAACATACAAGTATTGCTTTGGGACAAACTCTTTTTTAGCCTTTTTTTAAGGTACAAACTCTTTTTTGTCCACAAATTTATAAAAACTCTTTTTTGATCTTTTTTAAAAATAAGTGACCAATATACCCTTAATTCTTTTCTGTTTTTTTAAATCTCTCTTTTCACTCCTAATCTTTTTTCCTATTTCGTTTCTTACACCAAAGTAAAATAAGTGACTAATATATATTTAATTATAGTATATTTTTGACGGAGTTGGGTCGTATGGATTTTTTACGTTCCTTTAATCTAGAAAAAATTAAAAATAATATGATTACGAATAATATTATATTTATTATTTTTTAAGTATTAAATAAGTAATCTTGAAAGGTCGGAAACTGGTACGAGTCCGGTCAATTTTTTTAGAAATATCATATTTAGTAATTTTTTTTGTGACGGAGTTAGGTCGGAACTGCTTGTTAGATTATTTTTACATACAAAATACTATGCATATGTAGTATTTTAATTGAAATTATCTTTTTAATTTTAATAGTAAAATAACTAATATTTTGAAAAATCAGATATTTCTCCAAATTCATTAAATTATCATTTGCACTAGTATTTTTTTGACGGAGTTGGGTCAGAATGATTTATTACGTTCCTTTAGTGTAGAAAAAATTTAAAAGATACATGATTACGACTAAAGTTATCTTTTTTAATTTTTAAGGATTAAATAAGTAATCTTGAAAGGTCGGAAACTGGTCGGAGTCTGGTCAATTTTTTTAAAAATAGGATATTTAGTAATTTTTTTGTGACGGAGTTTGATCGTAACTACTTCTTAAATTATTTTTACCTAAAAAATACTATACATATGTAAAAATTTTGATTAACGTAATCGTTTTAATTTTTACTAGTAAAATAACTAGTATTTTGAAAAGTCGGATATTTATCTAAATTTATTAAAAATAGCACTTGCAATAATATTTTTTTGACGGAGTTGGGTCGGAGTGATTTTATACGTTCCTTTAATCTAGAAAAAATTTAAAAAATACATGATTACGACTAAAGTTATTTTTGGACTGGCGAACTAACATGATTAGTATATGGATAATCACCAAGGTTTGGTAGGTCGTCAGGACTCACCCAGATCCGTAAAAGTGCGGAGCTCGACCACATGGGGATAGCTTATCTACGTAGCTCGCCCACAAGAGCCCGCCTCTGTCATCCTGGAGCTCGCCCCTTATCCCCATGAAGACCTCGCCTAGATCCATCATCGCATAACGTCCGTAAGCCGCACAAGGCACTGGAGCTCTCCCCATAACTCGCTCAAACCAGTGGAATCCACCTCCGAACTCGCCCATGAGCTCGCCTGTTAGTCAAATAGGACCCCGATGGTGCGCTCTTTCTCCCTCCGTCCGGTTTATCCACAAGGGTGGTTTACGACGAGGTTTTTAATGAGGCCCATCTAGTCTAAGGCATTGTAATAGTATGAGGCACGATGTAGGGAGCAGTGTAAGGGACCAGGACGAAGGTTACGGACCTTCGTCAACACCGGAAGCCAAATAGGCTCGTTAGGTGTTAGGATTTCTGTGATAGATGTTTTGATGATATAATAAACCAATC
>JAPKLY010000565.1:190361-204005 GCA_026898435.1 Prunella vulgaris
CACACCTATAAATAAGACCTCTCTTGTACTATTCACATAATAATATTCACACACAATCAATACAATCCTTACTACAATATTTCTCTCTCTAAACTCTCTACTCTCCCCCTTCATATTATATCCAAGAACATAAATCAGATTATTGTTTGGTAGAATTAATCCGATATAAAGCCACATAACAAACAACGATTAGTAAATTCTACCAACAATTTGACGCTAGAAGGAGGGGCCGGTCAAACCTGAAAAATTAAAATTTTCAAGAACAAAAAGTTAGGGTTGGTTTGAAGATTTGAAGATTTGAAGGTGTTCTTGGTAAAACTCAAGAACACTTGAAGATACATGTACATCTTCATCCCTTGAACGAAGAACCCAAATTTCTGGACAAAAATCCCAATTTTCAGATTTGCAATTCCTGCCCGAAAGAAGTTTTCAAACGCATGCGTGTACACGAATAAACCGGATTTCGGATAATTCGCCACACGCGAGGCTAGACAAAAACTCAGACGAAACCAACCTGGCCGAGAACTCGGAACTCGGCGAGCTAGGCGATCTCCCTCTCCCACCTCGGCGACCTACAACCACTTATCCCCTAAAAAATCTAAAAATGGCAAACACCCGAGCTGCCAAAGGACAGACCTCCGCGACTGCCGGAAAGTCAAAAGGGGGCGAGCTCCAAAACCAGGCCGAGGCTGAAGTCTCGCGCCATGCAGTGGAGACCTCGCAACCCCCACCCCAGAGGAGTACCGCAGCCCCGAGACCCCCGCGAGCTGCAGCGGTCCAGGAGGATCTAGCCCCGGCCCTGAGGGACCTGGCCAGCGACCCTGACGAGCTCCAACGCACCATCGCGACCTTACAGAGGTTGCAGCAGCGACAGCAGGACGAGCTCGCCCTGGTACCCAGGCGAGCTCCAGCTGCCGAAGCCCGGGAGCAGACCAGGCCTACTCAGGGCACCCAGACCAGAGGGGACTACAACATACTCCCCACCGAGCGGGAGGCGAGCTCGGCACAAGCTCGCCAGCGAAAAGAGAGGACCGGCAAGGCCAAGATGGTGGAGGAGAATCCCGCTCCCTACACCGGAAGGGAGTCAGCCTACACCGGGGCATTTGGCACCCACCAATCACAAGGGAGGGAGGTCCTCCAAGGCCACCTGGGCCTGAGATACGGGGAAAACGAGCGTACGGTGGCCCCAGCTACGTCCCACGGGGACTCCGACCAGCAGCCACGCAGATCAGCCCATGAAAGGCTGAGGAGGCCCGCCACTAACCGGCTAGGCCCCCACGGCGGATGCCAATTCCAGCCCGCCACTGAGAGGTCACCCCAGAGTGAGGCACCTCGGGGACGTGCGTCCGCAAGATGCACGACCTTTGAGCAGCCTCCGCTGGAGGTGACCCGGGATGACGAGCTGGCCTCACTGAAAAAGGCCGTTGAAATGCTACAAGCACAAGTAGCAGCCAAGTCTGGCGGACCTGACGCCACGACTCTCCCCACATCTCCATTGGCACCTGCCATCCTCCGTGCACCGGTCCAGAAGAAAATTCAATTCCCGGTGATGTCCACATACGAAGGTGAATCGGACCCAAAAGTCCACCTGGCCAAGTACGCAGACTTCATGATTTAGGTCGGCACCACCGACTCCACCCAGTGCCGGAACTTCCCGCTGACCCTAGGGGATCGAGCTCATCGCTGATTCTCTTCACTCGTCCCGGGGTCAATCTGCTCATTTGGCCAACTCTCGCGGAAGTTCCTGGCCCACTTCTCCGGGTTCAGATCCTACCTTACCCAGAAGCACCGACTCGCCAACATCCATCAAGGCGAGAGCGAGAGCGACCAGCAGTACCTGGAAAGGTTCGACAAAATCCTGCTGGAAGGTGAGCCGGTGAGTGAGGACACCAAGGTCATCGCAGCGATGGCCGGGCTCAGGAGGGGTACCGATCTCTGGAAGGAGATGCACCTCGCATGTCCCAACACTTACAGCGAATTCCGTCACAAGGCGGGGGTGTTTGTGGCTATGCAGGAGGCACTACTGAAAGAAGTCGGTGCCCACGAAGAAAGGAGCCCTACAGGAAGAAGTACGGGGGCACCTACAAAGCTCCCCGAAACTTAAAAGCCTTTGGCGAGGGAGACGAGCTCAAAGAAAAGCTCAACCAGGTCCTCACTGTCTCCGTTGACCACTTCTTCACTGCAGTCAAAGGCAAGGCCATGCTGGAAGAGCCAAGGCGAATCCGACAGGACCGCACGAAGCTCAATCCCAACAAATTCTGCACCTACCATCAGGCCATCGGCCACTTCACCAGCGAATGTCGAGACCTCCTCAAGCAACTCTGGAAATTTTACGAGGAGGGGAAATTGGCCGAGTTCGTGAAGAAGGCCCCAGCTAAGAGGCCAAGGTTCGAGAGGAGGGCTACCTCCGATGATGAAGAGGAGGAAGCAGACCAACTTGGTCCCCATAACAGACGGAGAGCACCTCCCCAGCCTCAGCAAAACTTGGAGCCCACCCGAGAGCTCCTAGTTCTCGAGGAGGAGATCGGAGCTGCCGGATGTCTCCAGGATGGGGGATCCTCCATATCCAGGAGAAAGAGGAAGGCCGAGATCCGGGCCATAAACCAAGTCCAGGAAGGCAGCTCCGGCCCCAGGTCCATCTCACAACTTGCTGACGAGCTGATATTTTCCTCAATGGACCTGGAGGGGGTACTGATGCCCCACAACGACTCGTTGGTGATAACCGCCAACATCATGAACGTCCGAGTTCACAGGCTACTTGTGGACACTGGCGCATTCACCAACATTATCTTCAAATCCACCTTGGATGCCTTAGGTGATTTTGAGTCGTATCTGGAACCTAGCAATGCTAGGATAGTGGGGTTCGGAGAGGCTGTAACCATCCCCCTAGGTAGTATTAGGTTGAGCGTCCAGCTTGTATCAGCTGAGGATCCAGAAAGGAGACTGACTAGGCTCATAGATTTCCTAGTTGTCAACCAGCAGTCCTCCTACAACGGGTTCCTTGGTCGTCCGTTTATTAATGAATTCAAAGCAGCGTGTTCGACCTACTACTACTGTTTAAAATTCCCAACTCCAAAAGGTGCCGGAACTATAAAAGGTGACCAGAAAAAGGCCCGAGAGTGTTTACTCCAGGTCAAAGATGGCCGGGTCAAGAAGTCTGTTACACAGGTCCACATCCTTGAGGAGGACGTACAGATTCCTGCAGAAGAGCCAAACATCCTAGACGTCATCTCGGTCGAAACTGAGATGATGGAGGTAGGTGATTTGTCAGAAATCAATCAAGGCACTGGACCTGTGCAAGACACACAACTGACACCAATAGAGGACTGGGAAGAAACCCAAGTGTTGAGACCTGCGCAGGGATCAGCACCTGCGCAGGAGCAGCAACCTGCTCCCATGGAGGTGGTTGATGAAGCCCAAGATGGGGGACCTGCGGGAGGTCAAGAACCAACACCAATGGACGTTGACCCAACTCCCCAAATCACCGCATCATCCCAAGTTGACAAACCACCGGAGGTGCTCACAGCTGACGAGCTCACCCAAGCTGAAAGCCAACCCGATGACCTCGAACCGCGCATAGGCCACGAGCCTGCGCAGATGTCACGAGAGGAGTGGGATGAGTTCATCAGCGACCCGAGGTGGAAAAGTCAAAAGAGAAAAGCCATCCCCATGGAAGAGTTGACGGCACTCCCGGTGGACCCGGAAAGGGGCTTAGAACTTTTCATCGGTTCTGAGTTACCTGAACCGTACCGGTCGAGGATGGAGCTGTTCTTAATGACCAACCTGGACGTGTTTGCCTGGTCCCACGAAGACATGATGGGGATCCCGTTGGAACATGCTTGCCACAGACTTAACATAGATCCGACGAGGAGGCCCGTACGCCAAAAGCGGAGGGAGTATGGAACAGACAAGTACGCAGCTCTAACAGTTGAGATGGAGAAGTTGTTAGACAACAAGCTCATCAAGGAAGCTTTGTGTCTGCAGTGGGTTGTGAACCCCGTCCTGGTGAAGAAACACAATGGGACGTGGAGACTCTGCATTGACTTCACGGACCTGAACAAAGCATGCTCGAAGGATAACTTCCCACTACCTCACATTGACCAGCTGGTGGACAGCACCGCAGGCCATGAGATGATGACCTTCATGGATGCTTTTGCGGGCTATCACCAGATAGCTCTACACCCAGATGACCAGGAACATACGGCGTTCTACACCAACAAGAACATGTATTGATGGGAAAGGATGCTGTTCGGACTCATCAACGCCGGAGCTACCTACCAAAGATTGGTGAACAAAATGTTTGACCAACACATTGGCGAATCCATGGAGGTGTACGTGGATGACATAGTTGTCAAGAGTTTGAGAAAGGAGGACCACCTGGACCACCTAAAACAGACCTTCGACATACTGCGCCACTACAACATGAAGTTGACCCCAAAAAGACCAGCTTCGGCGTACACTCTGGGAAGTTCCTGGGGCACCTAGTTAGCTAGCGTGGAATTGAGGTCAACCCAACACAGGTCCAATGCATAATAGAGATGGGTATACCCAATTCCGTCCAAAAAATTCAAAGACTGACTGGGTGCATGGCGGCCCTGAACAGATTCATCTCCAGGTCCGGCGACCAAAATCGTCCATTTTTTGAGGCAAATAAGGCAAACACACAGCGGTACAAAGAGGCGGCCAAAGCCAACAAGCTCCATCTCAAAAATCACTTCGTGTGGACAAGTGAATGCCAACAGGCCTTCGAAGATATCAAAACATACCTGGCAGATACACAGGTCCTGTCAAAGCCGATACCTGGAGAAAAGCTATACCTCTACCTAGCTGCGTCGGAGATGGCCATCAGCTCCGTCCTGGTCCGAGAAGAGGCGAAAACACACCTACCAGTGTACTACGTAAGCCAAGTACTACACGAAGCTGAGTTGCGGTACACCCCAACAGAGAAGCTAGCTTATGCACTGGTGATGAGTGTTAGAAAATTGAGGCCCTACTTCTTTGACCACCCGGTAGAGGTGCTGACAACGTTCCCACTACGCCAAATACTACAGCGCTCAGACAACGCCGGACGCCTGCTGAAATGGTCACTAGAGATTAGCCAATATGGTATAACCTACGCACCCCGAACAGCGATCAAGGGACAAGCACTCGCCGACTTGATCGTCGAGCTAACTTTCCCACATGATCCGACGAGGGGGCATATAGCTCCGTGGCATCTCTACGTAGACGGATCATCAACCAGCGTAGCTGCAGGCGCTGGCGTGGTCCTGATCAGCCCAGACAGACAAGTCTTCACCTTCGCAATCCGGTTCGACTTTCGAGCAACCAACAACGAGGTGGAATATGAAGCACTAATAGCGGGACTTAGTCTATCATTAGCTGTGGGGGCAACCAATCTTCAAGTTTTCGGAGATTCCCAGCTAATAATATCCCAAGTCCGGGGGGAATATGAAGCAAAAGACCAGCAGATGATGACCTACCTGAAGATAGCCGCGCATCTGATCTCGATGTTTACACAAGTTTACATCAATCAGATACCGCGGCTAGAAAACACACAAGCAGATGCTCTAGCTCGGCTAGCTACTAGTAACGGCGAAGCCGAATTCACGGAGGTTGTAATCACCACACTGAAAAGCCCCTTGACGTCCGATTACAAGATAAATCAAACCTCGAGCGGGGGGCAGAAAGATAGTGAAGATGGTGAAGATTGGTGCACTCCAATCCAAAAATATTTGACAGACGGAACAACCCCCGTGGACACCTGGGAAGCTAGCCGGCTAACAAAGCAAGCTGCCAGATATACACTGCTGGATGGCCAACTCTATAAACGTGGATTCTCTCTACCCCTACTCAAATGCCTAACTAGGAAGCAGGGGTCCGAAGTGTTAGAAGAAATTCACGAAGGGATTTGTGGGAGTCACGCTGGGGGGCAAGCATTGGCATACAAGACGATCAGGCAGGGATACTACTGGCCCACTCTTCGCAAAGATGCCATCAGCTTCGCTCGAAGGTGTCGAAAGTGCCAACTTTTCGCACCTAACATCCACTCCCCAGCCAACCAGCTGAAATCGGTGTTTAGCCCATGACCTTTCGCGAAATGGGGAATCGACTTGATCGGCCCATTTCCACCTGGTAGAGGCGGTGTAAAGTTTGCTGTTGTAGCAGTAGACTACTACACTAAGTGGGCTGAGGCCGCAGCTCTCACAACTATAACCCAAGAAAGGATGATCGACTTCATTTGGAAAAACCTGATCTGCAGATTTGGGCTCCCGCAGTCGGTCATCACTGATAATGGAAGGCAGTTCGACGGACAGAAGTTGAGGGACTTCTACAGCTCATGGAACATCAAGAAGCACTACTCAACTCCATATCATCCCCAGTCGAACGGCCAGGTCGAGGCGGTGAACAAGATTCTGAAACACATATTGAAGCTCCGCCTTGAGAAAAAGAAAGGGAGCTGGGCAGACGAACTCCCGGAGGTCCTATGGTCTTATAGGACTTCCTATAGGGCCAGCACCGGGGAGACCCCTTTTGCCCTAGCCTTCGGGACTGAAGCCGTAGTCCCTGTTGAAGTCCAGAACAAGACTTGGAAGGTGGTGGGATATGATGAAGAAAAGAATGATGAAGCCTTGGCAGTAGAAAAGGATCTGATCGAAGAGACCAGAGCTTCGTCAGAAATGAAGAACGCCACCTACAAGCGTAGAGCGGAAAAATATTACAACTCTCAGGTCCGAGACCGAAAATTCAAGGTCGGAGACCTGGTGTTAAAAAAGAAAATGATGGCCCCACCAGGTGTATTCGGTTCAAACTGGGAAGGACCATTCCGGGTCACCGCTGCCTGGCCAAATGGTACCTATGATCTAGAAGACGCAGAAGGCAAGGCTTCGTCATACACCTGGAGCTCGGCACATCTAAAAAAGTTCTACCAATAGACTAGAGTCCTGTAATAGACTAGTCGAAGGTTTGCATCAGAAGTTCATCAGAAATGTCGATGGCGGATCCAATTCAGGAAAATTCCCAAGTGTTTGCACCTGTGCAGCTCTCCGACCAGGCGAGCTGCACCAGGTCGCCCACTGCTCCAGGGAGCTCGCCAAACCCAGCTCGCCCACATGCTCAAAAATCCGCATTGCGCAAGGACCAAGGTCCCAAGCGTTGTAATTAAATAGCTCGAAGGCGAAGGCCAAAGTGCCCAAGGTTGCGAAGGTACCCTTCGTAAAGGGTTGCTAAGCACCTACTGCCATAAGTTAGAAAAATTCGCGAAAAAGACAAAAAACGTCTAAGGCAAGGTTCATGAAACCCAATGGCCCAACGTGAATCAATCGAAGTGCAGTTCGCCGCCCTAAGTGGTCTAAGACGAACGATTCGCGGCCCTAAGTGGCGTAAGATGAAGAATACGCACTCTCAAAACAGAGGTACAATTCGTAGTCGTAAGTGACGTAAAACAAACAATTCACTTCTCAAAGTAGAATAAGACGAACAATTATGTACCAGAAAAATAAACAAGAACGAGCTATTTAGGAAATTATAACGTAAAAGCGCAAATACATAAAGGGAAAGAGTTGGACAAAAAATGCTCGACTTATATTCAAAAGATACTTAAGAGATTTTCAAGTAAAAAATATACTTGAAAAAATCCTAAGTATGAGTAGCTGTGCTGGCCATAAAGGCCGACCAGCTGGCCATCTTTGAACTACAAAAAACTCCTTCTGGGTGAGCTGCATATGCCCGGCGAGCTGCATCTACTTAAAGCAAAAACGAAAGGCTACAAAAATAGAGCTCCTTCTGGGCGAGTTACGGAGCCTAGCGACCTACTACAAGTTGTGAAATAAATAAAAAATTAAAAAAAGAAAAAACTACTCTAAACATTTGGAGCAGCGGGAGAGGCATCTGCAGGCACCTCGCTGGAGTCGGGGGCAACCGGGTCAGTTGGTAGAGCGAGCTCGTCCTAGGTTGTGATATTGCCAGTAAGCCCGATGGTATCGAACTCACTGAGGTTCAGCACAGCATCCCCGCAAGCTTCCTGGAGCTGTGCAACAGTAAGAGGAACCTGCTCCTCCTCGCCGGCGGCCTCCTCCTCAACAATGCCTAGCTCCGGCACCTCAACCGTCTTGATGACTTGAAACCGTGCGGGCACGAAGTCGAGAGGTATGCCGAGCTCTGGGAGGTCGCCGATGTCCAGTTCGGCGCCGTCGGGAAAGGGAACCCGGTCCAAACACTCCTTAAACTCGCCCACTACGGCCTTCACCTCGTCATCATGATGGGCTCGCGCCCACCAGAGGGCCCTTAGAACCTCGGCATAACATTTCACGAAGCCCCGATCCGAGGCCTCAGCTTTCGCAGCTACCAGATCAGCCGAGGAGGAGGCACTGTTGCGTAGTTCGGCGACCTCAAGGACCTTCGCCTCCAGTTCGGCCCTTAGCCTCGCGCACTCCATGTCCGCCCCCGGGCCAGGCCTCTCGCTTGAGTTCCAGCTCCCTCTTCGTCAGACTGTGCTGATCAATCTCCTGGGCGAGCTCATCTTCCTTGGCCTTGAGTTTGGCCTCCGCTTCCCTCTCAAGCCCGACGAGCTATCGCTGGAGGTCGCCGAGTTGCTTCAAAGCGTCCTGCTCGGCGACCAGCGATGCTGCAGCTTTCTCCTCAGCGAGTTGCGCCTGTTTTTTTGCTTTGTCAGCAGAGTCCGCCAGTGCCAACATCCGCTTGTTCCTGTCGGAGCGACCTGCCTCCAGCTCGGCGACCTGCTCGAGGGCCTTCTGATTGGCGAGCACCAATCTACTCGCATAGTGGGCCGAGAGAAGGAGGTTCTCCCTCAGGTCCTGGCTGTTGATACCTGCCACCAACGGGGTCGTCCAATGCCTTGGCACCTCGCTCATAGCATTCCGGGCTATGCCCGGAGGGAGGTTCCGCATCGACGTGAGAGAGCGAGATCGCTCAAAGGCATGTAGGGCCTCGTGGCGATTCGGGAAAGCGATTGGAGCATAGCTGCGGAATCGAAACAGATAGAAAGTGTTAGGAAAAAACAAGGGATAATAGACAATGAAGGTCAATTGGGCGAACTACTTACTGAACTCGGTCGGGATCCCAACCCAGTAGCGTGTCGTCAGTGGCTTGCACCTCGAATGGACCCAATTCTTTTCTATACTTAAAAATTCAAAAATAAAATAAAGAAGATTGCCGAACGAGAGAGAGAATATTTTTGCGACAATATATTCAATTCATTAGTTTATAAAAAATGAGAAAAATAAATTTTAGAAAATTAGGGGTGTAAATTTCCTAAAATATAGGAAATTAAATATATATTTTCACTATCATAATATTTATATCTTTATATATAGGTTTTCAAAAATTTATAAACACTTTTAAAATGGAATGCTATCATCTCAATATTTATGTATTTTTAATTAAAGATTAATATATTTACAATAATAATTATTATTATTGGAAAAATATAATAATCAAAAAGATATATTTATATCCATATAAAACCCGATTGACTCAGTCTTCTCTAATATCAAAAATTTTATTTATAAAAAATTGATGAGACTGTCGTGGGGGAGATAAATTGGAAAGAGTTGAGAAATATATCAAAATTTATGACAAGGATTAATACAATATCTCTACTTATGAATCTAATTTTCACACAATTTTATATTTTGTAAAATAAATCTGTAAATTTGTTAAATTCTAAAATTAATAAAAACAAATTTGTTACAAATCGTAATCTTGACAAGATTCTGCACTCCACAATTTTATATTCGTCAATCAAATTTTTTACATATGCATACTAATTTTTAGGTAAAAATAATCTAAGAAGTAGTTTCGATCAAACTTCGTCACAAAAAAAATTATTAAATATGCTATTTTTAAAAAAATTGACAGGACTCCGACCAGTTTCCAACCTTTCAAGATTACATATTTAATCCTTAAAAATTAATAAAGATAACGTTAGTCGTAATCAAGTATCTTTTAATTTTTTTCTAGATTAAAGGAACGTAAAAAATCATTCCGACCTAACACCGTCAAAAAAATACTATTGCAAGTGTTATTTTTAATAAATTTAGATAAATATCCGACTTTTCAAAATACTAGTTATTTTACTAGTAAAAATTAAAAAGATAACGTCAATAAATTTTTTTACATATGCATAGTATTTTTTAGGTAAAAATAATCTAAGAAGTAGTCTCGATCAAACTCCGTCACAAAAAAAAACTAAATATGATATTTTTTTAAAAATTGACCGAACTCCGACCAATTTCCGACCTTTCAAGATTACTTATTTAATCCTTAAGAATTTAAAAAGATAACGTTAGTTGTAATCATGTATCTTTTAAATTTTTCCTACACTAAAGGAACGTAAAAAATTATTACGACACAACTCCGTCAAAAAAATACTAGTGCAAATGATATTTTTAATGAATTTGGAGAAATATTCGACTTTTCAAAATATTAGTTATTTTACTAATAAAAATTAAAAAGATAATGTCAATTAAAATTCTACATATGCATAGTATTTTTTAGGTAAAAATAATCTAAAAAGTAGTTCCGACCTAACTCCGTCACAAAAAAATTTACTAAATATGCTATTTCTAAAAAAATTGACTGGACTCCGACCAGTTTCCGACCTTTCAAGATTACTTATTTAATCCTTAAAAATTAATAAAGATAATGTTAGTCGTAATCATGTATCTTTTAAATTTTTTCTAGATTAAAGGAACGTAAAAATCATTCCGACCCAACTCTGTCAAAAAAATACTATTGCAAGTGCTATTTTTAATAAATTTAGATAAATACCCGAATTTTCAAAATACTAGTTATTTTACTAGTAAAAATTAAAAAGATAACGTCAATCAAATTTTTTACATATGCATAGTATTTTTTAGGTAAAAATAATCTAAGACGCAGTTCCGATCAAACTCCGTCACAAAAAAATTACTAAATTTGCTATTTCTAAAAATTTGACCATACTCCGACCAGTTTCCGACATTTCAAGATTATTTATTTAATCCTTAAAAATTAATAAAGATAACGTTAGTCGTAAACATTTATCTTTTAAATTTTTTCTAGATTAAAGGAACGTAAAAAATCATTTCGACCCAACTCCGTCAAAAAAATACTATTGCAAGTGCTAATTTTAATAAATTTAGATAAATATCCGACTTTCCAAAATACTAGTTATTTTACTAGTAAAAATTAAAAAGATAACGTCAATCAAAATTTTTACATATGCATAGTATATTTTAGGTAAAAATAATCTAAGAAGTAGTGTCAAACTCCGTCAGAAAAAAATTACTAAATATGCTATTTTTTAAAAAAATTGACCAGACTCCAACCAATTTCCGACCTTTCAAGATTACTTATTTAATCCTTAAAAATTAATAAAGATAACGTTAGTCGTAATCATATATCTTTTAAATTTTTTCTAGGTTAAAGGAACGTAAAAAATTAATACGACCCAAGTCCGTCAAAAAAATACTATTGCAAGTGCTATTTTTAATAAATTTAGATAAATATCCGACTTTTCAAAATACTAATAATTTTACTAGTAAAAATTATTAAGATAACGTTAATCAAATTTTTTACATATGCATTGTATTTTTTAGGTAAAAATAATCTAAGAAGTAGTCTCGATCAAACTCCGTCACAAAAAAAAAAAAACTAAATATGCTATTTAAAAAAAAATTGACCGGACTCCGACCAGTTTACGACCTTTCAAGATTACTTATTTAATCCTTAAAAATAAAAAAAAGATAACTTTAGTCGTAATCATGTATCTTTTAAATTTTTTCTACACTAAAGGAACGTAAAAAATCATTCCGACCGAACTCCGTCAAAAAAATACTAGTGCAAATGATATTTTTAATGAATTTGTTGAAATATCCGACTTTTCAAAATATTAGTTATTTTACTAATAAAAATTAAATAGATAATGTCAATTAAAATTCTACATATACATAGTGTTTTTTAGGTAAAAATAATCTAAAAAGTAGTTCTGGTCTAACTCCATCACAAAAAAAAACTTAATATGTTATTTCTAAAAAAATTGACCGGACTCCGACCAGTTTCCGACCTTTCAAGAATACTTATTTAATCCTTAATAATTAATAAAGATAATATTATTCATAATCATGTTATTTTTAAATTTTTCTAGGTTAAAAGGAACGAAAAAAATCAATACGACCCAACTCCGTAAAAAAAAAAAAAGAAATGAGAATTAAGGGTACATTGGTCACTTATTTTTAAAAAAAGCTAAAAAAAGAGTTTTTATAAATTTGTGGACAAAAAAAAGTTTGTAACATAAAAAAAGGCTAAAATTTATAGTTTTCTCTATTTCTTTCTTATTGATTTTTTTTTTCTATAAAAACTATATAAACGAACTTTTTCAGGAATCAACTGAAAATTTAAGCTAATAAAGAATTTCGATTATTGTATTTGGAATATGCATGGAATAATTGTAGTCACCATAAATAAGCTGTTCCATTCGTTTTCCCCTGATTCTCAACGAATAATTTTTTTATATGCTCTTTAATTTTTTATTTACGAATCATTTTATTATTATACAACAGTGCACTATTCATTTGGATGGAATGTTGTATAATAAAAAAATTGTTAAAGTAAAAGTATTATTATGATAATTAAAAGATGATAATAAAGCAATTATTATAAATTAATAAGATAGTTAGTATATGATTGTAAAATAAATGACATGCGTGTAATTATGATAATAAAACAATTATTTTTATTAAAAAGTTTGCAGGAACGAACAAATAAAACAAACAATTAAATACATTTTTTTTTTTTTGTAAATAAATGGAGTATAAAACTAGTGCCGAGTCTGTCAATAGTCATCACGAAAGTTTATCCATAGCTAAGATTTTAATGTAATCATTTAGGGGCGCTTGGTATGGAAATCCTTCAATGGTAATGAGAATTGAAATATAATTGTAGTAATTATAATAGCTAATGAGATCAAATGAGGTGCATAATATTGTTTTTCCTCATAAATAAGGTAATCAACACCTCCATTTGATTACCCCCTCCTCACCTTGTAATCATCCTCCTCAATCAATCCCCCATACCACAACCAACATATTTCTTTTTTGTCAACTTTTTCCAAAATTGGAGCACAATACTATTGATATAACCACCATAAATACAAACATACATTCAACATATGTAGGGTAAAAAAAAAAAAAGAAATTTCATTCTCATTACCATTGAAGAATTTGAAACAAACGCCCTTATATTTTACGTTTTTCTAATGATATAAATTTTTTAACACGATAATTTAACAAAAAAAAAAGATTAATCAATTTTGTTCATTTATATGTAAATGTTACATGAAATAGTATATATTAAATGACACATATATAATGCTTATACATAGAAAATATATGTAATAACTAAAAATTCTTTTTTCACGTAATGGAACTCTTTTTGTAACAAATTAATATTTTATTTTTTTTATCGTTAAAGGTTAGTAATTAGAATTTAGTTCACCAAATTTTTAAGTACTCCAATTTTTTTTATAAATTATCTGATATCTTTCTTAATTCGTTCCAAAGAAAATCGAACCTAACCACTCATTAAAGTGAGGGGTCCAATAGAACTGTTGGTCCCGAAACGAGTTAAATCAGTGTATGGGGGGGG